>JAXIVH010000019.1:5848160-6148905 GCA_036785325.1 Urophycis tenuis | reverse complement strand
CGCAGCAGCGCGCCATCAAAACAGTGCGCTACATTACAGCGCCGTCGCCGTGAGATCACTAGTTATTATTAGACCCCCTTTTTTTTGGGGTGGGGGGGCATTCGGTTCACGTTTTCTCTTTCTTTGAAGCGCAGGGCGCTTTTAATGGGGCGCGCGGAGGGTGGGGGGGGGGGGGGGGGGAACGCGCCGCGGCATGGCACATGGAGCCGGCATCTAAAAGGTGGTTCCAGTGCGGGGTTCAGTCTGTGGCGAATGAAACACCAGGGGAGAGAGAGAGAGAGAGGGGAGAGAGAGAGAGAGAGGAGGAAAAAAAAAAAAAAGTCCGCACAGAGAAAGCGTGCTCGCTCTGGCCGTGATACAGTCAGAAATCCGGCCGGTGATAACGCCGTATAAAGGCATACGCAAGAACGATATATATAGAGATTATCGGCGGCGGAGGCGGCGCAAGGTTGAATAAATAATGGGCACAATGGGCCGATAGATAACACACAAAAGACGGGACTGAAAGAGAGAATCGAGGCCTACATTTCTCGGGATGCCGTCGGTATAAAAGGGGAGGCTGGCGATGGCGGGCGCCCGGCACGGCGTGGGGCGCTACGCTAAACGGATCCAAGGTGACCGGCGCTAGCCCCGGGCCCGCGTCTAGAACTCCTTACTGTTTCGGCGCGGCCGGTCCCGACAGTGAAAGAACAGCCGCTTGGCGTCCGTGGCGAGTTTGATCGAAAGTGCATCGGATGCCAATATCCGTAACCTGAGCAACTTTACCTGCCACTTTAGCCACATTTGACACTGGTTATCTTTTCCAGATGCACAGGGCCTTAGAAAAAAAAACGAAAAAAAAAAAAAAAGATTTGCCAGCCTGTATTCACAGCCTCAAGCCTCCTGAGTGGGGCAGAAACTTTACTGCTAACATGGACCTCAATCTGTTGTCGATTGCTAAGTCACAGCCTCGACCGCAGGTTTTTGTCCTTGCGGGCGGACCAGTAGATAGATCGAGGGGGCGGGGGGGGCGGTGGTGGGTGGGGGGGGGGGGGGGGGGACCCGGATGAAGGGATGGAAGACGGGATGAAGAGGGGAGAAGGATGGGAGGAGCGAAGAACGAAAAAAGAGAAGAGGAAGAGCAGGCGAAACCCGTATTAGAAAAAGGAGAATCCGCCCCGTCGTTCTCCTGCGGCCGCCCGCAGCGCCTCAGCAGACCCTTGGACCCCCGGAGCCGCCGGCGACTTTGTAAACAAACGGCGGTGCGGCATCACGCCACGCCGCCATCACGCCACGCCGCCATCAAACATGGTCGCGCAACAGAGGAAAAGAACCAACGGCAAATAAATAAATAAAAAAGTTGCGCATGCGCACGCGGACCGACCCGCGCCCACCACCACCACCGCCGGCTTGAGTCCAGCACACATTCTGACACACACACACACACACACACACACACAACCTGTCTCCCTCTCGGCGAAGTTAGCCTCACGTGTACGGGCCCCAGAGAGTGGGTGTGAGGAATATAACGTGAGCAGACGCGATGCTTCAAGGAGAGACAACATCCCAGCTAACCCGCAATACAGGAGGGGGGGGGGGGGGGGGGGGGGGGGGGGGGGGGGGGGGGTAGACATAATGAGAGCGAAGGGAGAGAGAGATGGGTAGAGAGGAGAGAGAGAGGGGGGGGGGGGGGGGGGGAGAGATGGGATATGGGATAGACAAGCAGTATGGAAGGGAAGGAGTGCCTTCGGAAAGACAAGCGTTTTCAAATCTGAATGAAAAGAGTTGCAAAGGTGAGACAGGCAGGCGACATAAATTAGAGGGTGATGGGTGATGGGTGGGGGGGGTCAGACAGCGTGACTGCATGAAGAGGTAAAGGATGTGTACTTATACTCACAGATGAAAACAGGGAGGGTGACCAAAGGGGTGATGAAGAAAACGATGAAAAAAAACGCCTCACGCAAAAAAAAAACAGGCACAGGAAGTGTCAGTCTGAGAGGAGTCCAGTTTTCTTCAGTTTTCGGCTGCACTTTTTCAATGTTTTTTTCTCTCTCTCTCTCCCTATTTCCCGCGATTTTTCACAATTCCAATCCGGCCATCTCTCCGTCCAACTCTCTCCCCTACAGGCTCCCCCCCTCCTCACCCCCTCACCCCCCCTCCACCCTCTCACCCCCCACCCTCCCAGCTAGTGCCGGTACGCTATCTCCTTCATACCTCTCTCTCTCTCTCTCTCTCTCCATTTTCCTCTGATTCGTGTGCGGTTCTCCTCTGTCCCATCAGTCCGTTTAGTGGCCTCTCTCTCTCTCTCTCTCTCTCTCTCTCTCCCCCTCCCTCCCTCTCTGTTCCTGTTCGCCACACGGGGCTCAGAACGCGAAACAAGTGCGAACCCTCCCCCCCCCCCCCCCCCCAAAAAAAAAAGAGGAAAAGGGAAGGTAAAAATAACACATGAAGAAGACAAAGAGCCTCACCGCGGCCTGGGGGTGGCGGTGGTGGGTGGGTTTGGGGGGGGGGGGGGGGGGGGGGGGGGGGCGACGAGTTTGGAAAAACTAACAACACGGAACACAAGCAACAAAAAAAAAGGCAAAAGAACTACAAACGGCAGAAGCAAACGGGGCGAAGGCGACGAGCGGCGTGCGGTCTAAAGGCAGGGCGCCGGGCGGCTGGCGGCGGCGGCAGGCCGGCCCGCCTCCCCCAGGAGCTGGGGAAGAGGGGACGGAGGGGCTGCCGGGGAGAGAGGAGGCAGCGGCGCGGCCGCGAGTGCACACGCCTCCCGCGTAAAAAGAGGAGAAAAGGCAGGCCGAGGGGGGGAGAGAGGGAGGAGGGGGAAGGGGGGGGGGGGAGGGAAGTACGGAGAGAGGAAAAGAGAGAGGGCAGGATTAAAAGCAAAACTCTAAAAGAAAACGCGACGAGCGAGCGAGAGAGAGAGTGAGAGAGAGAGCGAGAGTGAGAGAGAGAGAGCTAAAAGCCCCGAGCCCGGCCGTGGTCCCTGGTGAAAGTGGAGTAGTGAGAGAGGAGTGAGCGTGTGTGAGGGAAACGCTTTGGGTGTGTGCATGTCTGTGAGGTGGGAGGGGAGAGAAAGGAGAGCGAGCAAGACAAGAGAGCGAGAGAGAGAGAGAGAGAGAGAGGGAAAGAGGGAGAGACCGTGGTCTCATGGAGAAATGTTGGCGAGGGGAGGGCTAGGGAGGAGGAGTGGGCTGGCGGGGGAGAGGAGAGAGGAGGAGGGGGCTGGAATACCTTTTTTTTTTCTTTACACAATTTTTGCGCCTCCATCCAACCTCAACTGCCCCCCCGCCCCCCACCTCCTCCTCCTCCTCCACCCGCTTCATTCTTGTCGGAGTGAGAGGGAACGAGAGAAAGCAAGAGAGAGTAGGAGAGAGCAAAAGAGAGAAAGAGGAGAGAGAGAAAGAGGAGAGTGTACGCAAGAGAGAGAGAGAGAGAGAGAGAGAGAGAGAGAGAGAGCGAGAGAGAGCTGCTGTGTTGCTTTGTCTCTTACCCCTTGCCGTCCCTTTTCCTGGTTTCCTCTCTGCGTCGTTCCTGCTCTAGCCAGGCTATTTTCTGCACGTGCACTTGAACTCTAAATCCTGTCTGCCCCCCCCCCCACACACACACACACACACCTCCCCCCTTCTCTCTCTCTCTCTTTACCGCTGTGTGTCTGCCTCACTCTCCCTCCCGCCCTGCACTTCGAGACAGGGAGCTTGAAATAGAGAGAGCGCAGGGGAAGGAAAAAAGGAGCGGGCGAGGGGGACAGAAAGGGGAGAGAGCGAGAGAGAGAGCGAGATAGAGTGAGAGGGAGGGAGGGAGAGAGAGAGAGAGAGAGATGTTGAGAACGGGGGGAGGGGAAGAAGCTTGCAGAGGGCTGATACAGAGAGCACTGAGTTGCTCTGTCTGGCTGCTTCACTGTATGCGTTCACTTTTTCTCCACAGATTGCCCCGTGTTTGTTCTAAAAAGGCGTGTTTTGCACATTACTGCCACATGTGGTGTTAACCGACGTCGTTACAACACAAATTATGAATGGATTATTTGTGCCAGGGAAGAAGTGTTCAAAACAGCTGCCAGTGTTAAAGAGTGGTTACTGCATTAGTAATCGCCGGATGGAGCGTAATTACCTATTTCTTTTGAATACAAGCCGATCATCAGGCTTTTGTTACAAACCTACAATAGCTAGCATAGTTTACCTGTGTGCTGTACATCTACAGTCAACCCAGTCTCACGGCAGTTCGTGAAATAGTCACGAAATGGTCCTAATCTATTGATTCGTGTACATGGACACACATTTCCATTTTTTTCGTGACACTCAGCACAACTTTCATTATAACCCAAACCCTAACCCTAACCCAAACCCAAACCCTACCTTAACCCCTAAACCCTAACCCGAACCCTTACCCCTAACAATCATATCGTAGGGTTAGGATATCATTAAAAGAGAACTGGTGGCAGGTCCTCGGGTAGCTTTAGCTGGCGTCTTCACCAAGAGGCTCATGGGTACTGTAGTATTTAACTGTAAAAACGTGGGGCAGAAATACATTAGTTTGAAAGTCATGCTGAGTGTCACGAAAAAAAAAGGAAATTCGTGTCCATGTACACAAATCAATAGATTACATTTCGTGACTATTTCACGAACTGCCGTGAGACTGTGTTGCAACAGTAGGCAAAAGACCCAACCACATAGTCAAGTCTTTCAAGAAAATTGCACTCTCAATTCAAATAAACTGCATGTTGGCTGAAAGCAGTAATTGAAGCTTCAGTAAGAAATCGAGCAGCAAGAGGTATCTTTCATAGTGGTGGTGATCCACAGCACGGCAATAAATAAACCTAGTGTAACAAGCTGCACAACAGACAACATGAGCATATCCAAACACATCTTCATCAAGTGTTAATCACTAAAACGACCTAAAACCAATATCATTAGATTAAGGCTGTCATCAATAACCTCTCATACTCTCAAGATTAGGGGAATATGCGAGACCTGAAATTATATATTGTTGGATTGAAAAGAAAGCAAAGAAAAGATAAAATGTCTGTATTGCACTTATTGGGCAATTGGCATGAATTAATTATCAATTTGAAATAAGCCACATATATTTGCAATCGATGGCAACAACAAACAGTTTAGCTATTTTACAACAAGACAATGAAGGTGGAGCCTTATAGATTGTGAATAGACAGGCCGACGGATGGTTGCAGTGGCGAACGGAGTAAAAAAAAACATGCTGAAAACACGCTGTCACCTTGTGTAAACGGAGCTGCTTCGGCAACCTTCATCGGTGCGTAGCTGCATTTCCATTAGGAATGACAACCTTCGATTCAAAATAAATAAATAAAACGTCCTTCCTTTCCCAAGGACCATACTTACCTATGCGCAAATGTCAAACAACTTGTCGAAGATAGTATAACAAAACAAGACTATCAAACACATGATGAAGGGCAAGATGTTCTTTGATGAAGTATACGGGGGGCTAGGGGCGATTTGGTGTAATCTTTATAGATTGAGCTCATTTATCTACTTTCCGGTTTGCAGCCCTATTGGCTGTGATGTATCTGTTCCCCACGCTTCTTTGGTACCCTGACAGAATAGTGTGTCATACTGGTGCTCCATTAGTGTCTGGCGAAGGTGCATTCTGTCTGTCTGGAGCCACTGCAGCAGCGTGGTCCTGAGACTGGAACAAGCCGGGCCACCAGACAGATGTTTCGGATAGCTGCCGCAAGCGCGCCCTCTGTTGGAACCAGGAAGACGTGGCCTCTACATTTCACAAGCGTCCGCAAAGGCTTACAACATGTACGCACATCTCAATTGAAGACAACATATTTTGAGATCAATATGTTGTTGTTTTTTTAATATAAAGTTATATTTGGAATAATACCCAACAAAGTGAATAAAGTTAAATGGCACGTCACTGAAACGTGTTTGGTATCCCATGGTGACCGGCATCCTCCCTCGCCCAGAGTCTACTGCGTTTTACCAGGACACTACGAAGAGCAACACATTCATCACATAGGCCCGTTTACCTGTTTTGCAAGGTAAATAAAAAAAAACACTAAATAATAATAGTCCTTTTTATTGACAGCGGAAGGAATACGTTTTGCTTTGTACACTTTTGAGGTAGCTAGCAGGGGGACTGACCTCCCAGGCTAATAGCGTGGTGCATTTCTCCACAGCCAGTGCGGCATTTGTGTCTTGTTTCAAACCCACCTTTACTTTTGTGCTTCAGATGCCGACTGTCACGGTGAAGGATGTCAACCAGCAGGAATTTGTCAAGGCATTGTCGGCTTTCCTTAAAAAGTAAGTGGTTTCGTGCGGCTCATCTGTATTTGCGCTTTTTTTTTTGCCCACATGGAGAGACACCTGTCAATCCTATATTCGAATAAAGGCATGTGATTGGTCAACACAGGTATATGCCGTAACCACATGGTTTTACAATGTCAATTACACTTGTAATACAATCAAACAAACTAATTCACTTGTAAACGAACAACCTGTTTTACTACTTTATTTTTTATTTTTTACAGAAAATAAGGAAATTATATATCAGTTTGTTCTTTTTGTTTTTGCTTTTACTGCTCCTGTTGCTCCAAAATATTCTATAATAGTGACTATGGGTCCAAGGCAGAATGCTGATTGGACACACTAGCTTTTGGGTTTTGTTTGGATTTTGTGTGTTTTTGTCAGGTCTGGTAAACTGAAAGTCCCTGAATGGGTGGATACAGTGAAACTGGCCAGACATAAGGAGCTAGCTCCCTGTGAAGACAACTGGTTCTACACCAGAGTCGGTGAGTTGGATTTCTATTATGAGCCGGCCCACATTTCTTACGATGGGCTGTTTGAATTGGTTGTGTTGTGCGCACACTTCATGATACATATAGACTTCATTGTCATCGGATTCATCCAATAGAGATTCTCTGGCACATACTGGGTCTATATGCACATTAGATGTCATAAGGTGACTTCATGTGCTCCCCTTAGTTATGCCCTACATAGTGTTCACTATGTAGGGAATAGGAAATGAAGAAACAAGTAGCCATGATCTTACTTTAATTTTAATCGGCAAATTTCTACATGACTGTGGAATGAATTAAGTGAAATTATTAATGAAAGGCAACCATGTGAAGCTGAAAGATTAAAAAATTACAGTAATTACCATAATAGTAACAACACTATGCATAGCCGTTAAAATCCAGTGTGGATCTTGTGCTTCATGATAATGGCGATAATGATACACATTCGAGGAGATCAACCAGGGTGAACACGGAGGCTTTATCTCCACGCTGTCTCGAACCCTCAGCCTCCACGGCGCGCCACCTGTATCTGCGGGGCGGGGTTGGGGTCGGCGCCATGATCAAGATCTACGGCGGACGGCAGAGGAACGGCGTATGCCCCGCCCACTTCAGCGTGGGCTCCAGGAACGTGGCCAGGAAGGTCCTGCAGGCACTGGAGGCCCTCAAAATGGCGGAGAAGGACCCCAACGGGTAAGGCCTGGCCGTTTGGCGATGGATGGTCGCCTTGATTATTGTGGTTATAGTATCGTTTAACGTATACACGCGTTGCTTTCTTAGTGTATTTTTTTTTTGATGTATTTCCCGTGATATTGGTGTTGAAAATAAAGTTGCTCGGGCTAGAGTTACAGTAACAAAGAATCTTTCCGATACAAAGATGAGACTGCGTGTCAGATTTCTTGGATAAGTGACTTTTTTTTCCTTTTTTCTTTTTACTAGATATTTCTAAAGGAGAGAAAAATGCTTTATGTGAAGTGCAGTGCTTGTACTCCCCGTAAACTCCTTAAAAAAAATACATCTATTTCCTTTAGCTGAGAACTCAGAAGCAGCATGTGTGGATAGGAATGAGTGCCTAATCTTCATGCAATCATGCGATCTTTGGTTTCTTTGTGGTGATAATACATTTTTCACCCAATATAATGTATTGTGTAGATATTTCAGGGACATGCCTTGCCTATTTAACTTGACAGAACCCACACGGTGGATTTTTTATTTCATTGAACAAACAATTGCTTGCACTTGGCGTATTGTGATTCATTCACCCCCCCCCCACCCCCCCCCCCCCCCCCCCAGATGCATATGTTTTGTCCATTGGAAGAGGATATGAAGTTTCAGGGCCACGCTGTGTCTACTTAGCTTTACAGAACCACATTGGAATTTTTTTTTGACGTTTTTACTTTATTGCTAAGTATTTGTTTGCGCTCGCAGCGGCCGAAGGCTAACACCTCAAGGCCAGCGAGATCTGGACAGGATTGCTGGTCAGGTGGGTGTGTTTTTGAGCCGGATGCACGTGGAACACACACACACACACACAGGGTTTTTATGGACGTGTCCCTAAACATTATAGCTTTTCCTCTGTTTTTCCTTATGATGTCCGTGCGACTGACGCACCTGCATCTAGCCACCCATTACTCACATCTGGCTTTCTCTCTCTTTCTCTTTCTTTCTCTGCATATCAAGGTTGCTTCAGCGAGTAAGAAACAGTGACGTTCCCAACGGCGACAAGAAAAGCATGCTAACATCATAGCCAAGTGAATTGCTTGAATGTATTCCTGCCTGTGCACTTGACTTTTTGACACCTCTAGAAAACACACACACAGGTTGAGGTTCCCTGTTGGGAATGAATATTGTTTGCATGAAGGCCACATGATACGCCAGTGTGTGTTTTTAATTGGAAAAAAAAAAATGGTGGGGAAATATATTCTTGACTTCGAGAAGGTGTGAGCAAAAAAAACCCAAGAAAAAGCTATACGCTGAAAAGATAAGGCCAAGGTTGCACTGTATGTGCGGGGTGTTGAAAAAACACGGAATAATGCATGTTGTGCCTTCGATTAAAAACACAGAAGTACAGGAGCTTTAAATGCCACTCACTTTATTCATACGATCCCAAGCCCTTCTATTTAGCCTTCACGGGAATCGCTTGTAACCGCTGTGTACTCTCTGCTCATGCTGCCCACAGGATTCGGTTGATGGCAAAAGAATGCACTGAGAAGTAAATAAACACTTCACAAGTATGTTTAAAAAAAAAATGGATCCCGCATACACGTGTATAGAGGTTGGCGCTTAGTTGCTCCTCATGACATCACTGATCCAGCTGTTGTAGCGACACACGCGAGCGTAGACGCTGGGGTGGTCTCTCATGGCACAGTTGTATCCCCAGGAGACAACTCCCTGCAGCTGACCACCACAAACCAGGGGTCCGCCGGAGTCGCCCTAGACATGACATGGGGGGGGGGGGGGGTAAATGGTTGACTGGATTAAGATGAAATATAGAGAAAACAAAATCCCTGGATGGATTGTCTCAGGGATGGGGTGTGCTGTCTTTGCCCGGAGAAGCTCTTTAGTTCACACATTGTTTAACAGAGGAAAAGCAGGAGCAGATAAGTGACATTGTGCAGGTTTAGGGTCCGCCATCAACACCACGGCCGTCTCTGGGCCTCGCTGGCTCACCTGGCAGCTGCTGGCTCCTCCGTGCATGAATCCAGAGCAGAGCATGTTCTGGGTGAACAGGTGGGGGTAGGCGTTCTGGCAGATTCTGTCATCAATCATTGGCTGTCTCAGACACTGCAGCCTATCAGGGAAGTTGTCTGCAGGTTGCAGGGGAAACAAAGGAAAGGAGACATGAAGGAGAACTGCAGTGACTGAACAATGTTGAAATACTGCTTGTTCAGGGGAATATGGGTTTAATAAATAAAATCTGCAAAAACAAAAAAAAAGACATAAAAATGTGTTTTGCCAAAGTTGTTACAGGGTCTCATGTATATAGAGGAATTAGGGGTGTATATATATATATATATAAACACACAGACACACACGGTGTGAAACCCTTTAAGGATTTCCACATCGAAATATAAATAAATATCTGCGTACAACCCAGGATGATCACATTCATGGCATGCGGTATCATTGGAAATGTCACACCTCGGTGTCCATGTGGTTATTGTAATAAATCCATATGCTTGCAACATGTCAAATCTCAAAATATAAACAAACTTGCGCCGACGGCCATGTTTCCCCAGCCGGACACCAGGCAGTTCTCGTCCGCCACGGGGCAGCGGGAGGGCAGCGCCACCGTCTGGACATAGCCGTTGAGCGTGGCTGGACGGCTGAGTTTGATGAGCATGATGTCGTTGTCCAGGTTGTAGCTGTTGTACTGCGGGTGCTTGATCACCCTGGCCGAGTCGAACCACTGCTCGGTGCCCTCGTTCACGGTAATGTCGTGCTCGCCCAGGCGCACCTGGATGCGACTGGCGGCGGGGAGAACGTGAAGTAATTAACGGTAGAGAAAGGAGTGAAAAAACAGGTTATACCCGATTATTGATGTACAATCATGCGCATAAAAAACAACCTAACTTGTTTTCGATAAAAGCGCCTGCTGCAATGCAGTGAACAGAAAGGCGGCAGAGATTTTCATCGGACAATGCTGGTCTTTTTTAATTTTAATTTTAATTTTATTATTTTGTTTAAGTTTCCACCGCAGGGTAGCCTACTTACGACTTGTAGCAGTGAGCAGCAGACACAACCCACTGGCTGGAGATGAGGGATCCACCACAGAAGTGATAACCGGCGTTCAGCGAGGCCTGGTAGGGCACAGAGTGTCTGGGGCACTCGTTCCCTCCAACGATCCTCTCATCGTCCAGGTCCACAGCCACTAGCAGAGGACGGTGAGCAGTTTAACAAATAGGGGAATAAAAGGTGAAGATAAACACTGATTTCAAGGAAATTAGCAGAAGAAAATGGTATTTTGGTCTCTTACCTGCTGCACCGAGTAAAGCGAAGAAAACCAAGGCCTTCATGGTGACTTTGTGAATCAGTAACAGCCAACACAATCCTAACATGCACACACACACACATATATATACAGTAAAGCTAGCGAGCTTGCTTCAGACCTTGGTCTTATATTACTATGGGAAATAGTCATATGTTGGGAGATAAGTGGACAAGACCTTGGCAGATGGATGAACTAAAAGGATAACGGCCACAACCTGTCAGGTATTTATAGAAGCAGGATAATACATACAGTATCTGATAAAAAGTGGAATCTCACTATGTAGCTGTACAGTTGACATCACTCATGCCACTTATCCCAAAAGTGAGAACCCATTAGTTTTACAAACCCAGTAGATGTAGGTGTGATTACAAACCCAGTAGATGTAGGTGTGAACCATTAAAATCCATAGGGTTAGCCACAGCCCTTTCAGGAAATTATCTAAAAGTAGTAATAAAAAACAAAATACAATAAATGGCACTCAAATTCTTAAGGTAATTTAGTCAATTGCAGCCTTGAATACTTACAAGAATGCATTTAAAACATTAATTTGTTAAAATAGAAAATGTACAATTAATTTGAGGCTGTACAGTTTATAATGTCACCAATGTTAACCCGGCCTCTTAACATTCTATGGACTTTTAGAACCTTAATAAGATATAAACATATGCACAGCACTCACTCAGCATGTAAAAACAAGCTGAGCACAACTAAGTCCGTTGAAGCAATTTGAAACATTTCTGAAACGACATTGTCACTTGTCAAGATTTTTTATTGGGCAAAAACATTATAAATAAAAAACATGTAGAAAATGTTAAACAGATTTAGAAATTTTGTATACAACTATGTACAAGGCGGAGCCAACTGGGAGACAAAATGGTGGCAAATCGACAAGCATTACATAGGTTGCAAAAACTGAAGTAAACGGAAAACAAGACATAAATACACATGCACTACATTGAGTGCCCCGAGGACTGTGCCAAACCTGCAGTAAAAACATTAAAACTGAGTGACCCACTGGCTGCGTCTCCACCCATCAGCAAATGGAAAAACAAGTTGGACTTCCTTCCATACAAATTAACCAAGCAAACAGCTCCTCCATATTTGACAGAAACACAAAGGTGCCACTCAAAATTCTCCAGACAAGACCATTAGCACTTATCAAGAAATTTGCTGACCAGCTTAGATGTATACAGAGGGGTGACAAATCACGAAGACCAATCTTTTATCCCGGCCCCAAAAATGAATACATTGAGTGCTTTAAATGATAAACCTGCAAGTGGGCTATGTCTATGAGGTAGAACACTCATAAATAAAAGGGACCAGACAAGATGTAGTGGGACTGAGGCTTAATTAACATGGAGGGGGTGGGGTGACACAAGAGATGTACATGGCTAACATTAACATCTACTTATCGGAGGAAGGAGGGGTCTTCAGTAGCAAGTACAAAGATAATAGTTCATAACACATTTATTTTAAGCATGTTGAATATTCATTTATTGTTCTAATATACAAAGAAAATACTATAAAGGAGGGAGCAGAGTTCTATCGCTATTTTAAAATGTCAAACCCCCCCCTCCATAAATCTCTGAAACAGCACCAAAGAAAAAAAGGGGGGGGAAACGCAAAAGAATCAAACAAACAAGCTCATTTTGGTCACAGAAGCTCTGTTGTACATATACAAACATTCCAACGGTGACTAAAAAAAATGCGGATGAGGATTTACATTTCAAAACAACCTTAAACTACATCATACGGTCAAACCCCCCCCCCCCTCCCAACAAAAACCCACTCACCATCACCTTCATTATAGTAGCAGAAAAAAAACAATAATTTGCAGCACTCTGTTTGCAAGAGTCGTGTCCGGGACTGTTAAAGACTTTTAAAAACATTGCTGCTCTGGTAATGTACACACGGTGGTAGAAATGAAAACCGGTTCATGTTTCACTTCATCCCCGACGAAAAGCTCCTTCCTGTCTGCTATGTACAGCCATGCTAGCAGGGGACATGGGGTATGGGGGGGGTGTAAGGTGCTAATGACTCGTCTTTTCCTCCTCTAGTATCCGGCACTCTTCCTTTGGCCTCCCTTATTTGAACAATGGAGCGGAGCTGAGACGCGACACTGCGGACGGGGGGCCACGCGGGTACGAGCACGGCCTCACGGGAACCCCACCGCAACCGCGCGGTTCCAGATGGGGAGGGGGGGGGGGGGGGGGTGGTTTGGAGGGGTTCACAGCACCGCCAAGACTCTGGTGAGGACGGCAGGAGTAGGGAAAAAAAGAAACAGGAGGCGGCGTCCCAGAATCCAGAGTGTCTGAAACGGGCTCGTTCGGTCCACCGGCTCTGTTTTTTTGCGAGTGTCGGTGACCTCACGCATATGGCCGTGTTTCATCGCCGTCACCACTGAGGTCTCAGCTTTGAAATTCAAGTACTAAAAGCTAGATGGACCCGACTGGTCTGCGCGTGTGCGTGTTTGTGGACCAGAGAGAGAGAGAGAGGTGGGGGGGGGGGGGGGGGGGTGGCAGACCACCAGGCTCCCCTAGTTGAGGAAGCGGCGGCAGCGCCGGGTGGCGCAGTTACAGTGCAGCTTGCTGTTCTCGTCCTCGATGGGGAACTTGTAGTCATAGGTGAGCTCCTCGCCGCGGTAGATCTTGCGCAGCGCCAGGATGACGATGTGCTTGTGGCCGTCCACGTTGATGACGCGCGAGTGGCAGTTGGGCTCGCACGAGTGGTTGATGAAGCGCGCCGCGTTGCCGTGCATGGTGGCGTCCACCACGTCAAAGTCGTCGATGCGGAACATGTAGCAGCCAATGCCCTGCGGGAGGGGAGGGGGGGGGACAGAGAGACGCGGCGTTACAAGGCCGTCTACATGCCACATTATTTTTTTTTTTGGGGGGGGGGGTTCATTTCTGCAGATGCACAGGGCATCTGCAGAAGTGGAAATCGGAAAGCGCAAAGTGCAAACACGGAACACAATACGGCCCATTTGTGGGGCGCGCAACGGATATGTGCGTCCACTGTGCGTGACCCCACACTGGCAGGATCGTTGGCTCTCCCAAGCGGCGGCAGACATGCGTCGTATGGGCTCTATGGAGGGATACGGCGTGGAGTTAATTTCTTATGCACCCAGATTGACGTTTTGGCGTCATGCGGACTCGTGCGAGCTGTGTGAACAGGATAAGCAAAGGAAAGCAAAGATTGTCGACCGAGCGCTTTTCTGATCGCTGACAGGTTCAGACCAGGACTCACACAGCGTAGGCCGTGCTCCGAAAGACAGACGGATCAAAACAGGTCTAGCGGCATGACAAGTCAATTGCGTAATACCCCCCCCCCCCCCCCCCGAAGGGGCTGCTGTGGTGGAAGAGGTGGAGCAGAGCCGTTAGTTTGCCTCCCACCATTATGCCTCATGTGCATTTCTGCAACGCGTCAACTGCAGCACACAACGGCAACACCAGCCCAGCATCCAACAAAACCCCGGCCGATATATAAACATTGCATACATATCATGTGCGTGTGTTTCCACGGCCATCCCAACGTTGACATTCAATAGTTGGCGATACGATACAAGATGAAACGTCACTTCATTAACCACCCCCCTGCCCCCCGGGGAGAGGGTAACTCAAGATATTGTTGACGAGGAACCCCCCCACACCGTGGCTGACCTTGCTGTCATAATATTTCTCCCTCTTGTCGGTCAGCACGGCCCGGATCACGTTGCCGGCGTACTCGATCACCATCTCGCCCGCCTCGATGTTCCTCTTGCAGAACAGCCCGCGGCCGTGGATCTCAGACCTGGCGGTGGCACGGAGCACAACAGGGTTAGTGTGAGCGCGGCGTCGCCACGGCGATCAGAGGTTATCACACAGGCGGGGGATGGGGGGGGGGGTCGCTCACCTGTAAACCCCCACGGCCTCCTTGGACGTTTTCTCCAGGTGTCTGAAGCGCATGGCCATGGGAAGCTCTGTGCTGGTGGCGCGTCTGTCGGAAGGGCGCCCCCCACGAAGGGTGAATAATGCATACATTAACGCCAAGCCTGACGCAGGCGGGCTGCAGAAAGTGCTGCGTGCGTACATTGATACAAACTATTTGCACATTTCCTCCTTTGATGCTGCCGTGCTCGTGTGAAGGGGGGGGGGGGGGGCGGGTCAAGGTGGGCTCACCTGGAGGACTTCAGCGGGAAGTCGTCGTCCTCTTCGTCGCAGGGGGCCGACATGTCGGGCGGCTGCCGGTGCTGCGACGCCAGGAAGTTGAACATGTCAAAGGTGGACTTCCTGCGTGGAGAGTGAGGAGAGCAGAAGGGCGTTGAGGACGCGACAAGGTCGCCCCGTGGCGGGCCACGCTAGGTGACAACTCGCGGAAGGGGCAGGCTTCACGGCCAAAGTTAACTTTGCCGTCCCACCCGGTCATATGAGGACTGCTTTAATGTCGAGATTTCCACTCGGCTGTGATCCACGGCCGAGATTTCTGCTGTTTAACTTGGAATCACGGCCCATTAAGGAAGAAAGATCAAAAGTCTATTTTATATACGGGTTGGTGAGAAATTTGCTTGTGTGTGTGTGTGTGTGTGTGTGTGTGTGTGTGTGTGTGTGTGTGTGCGCGTGTGCGTGTGCGTGATGCACGCGGCGCTCCCGTACCGCGTGCAGACCTCAGCGCGGGCGCAGCCGCTGGGGTTGAGCGGCAGCTCCTCCTCCGTGGCGTCGCAGCGGTGGAAGCGGAAGCGGTGGCGCCGGCAGCTGCCCGCGCCCTCCAGCTGCTCCAGCAGGAAGATGGTGGCGTCGTGCAGCACGCCCAGCATGCGCGGCCCGCTCGCCACGCCCAGCGGCAGCTGACGCAGCTGGAAGCCGGCGCGCGCCTCAAGCACGCCGTCGATCACAGCGCGCCACGCCACTGCGGAGGGGGGGGGACGGACGGACATGTGAATCAACAAGTGTGGGGGTGCGCGCGGTGATGTACCCATGGACAGGAAATGGGACAGTCAGGGACGCTAATCGAGGTTCATCCAATGAGGATCACGATGTGATCTGGTAGTTAGTTTGCCCATACGGGGAATTTGTGTTTGACATGTTGGTGCAGGGAAGGGATAAGACACAACAGGCTTTCCAGTCGTTGGAAAATGACTTAGCTTGGTGGAACATCATTTCCCCATTACAGGCCATTCCCGAGTCACCAACAATGATTACTATACTACAACTATAATACTATTATTACATTTTGTTTGATCAACCTCATCAGCTGGAATTAGGATATATTCACCTAGTTCTGGTTTCAAAGATTTGTGCCCGTATACAGTGGAAAACCCCAGCTGAGGAGCACCGAGGAGGAGGACTGACACAGGGGCCGTAACCCTGGGTGAGTCAGACACGAGATGTGAAGTGGAAGGCAGTCGGTGCCGCGGAGCCCGCGAGGGCAGCTACGCTTGTTATGTCAGAGAGGAGAAGCACGCAGACATTTATTCGTCGGCTTTTGGCCACGACTCTGTGATCCACAAGGGAACCCCGGTGATCCCACCACGACGGAGGAAATAAGATCTGCCATATGCCTGGACCTTAAGAAGAGGTATTTGGACCCGAGGGAAACTCCTGGGTGTCCTCGGCTATGGATCCAAGGTTTATGGCTCTGCCCTTCTGCTCAGAGGATGAATGCCAAGGCGTCTGTGTTCAGATTCATTGGAGAAGCTCCAAGGAGCCGGTGGCCCGCTCAGGTGAGCTATACCATTAAACATTTGACTGCTTTGTCAATATTTACCAATACCAAGATTTAAAGCGACATCCATTCACGTTTTTCCCGTAGAAACAACAAGGCGAAAAGATCAATACAAAGAATTGGAGTGAACATTTAAAAAAAAGCATACATTTACATGAAAACGTTGAATTAAGCTGCCCCGTTTTTCAGCCGAGAGAGACGGGAGCGAGGACAAAATGGAGAGCGATGCGGACGTGGTGTCAGAGGAGGGGGGTGGGGGTGGGGGTGGGAGGAGGGGGGGGGGGCAATCAAAGTCCTGTGCAGAGCACATCACTGCAGCCTCATCCCAGAGACCACGGAATTATGCTGGAGGAAGAGCCAGAGCCAGTATCCACTCTGCTCACCCCCATGTCTCCCGGGCGCCAGTGTCTCCTCAGAGTCTTCCCTATCACGGGGGGGGGGTTGTGGTGCCAGCGTCTCCTCAGAGTCTTCCCTACCGCGGGGGTGGGGGGGGGGGGGGGTGTGGTGCCAGTACGGAGCAGTGCACTTAAGACCATGTGGATCTAATTCCGTTTCTGAACAATAATCTGGAGACAAGTAGGCCTGCTATTGAATCCATGTGCTGCAGAGTCCATTCACTTCAGGCAGGCCTAAAGTAACTCTGCTAAAGATAGGCAGCCTGGCATACAGATAGGCCTGTAGCTGCAGTGAATATGTGGCACGTAGGCCTGCATCGTGTATCGCGTTCATTCAAGGCACACAGTTTTCTTTACAACTCCATTTCATTTCGCCGGGTTCGGCGTGCATTGTGCGAACGCCGCTCTATTGAATCGGCGGGAACCCATTGAATTTGATCGTTTTCACAGCGTTTCTGCGGTCAGCTATCGACACGCCGCGCCATCGACGTGGACTGCCCGGGTGGCGCGCCGCAAGCCGTATCCTCCGCTCCCATTCACACGGGTCTTTAACTCGCCACCTGAAGGACGCCGGCGTGGGGGCCGCCTCATTGTTTCCACCTGGGGCATTCACATGCATGTCGACATACCATAACACTCCGCTTTCCACGGACAATAACGCACGCCTTGAGAGCCCCCCCCTCACCTGGCCTCTTTTTTCCCCCCAGCCGACTAAGAATAGCCAGGACTAGAGTAGCTGGGTGCTGAGTGGCATTACAAGCCTTGCCGGTACGTCGGGCATGTGGCATTTTGTGTAGCGCACACAAAAGCATCGAGGGGGACAGAGCCAGCCCCTCCCCCCCCCCCCCCCCCCCCCCTCCTCCGGCGTTCAATAAACGAGAAGCAGGCCGACGTACCCTCAATGCTGTCGGCCTTGACGCTGAAGCCGTCGTCGCTGGTGATCTCGAAGCGCAGGTGGGGCTGGTTCATGTACTTCCTGTTGTCCTGTTTGGCAGGCGGGCCCTCCTCTTCGGAGCTGAATCCTGAGGGTGAACGACGTCAACGGCATCAAGAGTCAACACATGCTTTGTGATGGTGAACTGGAAACTGACCGTATCGATGTAAATCAAGTTCAAATCTGCCGTGTGGCGACGTTTCCTATAGGCACAGAATTGACAGCATCCTTCACTAATTCAGTGTCCTGTGTTCCCGTGGAACACAGCAGTGTGTGTTGACGTACTGGCTAAGGATGCAGGAAACAACAGAGAAACCGATCGAAGAGATGCCGATAGTTTTCACCCATGTACACGAATGGAAAGTTTGTTTGGGACTGGGGACTCATCACGTCGCTGTGATTCGGAGCATGAACATCTGTTGAGTATCCAATATCTTTTTACTTAAAAAAAAAAAAAGGACTGGATCGGCCCAGAAATTCAGTTCGCTGTGATCAAAGTGCTGACTAAAACAAACGTGTTCTACCATCTGAAGCAATATCACCCACTACAGCAAGCCAAGAGGCAGAATCGGAGGGACCATCAGGGTTTCAGCCAACCTGTAAAACCACCCCTAGTGCACTATTATGTAACTGCTGACTTTTTTTATTTAGCTGGTTGTGGCACTCTTGGCACTGTGCCAGCATATTGTTGTGACGCATTTTGTCCATTTATTTATTTATTTCTTATATGGACGGATAAGAGAACCAAATAAAACCGATAATAAAAACTTATTTGTGCTTGTACACTTGGCATTGGGATTGGGTTTTTCAGACATGTTTGTCGGAACAGACAACCGTTGTGGTATGAATGGGCATTCTTGGCAGCATTTCCGGTGTCCACACATGAAATGACCTACTATTGTAATGATTATCGTAATAATACAATAACAATAGATACGTATATCTTCATAGATTTGGACCATTGAGTGAACATGACTCATGTAGAATACACATGGACATTTAAGGCAAGGTGAGATATATATTTAAAAAAAAAGCAATTACAATTTACATTTGATAATAGTTTTTACAGCTTTACTTGTGAAATTACATTTTAAAGTCACCAGGTAGAACCAAATCCCCCCGACCCCGGCTCTAAAAAAATTAATTCAAGTTTAGTTTTATTCGGGGGCTGCTCTGTAACCCAAAGAGGGGGGGTTCCCTAATGCAGACCAATCTACACGTGTACAAGGGGCTCGGTTCTCCTTCAAGATGACGTTATAATGCATCCCATAAATGGAGACACAGGGGTCTCGGTTGGAGATGAGCCGACCTGAATAGGGGCCCCAGTCGGACAGGTCTCCGTGGTGAGCGCTGACCCAGACGCTGGTCTTACCCTGAAGGTCACCGTCCCCACTAGTCCTGCCGTGCTGGGCAGCGGCTGGCGGGCCCTCTGCCTGGTGGGACCTGGGCCACATGACGAGACATTGCGTTACGAGAGGAAGGCATGAGAACAAATGCAAACGCCAAAGCTGGTCGATCCGAAGGTAACCTAGTGTGTGCCTGTGGGGTAAACCTCAGCGTTTCTTATGGTGATCTGATAATAAAAATTGGTCCCTCTTGGTCCCTCTTTTCATTACTACTGGCTAACCCTGTCCTTAATCTATTTGTAAAAACGCACTGCGAAGTTCGACAGAAAAAATAAATACAAATACAATGATTCTTATCAATCTATGGTTCATTTGCGAGATTTCACCAACCTGATGTGTACTGCAGAGTCTTATCTATGGTCTATTGGTGAGGTTTCACCAACCTGATGTGTACTGCAGAGTCTTATCTATGGTCTATTGGTGAGGTTTCACCAACCTGATGTGTACTGCAGAGTCTTATCTATGGTATATTGGCGAGGTTTCACCAACCTGATGTGTACTGCAGAGTCTTGATCTGTGGTCTTTGGCTTTTCTGGCCCCATCTCCCTGTCCAGATCCAGGACCTCCTTCATCGTGGGGGACTTTATTCTCACACCACTGGATCTGTGGGGAAGAGTGCAAGGCATTGTGGGAGTTAGTGTTTTAGACAACGGAAGGAGCTAACTCTTGGGGAACAATCTGAGGCTAATATCATGCTGCAAACCAAACGGCACCTTGCGTACAAAAGCCTCCACTTTTGCTTGTTGGCATCAAAACTGTGTTTTTAAGCTCCATAAAGGTAGGTAGACTAGGTCAGTTAGTCACCAGGAGACCACATCCACCACATCAGAAACACAACAGCTGCCAGCAATAGATCCTCAGAGAAGCCCAGTTAACAGGTTGAAAAGCAGAACCTAAAGTACCTAATAATACCAATAAAAGAACACTAAGTACTGACACAACTGCCAGTATACCGATAGTAAAATACTTATACTATACATTTTGCTGGTTATTGTTATAGATAACAGTTAAAAGTACCTCCAACACTAAGAAAGCAGGCTTTTGCTCATTTTTGAAAGATGGATAAATTAGGCGGTAGGAATCGCCCATCAAACGCCGTCATGTTCAGCTGCTATATCTTATTTTTGTGTAGGTGGAATGAAGTGCCATGTGTTAAATGGCAAATCATCCTTCCACACATGGAAGGCATAGTTATGCGAATTAGGTGCTCGCGGTGTATTTGCCAGCGCGTTAAAAGCCTTAAGTGCTCTGCTCTACCCATTAAACACTAGGAAGCCCTTGACTTGCTCCAACCTCACAGCTGCCGAGCATGCTTGAGATTAATGCACATCGACATTTACACTTTTTCCAAATTGGTTTAGAAAACACTGGCCGGCTTTAAATCATAATTAGCCGTGTGCATGTGTGTGTGTTTTACCAATAATTAGCTTTGTTGTAGAGCCCGTGCATTTTGATTGAGACCTCTTTTCATTCTGAGAAGTTTAGCAGCCATTACGTGAGGGAGCTACCGAGCAAATTGGTTTGTAGAGCATTTGCTGATTTGCATATTGATTCATCTGGAGAGCGAGAGGGGGAGAGAGAATGCGGACCCCAGACGCGTCCCACCTGCTCTCCTGCGGCCCGGCCAGCTCCCTGGAGGGGGACAGCTCCCTCATGAAATCCGTCCGGCACCTCTTCCTGCCGGGCCGGTCGGCGAGCGACGACGGCGGCCTCTTCACGCCCGCCTGCGAGCGGTGCCACAACGGCGTCTGCCGGAGACCGGCGCCGGGTGGCGGCGGCGTCGGCGTGGTGACCGGTGGCGGCGGCGGTGGCACCACTTTCCCCGTGACATGCATGGCCTTGAACTGCGTCGGGGTGAGGATCCGTGGCATGGGCCGCCGGCTGGCCTTGAGTCCTGAGGGCTGGATGGGCGCGGTGTGGCGCTGGTTGGCCATGGCCTGGTTGATGATGGCCTGCGCCGTGCCCGCCTGGATGGCGGGTGGCGCCGAGCCGGAGGCGCCGCTGGGCACGGCGTGGTTGATGGGCAAGGTTCTCACGATGACCCTGCCGCTAAAGGCCGCGGGGTGGGGGGCCGCCAGGGCGGGGGAAGGGGCGGGGGCGGGAGCGGCGGGGGAGGGGGGAGCCGGGTGGGAGGAGCTGGCTCGGGGCTTGACGATGACGCGGGGGACGGAGCGCTGCAGGGCGTTACCGCCGTGCAGTATCTTGGCCACCTGGCTGATCCTGCCGTAGGCCGGCGAGTTCTGATTGAGTGTCTGGTAGGTGTTGGAGCGGGGGTCTTTGATCAGGATCTGACCCTGGCGGTTGACCAGGAGGACTTGGGGGGCAGGGGGCGCGGCCGTGACCCAGTGGGACGCGCCCGCCTGCGCCGGGATCAACAGCTGCTGCGGCCCTCCGGGCTTGGACGAGTCGAATCGAATGGCGATGGTCCGCCCCCGCGGGGTGCCTGTCTGCACGGGTAGGGCGTTGAGGCCGTTGATGATGATGGGGGAGGTGACCATGCGCGGCGCTGAGCTGGCGGCCGGGGTGGCGGTGGCGTGGAGGAAACGGGAGGCTATGGGCAGCTTCAGCTCCGAGGCGTGCTGGGGGACGCAGGGTTTGGGGGAGATGCGCTTGACACCCGCTGCGCCGGTGCTTTTGTGAGCCGCGCCCGATTTGGGCGGGTCGGGTGTCGGTTCCTCCATTGAGTCGGTGGAGGATGCGCTGTCCAGCACCAGGCCTGGTTTGTTGGCCAGCCGCACTATAGTGCCGTCGTCGGCGGATATAAAGTGGCCGGTAGCCGGGTCCAACAGGCCTTGGCCTTGAGCCTCCCGTGAGCCGGACTCGGAGTCCAGGACGACCTCCTCGCCCAGCATGTGGCCGTCGATGGCGCCTGGCTCGATGGCGAGGTGTGGCACCGGCGCTTTCTGCTCGGCGACGAAGACGGACTCCAGTCGCTGCAGTGCGACGGCCAGTTTTTCCGTGGCTGTACTCGGGTCAGGGGGGTCCGAAGGCCCGCCGCCCGGCGCCTCGCTCTCATCGCTGTCAGAGCCTCCGTCGGCGCCGTCCAGCTGGGGGATGGTCTGGGGCCCACCCGGGCGCTCGCCCTCCTCGCTCGGCTCCCGGACCACCACCGTGCGGGAGAACTTCAAGTAGCGGCCGCAGTCGTCGTCGGGCCCGGCGCCCGGCGGCCGCTGACATTCCTCCTGCTGCGGTGGCGTTTCTTCGCTTTGACCTTCGACCCCCGGGGCCTCCCCACCGCCGCTGGCCCCGCCCTGCGGCCCGAACTGCAGCGCCACGTTCTCGGTGAGCAGTGCCTCGTCGAACTCGATCTTGGCGTTGAGCATGGACGCCACGGCGACCTCCGTGTCGGCGTCGAACACGGTGTAGGGCAGCTCCTGGGCCATGAGCTGCGCCACCTCCTCCTCCAGGCCGTCCGGGGCCAGGGAGATGCCGTTGGTGGTGGCCACCGCCGCCGCCTCCTCCGCCCCCGAGGACGCCAGGAAGTCCTGGGGCACCTCGGCCGACACCGGCGTGGTGATCCTGAACAGCTGCCGGCCCTTCGGGGAGTGGGCGATGCCGGCGCCGCCCCGCAGGGGGGAGAAGCCGGAGGGGGAGGCGGGCGGCGACGACGCCGAGCTGTGCCCCGCCCGCGACGGAGACGGCGGCGTGGACGCCAGGTCGTGGTGGGAGCGCGTGGGGGACCCGAACAGCGGCGTCCTGCACCCGGGGCCGGCCGACCGGGGGGCGGAGGGGTCGCTCTCGGTGGGGGAGGAGCTGCAGCGGCTCCGCGACGACAAGCGGCGCGGCCGACGGGTGTCTTCCAGGTCGCGCAGGGTGAGGATGGGGTGGGACTTTGGAGGAGCAGAGCCTGCATGGGGGGGGGGGGGGGGGAGCAGAGGTAAGGACAGAGAGAGTACACAGCGGTGCACTAGTGGCCGTGACCGTGGCCATACCGTTTATTCATCCACAGTAGCGACCGGTTGTCCTCATTCTCAAACCATTCATCAATTTATCACTTTTCACCCCACCAGCCGAGATCAACCCCCCGGACGACCGTGCGATTACCTGGGGAGGGAAGCGGCCGCGAGGAGCCCCCGGCTGGTTTCCGTGCCTGCGCGTAGCCGGGGACCCTGGCTCCCGCCGGCTTGGAGTTTGGAGACGGAGTGTTCGACTTGACCTCCATGGGCGAGGCGCTCAGCGGTTCTGGTGATTCCATCTCTGGAAACAAATCCGTGTTGCACATTCGTAATGGATATATTTCTTTGGACCAGTTTAGGACCTTTTCAAGTAGAACCTAAAACAGAATCTCTGCCCATAATTATGTAAGATGAATGACCAGCATTCAGTAGCCTGATTTTAGAAGTATCCACTAACTCCAGTAACCAAAAAGCTGCGGGCTCCTTCGATCAAAGGGACTCTCAACACAGGCACACACACGTGCGATGCTTACCAATGTGGTGGTTGGGGCTGTGGATGATGGTTTGGTTCTCATCCTTGTCCCACTGGGGGTCGTGCTCCTGCCCTGGAAGAGGCGTGCTCACCTCGGTCACCCTGCACGTGTACTTGCAGCGCCTGCGCGGGTCCACGGTGCTCCAGTACAGCCGAGAGCATCTGGAGGACAGGGCGGAATGGACGGAATGGAGATCAGTCAACGGGATGAAATGAGGCTGATGCGTGTGAGGAGACGGATGAAAGCAGGAAACGCATCAAAGGGGTCCCCGGTTCTGAAGT
Source organism: Urophycis tenuis (assembly GCA_036785325.1). Lineage (NCBI taxonomy): Eukaryota > Metazoa > Chordata > Actinopteri > Gadiformes > Phycidae > Urophycis > Urophycis tenuis. The sequence goes on along the minus strand of JAXIVH010000019.1, from coordinate 6,125,015 downwards.
GAGCGCATTCATCCGTGTATGTGTGCTAATATGGGCCTCGATTTGACTCCAATCTGTACTGAGGGAAATTGGAAAAAAGGGGGGCCATGTTCATGTGTGTAGCGACGGTGACTCATAACTCACTGATAGCCGATGGGATACAGCAACTTCCCATTGGACGAAAGCTCAGACAGCACGCCCAGTTTTTGGATCTGCAGAGAACCTAACGGATGCAAGAACAGAGCAGGGTTGGGCCAGGGGTGAAATGGTGACGAGACACATGGGGCATATAAAACACACAGGAAACACTGTATATCACAGAGGCCACATCAGCCAGTCCAAGTCTCACCTATGGTCATCCTGATGGATTCCGGCTCGAGGCCCATGAGGAACTTCCTCTTGAGCGCGATGCCGTCAAAGTCCACGTAGATCCGCCTCGGAACTTCAAAGCCCTTCCCAGAAACCATCTGTCAACAGAGAGGAAAGAGACGTGAAGCTATGCATGCTACCCAGCACACTCCGTGGACAATAAAAATAAATGACTAAGTTAGGAAGGTGACCTGGGTAGGACACTGTCTAAATGTACCGGTGTGAACCAATTTTCACTGCCTTCTTCATTTTATGGATTTGTTTAATTGAGTTATTGAACCCCACCCCCTTGCTTTGTAACATGGGGGGGGGTGACAGTAATGTGATGGTGATCATCTAAACAGGGTCTTCAAAGTGCAAAAAGTTCTGAATAAATCCCTGAGGTTTAACTGATCAAGGAGTCCATGGGGTTGTGACAGCATAGCAGAGAAAAACAAACAAACAGCACAGCAACACAGCCGGGTAGATGGTGGATGGAGAGATGGGAGGAGAAGTGAAGCCGCGGGGTGCCTACCTTTTCGGTGACGAGGTCCCTGTGCTTGTAACAGTACACCTTCCTGTCCAGCTGGAACATGCAGTTCCGCGCGCGGGCGCACATGAAGTGGAAGTTACTCTGGCAGCTGGAGAGGCAGCAGCCCACCGTCGCTCCTGATTGGCTACAGTGGTCACAACGCTGGAAATAAAGAAAAGAAAAGAAGAATTAGAAGAATAAAAAAAAAAAACCAACATGTTGATGGAAGATGATATCCAAGGTGTTCTGGACTGTGTCGATGACTGGCTGCGTGACCCGCTTGCCTTAGGCCACTTAGCACGGGAGTTTCCTTACCAGGTAGCGCCCCCTAGAGACGGCACTGTGCACCTGCAGGAGCGCGCTGTTGTCCTCGTACACCTCCGCGGACCATATGCAGCAGTTCACGTGCGCCCACTCGTTCTGCCCCAAGTACAACAGGCGGCCCTCGGCCTAGGGGGACGGAGGACAGGACATGTTTGACCCCGTTTGGATGTCAGCGACTAATAAACATCGCTGAAGTACTCGGACTGTGCAGCCGAAGCCGCCGCAGCAGTAGCAGCAGGTGATGCCACATAGAGGGGGTTCCACTCACGTTGGGCGCCTCGTCTCCAAAGTGTTGACACAGCACGCACTGCCGCCCATCCCCGCTTCTGGACGAGGACCCATCATTCGGCAAACCTGTAAGCCGGAAAAAAAAAGAACGATGAGACGCGGCTCATCGTCACAAAACCCGACCGACATCCACAGCCTCAGCGGAGCACAGGTGGCCACGTCGTTGCCTTGGCCGACCAAGCAAAACAAATCTAAATAAAAGAATCTACTTGACGCCCTAAATCAAACACCGGTGCCGGGTTGGCTCATGTTTGACATCGTGTCACACCGTGGGACTTGAGTGGGAGGCTGCTGGAGGCCTCAGGAAGGGCCTTGGAGTCCAGCAGCGACGGGGCTTCGGCGGGGCTGTCCACGCAGGCCTGGTAGGTCCTCTCCAGCCACTGGGCGTAGCTGTGCTCCCTGGAGGGCGGCAGCACGGCATCGGGGAGCATCGCTCTGGGGCCCGGGAGAAGAAGAACAGACAGACGGGAAGTGAAGGCGACGGGACAGGAAGTGCCAGAAGAAAGACACAGAGGCGCATCTTAGCCCCATCTTTTGTCACATGATGAACTCATCTTTTAATTCATTCCCATCCCCGGGTGAGAAACTCAAAAGAGATATTTCATTCAGAAGGATGAAGCAGTAGGCGTCAGTTGCCAGATACCTCTAGAGTTGAAAAGTACAGGTCTACAATGCAGTCACATCATGGACAGATGACGCGTGTGTACTACTTCTAGAGGACAGGAGCAGAGGCTCTGTGGAGGACCGTGTTCAAAGTGAATGGATCTGACGGTGAGAGCGGCGGCAGCTCTTACCCGGGATACTCTTTGGACAGCGGGTCCCAGGTTTTCAGATCGTCTCCATGGAACCAAGTGAAAACCTGCTTCATCAGCTGTAAAACATGTGAAATTCGGGTCAACTCACAAACTGAAAAGAGTGGCTTTTTTTTTCTCTCAATCTCAGAACGTTTCGTTAATTTGTGCTGGACAGCAGATCTGATGAAAATCTGTTTGGCAGAACTTCACCGCTGCGTTCCAATCATGAGACCAATAAGCATGAACGGGTCATTGATATTTATTCACAGCCGATGCAGCCTTGCACGGCTGTGAGCAACAGACGTACTTTGAGGTAGTGTTCCTTGGCCTGAGTGGTGGGCCTTTGATCCTCGGGAAATGGCTGTTCCTGCTTCAACGACCTCCGCATCACCACGGCAACGTCCGCGTGGAATGCTTTCTGAGTGGGTTAACGCGTTCAAAAACAACAGTCAGCCCAATCCCTAGGCAGCGGGGCACATGATAACACCATGTTGCTCGGCTACACTGGGCCGTGGTTAGCGTAAATAAAGCACACGTGTGTGCTGACACAGGTCAAGGGATACTTACTACAGAGGTGTAGCATCCCTTTTCCAACTTCTTGCCCACAGCGCAAAAGTCACAGACTGGTTTCTGCCCATCAACCGCGAATTTCAGGTCACTGCTCGCCGCACACTGTGAAGACCAAAACATCATGAATCATTTATCAAATCAGCGCTAATAAGCATTAGCGTAATGATGCATCAAGTAGCAGTCAAATTATACACATCAGGAAAGTCCCTCGCACTGTAAGCAAGACATAAGTGCCGTTATGTTGCCTGCAAAATATATATCATTATGAGAGCGAGAGCAAGAGAGAGAGAGAGAGAGAGAGAGAGAGAGAGAGAGAGAGAGAGAGAGAGAGAGAGAGAGAGAGAGAGAGAGAGAGAGAGAGAGAGAGAGAGAGAGAGAGAGCGAGAGAGAGCGAGAGAGCGAGAGAGAGAGCGAGAGAGAGAGACTTTATTAATCCCCGAAGGGAAATTGGGTTGCTGTAGCAGCCAGGTTACATATAAATACAATACAAAAATTTAAATACCAAACATAAAAGGAATGAAAATAAAATAAATACAAAAATGCAGTGGAATTGTAAAAATACGATAGAATAATGATCTGATATATAATATCAGGAGATGAATGTGATATATGATATATAATCAGTATGGAATGTAATTAACACGTATCACATGTGATGTGAAATGTTTTGGTTGATTTACAGGTTGTACAGGTTGATTTATTCGAGTTCTGTGATGGAGGATCTGACAGAGGCAGATGAGTTGTAAAGTCTTTTTGCAGTGGGAGGAACGATTTTCTGTATCGTTCCTTCTTGCAGCGGGGTTGAATGAGTCTGTTGCTGAAACTGCACTTTAGCTTCATTTGCTCATCAGATCATTTGCTAAAAATGTTATGTATATTATGAGAGGCATTATGCATGCATGATATGGGAATTGTTCTCCATCATGCATACATGGAGGGAAATCTGGTACACCAACTCTCAAGGGGTGGGCGGTGTCTTCTAGCGGTCTAACTGTAAAGGAGTGGGTGTTGTCTTCTAGCGGTCTAACTGTAAAGGAGTGGGTGGTGTCTTCTACCGGTCTAACTGTAAAGGAGTGGGTGGTGTCTTCTAGCGGTCTAACTGTAAAGGAGTGGGTGGTGTCTTCTACCGGTCTAACTGTAAAGGAGTGGGTGGTGTCTTCTACCGGTCTAACTGTAAAAAGAGTGGGTGGTGCCTCCAACTGTTCTGACTGTAAAAAGAGTGGGTGGTGCCCCGTACCGTTGGGCAGAGGATGAGGTGCTGGGTGGTGCTGGAGGACAGGAGCTCCGTCAGAACCTGCTCCATCCTCGCCGTGAGCATGCCCTGCAGCTCCTCCCTCCACGGGCTGGGCGCTGCGCCGCCCGGGCCGGAGGCCGTGCTGCAGGCCGTGCATGTGAACGCAACGCGCTCCACCTGGCTGGACAGCAGCTCAAACAGGTCCTCTGGAAAGGTCACGAACGAAGCATTAGATACATCAAACACACGCGCGGCAAATCAATTTAATGTAGAGCACTTCACCGGTGTGAACGCTCATTTCAGTGACACCCTTCACGCAAAACAAACATTTATTTAAAAAGGTGCCTGGATATAAAAAGGTATGTGGGGAGGTAGGGTATAATACATTTGTGAACAATCAAACCATTTATTCCATTAACCATTCCATTCCATTGAATTCACTTCAATTTGAAATGCTGCATGGTCAGACCTTGGCGATATGAGCATCGACACGCTGCATTCACGATGGGCGTCCAAAGTGAAGCATTTAAAATACACTTTACACAAATACATCCGCGCTCTGCGCTCGCTCACCGGAGACACCTTCGCATTTGGAATGCACAAACCGGCTGCACGCGGAACACTGCAGCATCGGCTGGTCGGGGCAGCGGCTGCTCTCGTAACACTTGTGGCAGGCGGTGCAGAAGTTCCCTGTTGAGACGCATTTCCATTATCAAGGGCCTCCCACTCAGGTTCAGGCGTCAGCTGTGACCGTCACCAACGTTTATGGTCGAGACTGATTTGAGCACGTTTGGAAGCCGGCAAGTCATCAAGAAACACCAGGGAGTACGCGGGGCGATAGAAGACATCGTTACTGACTGTAAAGCTTTGAATGAAAATGATGCAGTTTCTTCCAAATGCAAAACAAGTGCATGTGTTTGCCCAGTGGGTATGACATTAAGTGTACCTTTCTTGTACAGCGGTGTGCAGTCTGGGCAGAGGTCCTGCTCGTGGTTCCAGGACATGTCCCAGTTCTTCCCAGGTGTCACCCCACAGCTCTTACAGCGGATACACACCATGCACACCTACAAACAGAGCACAGTGCCGTCAGGGGAGCCGGGCATGAAGATTAACCTCATAGGATAAGATCATATAAGATAAGATATTCCTTTATTAATCCCCCTGCAAGAGAAATTCACAGTGACCAGCAGTACAGGGGATAGATGTGCAGTAAGAGCCTGGCTAAAGTCAATACACAATAAACAATAAATTAGATTAAATACGAGCTCTTAAGTCAGGTCGGTGACGAGTGAGAACCTGTATGCATACGAGTGTCCTTGATAGCTGTTGATGGTGCAAAATGCAAAATAGATAGATAGTGCAAATATGCGGAAAGTGCAAGGTGCAAGATGTGCAAATTTATACAGGTATTCCAGGTACAACATATGAATAGACCTGGAATAACAACGGCTAGGACACAGTCCAAGGTGTGTGGTGTGGTGTATGTGAATGTGAAAGGACATGCTACAGTTAATAGAGCAGGGGTAGGTCTGGGCCTATAGAGGGTACCTACCCAGGGTACGCTACAGTTCAGAGGCTTGGGGTAGGTTGGTCCTAAGCATGAAGGATGGTAGGAGTTCTGACATCTCCTGCACTGCAACACAGGCTAGAAGTAAACAAAGCATTGTGTTAATATGAATTCATTCATTTCTTATCGCAAACTTCAGTACCTCAGGGAGCTGAGATTCTAATCTATTCAAAGCTTTCTGGAATTTGAAGGCAACATTATTTCATCTCATTTCCGCTTTTGGAGGGAAAGAAAATAGGCCCTCCCTGGAAAATGTGTATTCACAGCTGAACCAGTCTCAGTGCAATATCAAAGAAAAGCATCTTTCGCCAAAAAGTGAATTAGCCTTACTTACTATGAGACAGACAAGAGCCACCCGGCGCATACAGATGAGAAACCCACCTTGGTGCTCTTGCTTTTGCGCCCGCAGACGTGGCAGAATTTGCAGCGCCTACAGCACCAGTTCTCCTTGTTCTCCTCCTGGGGGCGCTCCTCTGGCAGGAGGCAGAAGCTGTGGAACGGCTCACAGCAGATCTGGCAGAAGATCATCTGACGGGGCGGGGAGTGGACAAACGGAGAGAGGGCAAAGGCGGGACAGTTAACGCAATAAAACAAAAAAAAAAACAACGACAATGCAATTAAACACCACAGAAGAAAAGAACCACGGCTGATGTGAAAACCAGAATGAAATGGGTGTATTCATATTAAAATGGCGTCTTTGCGTCCTGACCAATACCCAAAGAAGGGTCCATTCAGATACATTCAAAATTGATCTCAAGGCACCAATATATGCAGAAGCACCCATTTGGCAACTCATCCCCAGTGTACTGCGGGTGTCTGGGGGTACCTCATGGTGGCCCTTGCTGGCGCAGAGCAGGCAGACGGGCTGTGGTGTGGTAGGGACGGAGGTCAGCACGCTGAGGCCGCCCAGCAGCCATACGTTCTTCAGAGCGCAGTCCTCCTGGAAGGAAACCACGCAACGTCAACCGTGGCGGGGCTGGTCCCCGCGGAGGATCGCGGGGTGCACGGCACGCAGTAGGAGATCATAACAAGTGGAATCGGGACACTAGCTTACATGTATGGCATTTACTGTAGATTTGGATTAATTCAATGTTTTTGGGGCGCTTTACCTAGAGCTGGCAGGATCTAACACAGACTTGCATGACTTACAAATGACGATTCAATGGAAAGTATTCAATGGGAAACAGCTTTTTTTATTATTGGAATTCTGCTACAGCCTTGAACAGGAACAATCAGCAGCAAACAATGAGCACTGCTCGTTGGAGTTTGAGTGCAGTTGTGTCTTATGAGGTCTTTTCAGTCCCTCTGCTAGCTAATAAATACAGCTTTTTCTGAATCCGGTCAGAACAGCGAACACAGCTCATGTCCTTTCCTCTGATAAATAATTCTAACGGTGCACATTCATGCCCTTGTTTTATTGCTGTGCATCCACTGTCTGTGTCCTCTTGGAATATAATCAGCTTGAGTTCTGTTGACTGGTTAGATAAATAGCTGCCGTAGTGCACATAGTGCACGTAGTGCACTGATAGCCTAAACCCTCTTCCTATAACAACGGCAGCCTACGATTGGTCCATCTGTCAGCAGGACAGTTTGAGAGCAACCAGCGAGGACAAATCCCAGGCGTTGTACAAGATAATAACAATTCCATACGAGGGCTGGCTCTCGCCAGTCTAGCGCAGTTATCCTAAGTCCTGCACATTGATTTTCCAGTAGCCCACCATTAAGTAAAAATAGTAAATTTATGTGAGTCAGATTGGCATGTGAAAGTATGACCCCCTGCAACTCATACCAAAGTCTGGTGCATGCAAAGGCGGATAGAAAAAGAACACTGACCTTGAAGTCCACACGGATCCTGCGCGTGCTCTGCAACAGACCCTTGTGGGGGAATCCATTTGGCAACCCTCCCGGGGTGCTGGACGGAGCACATTCTCCGGTGTTCTGGGAACGAAGCAGAGAGTGAGGGTCAGCGTGTGGGGCGTGTGCCTGCAACTCCTCCCTAGCAGAGCTCTCCTCTTCACCATGCCCATGGCTCCATGAGTCCATTCCCTCTTCACCCTCTCCTCCATCAATCTCCTCCTCCTCCTCCCTCTTCTCCTCCTCCTCCTCCTCTTCCCTCTCCTCCTCCTCTTCCCTCTCCTCCTCCTCCTCCTCCTCTTCATCAGCCTCATGCCCCGGTGGTGCCGGCATCATGGCCTGCACCAGAGACTCTGCCAGCCGGTGTAAGCACAGCTGCAGCTGTGGCGGTTGCCTAGGTCGCGGTTGAGCCGTGCGCGGTGCGGACAGAGGATCTGTTCGTGGCCCCGGTGGTGCTGTGAAGCCTCGTGGCTTCGACACCTCCCCGACCACAGAGTCTGGCAGACGCGGTACTATCAGCCGCATGGACAGGGCCAGCTTGGGGGGCGAGCGTGCAGGAACACATTCCGAATGCGAGGCCGTGTGGCTTTTTACGAGTCGGGACAATTTAAGGAGCGTGCCCTTTAAAGGTGATGCCGACTTGGGAGTGGCGCTCCGGGGTGGGGTTATGACGGGCGGAGGCGATTTGGGAGGTGATGGATTATCTGGCAAAGGCGGGGGCGAGAGCAGGGGTGGAGCTGAAGGCAGCATGGGTGGAGGCGAGGGTGGAGCTGGCACTGGCAAGGGCGCAGGGGGTGGAGGCAATGGGGCCGGGGGCGCGGCCGGTGGGGGCGGAGCCGACCACAGGGTGGACTCGGGCAGGCGGTGTAAACAGATTTGTAAGCATCGACGCTGGCGCGGCTGCTGCTGCACTGGGTTCCTGGGCGCGCTGGTTCCTCTGGGCTCCTCCCCTTCTGCCTTCCCCTGTTCCTGTGGAGGAGGGACTGCCTAAGCCAAACAGCAAGATATGTGGTTCCATAGTTAAGGCAGCTACCGGTGGTCACATGCAGAGGCGCAGAGATGAAGCAGGAAGAAGTGGTTTACGACAGGCTTGTTTTTGTTTTTATTTACGAGGCCGTCCGCGGTGGCGTTTGAAAATGATCCCGGTTAGAGGGATGCACGGGGGAATATGAACGGAGTGTATAGCCATCCCATTTCTATCAAAAGATTTTAAATGAATTGAATCAATCAACTGGCCCTGGGTATTTTGCGAAGAAAATAAGCTAATCATATTCGGAGTGATTGCGGTGGCAGCCAGGTTTTAAGACCATGTTTGGTCTTGTCCCTGACTTGTCGTTCCAATTTGTTCCCCATTCAACATTAATCACAAGTCTAGCTGCTGTGAAGACATTGTGTTTAATCCCAAAAGGCGTTTTTCTCATTTAAAACATATTCTTAAACACTAATTCAAAAATAAATAAATAAAGGCTATATTAAAGATTATTCATCTATATTAGGCTATATTCATATTACATGTATCCATATCGGCCTTTGTGATGGTTGAGGCAAAAATTACATTTACACTACAATTACAGTTTGGGGACTTCCAAACATTAATTGGTCTCAGGCTTTTTGTACCATTCCCTGGGAAAAAAGTGTACTAAATGAACAAGTATACCAAATTACTCAGTGTATTAAATTAAGAGGCCCCATAAACCTGGGTCCACCAGATATGCGTTGGATATCGGGGTCTTCATACTGAAGGGGAAATGGGAATAAAAGATAAAGAAACACGGGAACAAAAGGAGATTAACATAAGCAATTAAATAGAGGTGAAAAGGCATGTAGCATCTGTTAACGGCTTGGTGTTAAAGCATGGATGCAGGGTGGAATCATGCATTACGAAGGTGTTAATGTTAATTGATAAAGCAGCAATTGTTCTCAAAGCAAGACATGTCACACTCCACACATCATTAAAACAGAGCTATATAACGAAGAAAATGTGCTAATGTTATACTACAGCAGAAGATGCTCAAGAATACACCAAATCTGACTAGAAAGTTCACGAGGGACCGGGGCCACTTTGTTTCAACCAGCATGGAGTACATGGCAGGTGAAGTTAATTAGCAATAATCTAATTGGGTCACTCTGACCAATCAACAATACATGAGTTACAGGCCCAAGACCCATGTCCGTTTGATCCTATGGATTATCCCTCTCTCTGGTCGCTAGTGCAAATTATCTAGTTGTGTTTGCAGTTACACACCAAAAAAAGGCAGGCACAAATGAACATCCGCCTGCCAGAGTGATCCCCTCCCCTACACTACAAGTGCAAGTAACAAGCCTGATAAATCGTGATCAGGTGTCCATCACGTGGTCGGGGTTACCTTGATCGCTCTGTATCGGCCTGCAGATCCCTTCGGGCCGGGCCGCCGGTGCCTGACTGTCTCACTGGGAACGTCACAGGGAGCCGCTCTGCTGTCCAGGGTGGAGGGAAAGCCTGGACACAGGGGACGCCATTCGGGACATTAGAACACGGCTCGACATGGGGGGGGGGGGGGGGGGGATGTTGCTAAAGTGACTGATGGAGGCCAATGACCTCTGAAGAAGAGTTCTTTTGGGGGATTTCTGTGAACTTGAATTGTGCGATGAGGTTGAGTATTTTATGGTTGAAATATAAGGCAGGGTATTTCGCCCATTAGCGATTATGAAATTGCTATATACTGTTTTTGATTTCATACAACAATCAAATAACGAATTATATAAAAATGTGATCTAATATAAGTATGTAACGATCATAAACAAAACATAACAAAAGGAAAACAAAAAAATCACACACACAAATCAAATAAAAAGCAGATCTACCCTGGTTGCTAGGGACGACGGAAGCTAGCTTGGTGGCGTGAGCCAGCTTGGCGGCGTGAGCTAGCTTGGCGGCGCGCGCAAGCTTGGCGGCGTGGGCTAACTTGATGGCGTGCGCGGGCTTGACGGTGCGCTCCTCTGCCTCGGACTCGTCGTCGGACTCGGACCTCAGCAGGTTGCTATAGGAGCGCGGCGTTATGTTGCGCCGCGAGTGTCTCCGGTCGCCGAGGGCGACGGCGCTCCCGGGAAGACGGTCCTCCGGCTCCGCCTTCCCCCGGTAGTTGCCCCTCTCAGCGCTTGAAGCGGTGTGCGACGACCGCCTCGCCTGAACTGGGAAAAGACAGTCGCGTGATCAATTCATTCGGAAAACAGCGACTGCGTTGATTAAATGTGGTCTGAGGTTTTGTTTTAGCCATGCGGGAGGAAAGATAAACACACTGTACGGTAACATCCAGAACGTGGCGTTTACATACGTTTAAACGGTCTCATGATGCGCCCTTCTTTGGCCTTCTCGATGCGCTCACACTTTTTGTGCCTGGTGGGAGAGAAACAGGTTATTTTAAACACCGTTCATCCTCTTTGTATTTCCTGGAAAACGTGAGCTGCACACAGACGAATTAGGCGCCATTTCTAATTAGGCACTTTTCTTTTGGCAGTCGACATAAACCAGTTCACCACGTCTCTGTGGAACTGAAATTCAATAAGTCAACTGATTTAATCAAGATTTAATCGCTGCTATTGTCCAAAAGAGAGGCATGTTTGTGGTGAATATGCATTGTAGATTGACCTACAAATTAAAAGCACAAAATAGCAGTAAAGCTTAGTGGAGGTGACGCATCCTGGGAGGCCTCGCCCAAACTCATCATCATCATCATGCTGCTCATCATCTTGCGGCTGCAACCGAGGCCATGATTCACCACGCTGTGCTAGGACTCCTGGTCCTCTCATCAGCTCCTCTGACACCCCCCACCCCACCCCATCCCGCGCGCGACCACTCACGTGCAACACTGCCGCTTGGTGTTGGGCCCCCCGAACTTGGGCTTGTCCAGGCAGTTGACGCACGTGCCGCAGTCCTTCTGCACGCGGCAGCCCCTGCAGACCCGGCAGCGGCGGGAGCGAATGCGGCCCCTCCGCCACCGCCTCGCCACGCGCTCCTCGGGGAGCACCCACTGAGCGCCCCCCTGATCCTGGTCCGAGCCGTCCTCGTCCCCGCCGTCAACAACTACACAAAGGGGGGGGGACACACACACACCAAGGAGGCAGAGTGAGACGGGGAGCCGGGAAGACGGGACGGCGAGAGAGTAAAGAGTGATGAAGGCGTGAGTGAGACATTCCAACACACATTTTTGGAGGGGGAGGTAAGGGGTGGCGTTGGCATACGTTTTGCGGCGGGTGACAGCGCGATGCCCTCCCTCTCGTGGAGCGGCAGGGCACTGAGCCGGGGGATGTCGTCCGGCACCATGGCGCGGGGCTGGCCCAGGGCCACCGCCGCTGCCCGGCACACGTGCTTTATCCTGGGGCCGCCGAGCGGCTGCTCCTGCGCAGGTGACACGGGTTCACTCAGACCACGACACTCACAAATTGGATGGGATAGGTTGTATTCTTTAGATAGTCGGCATTCCAAATAATTTTGAAGTAAAGTGAGGGCCGCAGTCAAAAAGGTAGATAAATGCAACGCGTCGATAGAATGCAGCATAGCACGGCCAAATATAAATTCTCAACATGCACGTCATGTCTGCAAACCTAAACTTAAAAGTTACCTGAGCACTGCCTTCATTGGTAGATTTCTCTGCTCTCCTCCTCCTTTGCCTACCACTCCCCGCCATTCCTAGTTCTCTTGACCCCAGCTATGTGTCAGACAAAGGAGGAAAGAAAAAGAACAAAAAGATAAAGATTCTTTGTTACTTTACAAACCTCTACCTCCAACAGCAAACTTTTTTGGGCTTGGTTTGAGTATACATTTAATGCAGATTGTTAATCTGTATTAAAGAATACAACACCAACAACAACATTTACAAATATTAAACAACATGACTGAATGTGCAATTTATGCAATTTCCCTCAGGGATTATTAAAGTACGTCTGTCTGTCTGTCTGTCTGTCTGAATGCTTTTCTTGACAATTCTTCTTGTGTGGACCTCTGCATTTTCCAGGTTGATAGAGGAAGCTTACCTGGGATATTTTAAGCTGCTTCTGCTGGTCTATCTTGAAGAGCTGGACCTTGGCTCGTTTCAAAAGGTGAAGCATCCTCCTGTTGGCTCCAGTGAGGCTCATCCGTTGGCTCTGACCACTGGCCTCCGCTACATCGACACTGTCCTGAGCCCCGGCGTAGCCTTCAAACACTACATGGAACAGTTAGCGAGACTCAGGTCAATCTTCTGGTGCTCCAAACATTACAAGAGACAGTTGGCAAGACTCTGGTCAGTCCTCTGGTCCTTTAAACACTACATGGGACAGTTAGCAAGACTCATTTACACTTTTACATTTAGCAGACGCTTTTGACCAAAGCGACTTACAATAAGTATTCAGGTTATTCCTCTAGTCCAGTAATTATGCAGATTAACGTTATGTAGCAATTTACAGTGTACTAAATAGAGTAAAACAGAGTTGCTCGCCTGGAACTTTTTTCTTTCCTGATGAATACATGCTTTCATATGCAGAGAATTAATTAAAACAAACACACAATCATATGATGATGATATAATGGTGAATTTAATCCACGGTCCGCCTGCTACATTAGCATGCCATGGTAAATGATGGGTATTGCAATGTAAACAATTGTGCAGCCATGGCACTGCCTCTGTGTATAGACCGGGGGTCTGCCTCATTTCACACGTTCATAAGTTATCTTTCAAACATAATACGGGAAGTATGACGTGTATTCAGTTTGCCTCCAAATCTGCTCTACAGCTTCCTGCCGTAACAACAACAATTGCCAAAATGATCACCAGTGTATTTAGTGTGTATGGAGATCTTGAAATAGCGCACTGATTTACTGTGGCAATCTCTGGGTGGGATAAACATGAGAGAGGACAAGAGTTGAATCAGTAGGTGGCATGGGGTGGGGCACAGATGGTGACGTCGTTGTGGAGAGGGCTAGCATTTCAGAAAACATACATTTCACAGCGACAACACACAAAGGGAAATGGAAAACGCCTCTTACTTTGAGCTTCTGTATCAAGCGTGCCGTCCACCGCCGGCTCTCTCAGGGGCGCCTGGGCCAGCGTGGCGCTGGCCTTGCTGTTCAGCAACACGGCCAGCTTCCTCACAACCCCAGGCGTGTCCACCTCCTCCATCTTTATCTTGGATCTGCGTCTCTTCCGGACCGGAGGAGCCGAGCCTGGACACGGATCCTCGCCCTTAGGGCCCTTCTTCTTCTCAGCCAGTTTGGCCGTCAGCTTCTTGAGGTTCTTGTAGACCTCCAGGTGGCTGGACGTCGGACTCTGCGGCGGGCCGCCAGCCTCCGACATGGATCCCAGTTTCAACAGGGACCTCTTTGGAACGGCGTCGTCCTCCTCCACAAACCTCTTGGGGGCTTTAATGACCCGTGAAGACCTGGCGCTGACAACGGGTGTGGCAGAGTTACTGGAGCTCTGACCCTGCAGCTGCTGGGCCTCCTCTTCCTGCTCCGGGGCAGCCGGAACAAGCTCAGGAACGTAGGTGTAAAACACACGTTTGAGCTTGATGCCGCCCAATTTCGGCGCAGGATTAGCTGGCCTGTGTTGCCTTCGCCCGAACAGCATTTTTCGGGATTTTCTGAATATTGTTTTTTTCTTGGGGGGAGCTTCTGCAATCTCCTGGGAGGACGTGGGTGGTGCATCGCCACTAAGGGCCGCAGCCTCGGTGGAGGCCTCGATGTCCAAAACCACATTCTTCTTCTGCCGTCTCTTCGTAGGAACGTGGGATTGTGATGCTCCTTCAGACTCGCTTCGCTGCTGCCGAGACCCCTTGGTCCCCTTCCCAGAGCTTTGGTCTGCCAGGGCGGGCTTGGAGCCCCTGCCGGGCCCTTTCAGCCTGGAGCCTCTCCCTTTGCCCTTGACGACTGTCAGGGTACAAACGAGCTTATCCTGTTTGGTGCCGGCAGCTGAGGTAGAACCCTGAGTAGTGTGCTCTTTTGTACCCGCTCTACGTTGCAACCCCAGGGCCACTTCCGTCTGTGCGGAGCCTGAGGAATGCCTTCCGGTGCTTTTGGTGCCTGGAGCAGGGGCTACCTGCTTGGCAGGCAGCTTAATGGCTATTCGAGAAGCGGGCACTCTGACTTTATCGGCTCGGCCTTCTTGAGGAGCCCTCGGCACGATCTTTCCAATCAGAGTGGGTTTGGGGCACCGCGGCACAATTTTTCCAATCAGCGGCTTGGACGGGGGGGACAGGTTGGGGGCCGGAGGAGGCTTTTCCTGGGTGGGTGAGGACAGAGGAGAGCTCCCTGGAAGCTGGTGGGAACAAACGGTTTGGGTCCCAAATCCGGTGAAGTCTCCCTCCTTTACAAGAAACGAAAAGCAGTACACAATTGTTTTAAAAGGAAGTACGTTGTTTAGATGTTGGTATTTCAAAAAGGATAACACGTCAAATTTTCAGCTTTGCAGTGGGATGCTTGCCACAATGGGTGGTTTCTGCCTTTGGCTGCCTTGCCTAGGTCTGGTTACAACAGCCGCTAATGAATGGATTAACCAGGTGGGTCGCCATGGCTACGATAGAAAGAAACACCACATTGCAGCTGTTTTGACTTTCTTTTGTAATTGCATTTAAGTTTGTGTAATGACACTCACTGTCATACAAAACACGTTAGCCTTCTCAACACGAGATGCTAATCATCCTGAACGATCAATATATATCCATCTCGACTCGACTGCCTGGGTTCCGAATGGTTCAACAATACACTACACCGATCCGTATGGTCTGCAACAGAGCATCATATATATATATATAATCTTCAAGAAGCATTAACCACAACACCTTAAAGACAATATGGAATGGTGTTTAGGGCAGGCGTCATCATAATTTCATGCATTTCGATGAAGTGTGGAGCAGAATGTGTGAAAGGGATTTCATTGGATTGTGCCAAAGTTGCACAAAAAGCTAGCCAACAAACGGCACTAGCTAGTTGCAAGCTCTACAAAAGAGTAGGGTTGGTTAAGCTTACAACTGTGGATGGTAATAATAATAATAATACTAATATAATCCTACCAGCTGTGAAGATGCTGCTAAGGATGTTCTATGGATCAGCTAGAGAGCATCTCTCTACACCGTAAATTATATGCATCAATGATAAGACCAACCTGTCCCATGATAATAACATGGCAATAGAAAGAATAAATGCATGCACCCACAACTGCTTCTCAGTGCCCTCATATGCAAAAAAAAAACTGGTCAACTACAAATTCAAAACAACTTCCAGTGACATAGCGGCTGAAGATCAAAACCCCTGAGAGGACTTGTTGAACACCACCAACTAATGAGGGGCCTACTGGTGAAGAGGAATTAAGAGTACTGAATCCTGGTCAAATCCAAATTAATTTAAGTATTGTACTGTATTGACACTCGTGGCCCACTATATAATCTATCTACTTTGACAGACAATGTAAAAGATGGCGATAATATGCCTTTTTTAGAATACAGAACATGCTTCATATTGACATTCACTGCATTTCCTTACAGATTGATTTAGAAACAGGCTCAACCCAATTTACTAGTCTCTCAATAAACAATGGAAATCATATACCCAGTAGTATTATAAAATACTGTGAGTGTTATTGTGAATATTGCCAATTTATGTAGTAGTTTAGCTTGATTTAGGCTGATTGTTCACAAGACACACGTTATAAAGCTGTTGACATTGTGGCTCAGTAGAATAAACACTCGAAAATATGAGCTCCTGTGGCTTTTCTGTTGGACATTAGGACTTGAAATAATCCATCTATTAAGCGATACAGATATCATCCAAATTAGGACGATCAATATGTTCAACATGCAGACATGACAACAACTCAACATTGGAGTTTGTAAATACTCAAACTCTAACGTACTTTGCGCAGCCTCTGGCAAAATCTAAACCACAACAGGGTAACATTCAAAACAGAGCAGTCAACTGACAGGTGCAACGTGGATAAACCGCTGTCTATGTCGACGGAATGGGTTTCGACGTTGACGCCATGAACAGCACTTAATATTAATCAAGCGGTTACAGATGATACGACTAGCAAAGGATAAAACAAACTTGTATTTGTGGTTTCCATCTTTCACTACCGCCAAATTTTCCACCCAAAGCACGCAGGAAGATGGACGAATCGCCTTAGCACAGACTTGCTGTGGCTCAGTTTGGTCTACACAAACACTGCGTTTATCAAGTTTTTTCAAGAGTAGACAATTAGAAGCGGCAGATTGCTGGTCAGTCTGTCTATCTGGCGCACACCCTGGTAGCAGCAAGCTAACTACTACCCACTGGGTATTGGCTCACTTCCCCTGCTGTGCAGAAGGGCTAGCACATCCATATCCGTCCCATCTTGTGTAAAAAAAAAAAAATTGGGTATGTGGGTATATGCACACTGTGTAGCTGACCAAGTAACATTAGCTCATTCACCTCTTCACTCCCGCTCGACTCAAATCCCGCATCTTTCTGGCGCCCATACTTCTCGGTAACACCGAGTAGGCGCAGCAGCGACGGATCCTCGCTCAAAGTGAGTCCGATGTTTATGGGCCTCGGCCCTCCGAGGGTCACATCTCCGCCGTCTGAACCCAACCTTCCGCGTTGTGGTCGTTTCTCGAATCGAAGCCGATTTCGAGATGACCACGGCCGACCAGGGAAGCGAGCCCGTGCCTGGCTCGGGTTGTTTAAGACTGTGACATTAGCGGGAGATAATCCGCCTCCCGATGCCGCCATTATTCTCTACAACAACAACCAGCACAGAACGCTGGCTACGCCGTGCTGTAGAGGCAAGATGGAAAGCTGGGCGAAAAGCGCGAGCTAGGAAGGAAGTTTAATTGCATCATGGGAAAGCGAGTTTCTCTGAACAGCAATGGAGCCAACGAGAGGCCAAGGTCCAGCCAATAGCTGACTACATTTTGGAGGAAAATACCTGGACCGATTAAGTTGTTAAATGTATGTCTATGACTAACATAACACGGATAAATTATTATTAGAGAGCATTATATGGATAAAGTAAGATACAGTAGTCCTGTGTTTTCAACCCGCCATTTACAAATGTTAGTTATACAATATGAATAATTAAAAACAGAGAAAGTAAAATGAACAACGTTTTGTTTTAATGTAACTATTGGTAACATATAACAATCATAAGAATACGGCACATCATAATAACACAGTCATTGAGTCATTAAAACAAATGATGAGCAGCTGATTTAAGATGGTTTGCCCACCATAACAAAACTATTGAAAAACAAAAATGCTCTAAATATCTAGGTATGTGTAAAACAAGGCCTGGATACATACATTTATTTTTTTGTAATTTTGTAATTATTTATACATTGTAATTGACATTGTATATATTTATACATCACTATAGCTGTATTTATATGTAAATGCAAACTTTCTAGAAGAAAATAAATATGGTATTGAGTGAATGTAATCCTAACCATATACATTGTTTGGTAGGATTAGGTCATAATACAATCCCATAATCCTCATATTTTATCTTATTTTAGTTGAGGCAAAAATTGGCGATGCAAATTTGGCAAATTAGATGAAATTTGTATCTGAAAGAGCCACCACAAATGTTGTGCGTTCCAGTGAATGTATGGTAACCGGAACACAGTAATGGCCATCTGTTCCCCCCTCTGTATTATTGTTTGTTTATATTTAATCAGTGACTACAGTGGCCTCTTCTGGCGAGCCGTAACTTTGCATTCCGAACCTAAGAGCTCCTCCCAAGCTAGGGGAGGCGTGGTGGGGCAAGCTCTGGGGCGGGCTTGGGCCAGTGAACGTCCTTCTTGTGCACCCTCAGAGCTTCCACGGTAGGGAAGGTGAGGTCACAGTAATCCATGGGGCACGGGATGTTACATCCTGGCTGCTGGCTGTCAGAGGCACGTCCCTGTGGTCTGGATGTTGGGGACCACGATGCTGTCTGGTCCTCTGCTCTGCAGTCTACATCCTCCTCCTCCTCCTCCTCCTCCTCCAGCTTGGGCACCATGGTCTTCTCCTCTGGGGTTGAGGACTGGGTGGGTGGCTGGAGCCAGTGAACGTCCTTCTTGTGCACCCTCAGAGCTTCCACGGTAGGGAAGGTGAGGTCACAGTACTCCACGGAGCACGGGATGTTACATCCTGACTGCTGGCTCTCAGAGGCATGTCTCTGTGGGCTGGATGTTTGGGCCCTCGAAGTCCTCCGGGCACCGGATCTGTCGTCTACTTCCTCCTCTTCCTCTTCCTCCTTGGGCACCACAGTCTTCAGGTCTGGCGTCCACTGCTCGGTGGCCATTTTCTTGGGTGGGCAGCCGTCCTCTGTGGTTAGCTGGCCACGCTTTGTGGGGAGCTGGCCCTCAGAGGCACATCCCTGTGGGCTGGACGCTTGGGACCACGATGCTCTCTGGTCCTCTGCTCTGTCGTCTAGCACCACCTCCCCGTCGGACACCGCGGTCTCCTCGTCTGGGGCCCACAACTTTTGGGACCGCGGTTCTCTCTGGTCCTCTGCTCTGCTGTCTAGTTCCTCCTCTTCCTCCTCCCCCTCATCGTCGTCATCCTCCTCCTCCTCCTCCTCCTCCCCTTCCTCAGATGACACAGTCTTCTCGTCTGGGATGCCCCACTTAGTGGCCTTTTTCTTGGGCGGGCGGCCGCGCCTCCTCGGGAGATGCATGGATTTGTGCATCTCAAGGGAGTCGAGGTTCTGGAAGTTCATCCCACAGACCTTGCAGTGAAACTTCCGCTTCGGGCACACCTCCTGCCGGTGTGTTATCAACTGAGGGAGACCGGAGAACAACCGTGAGAAACGTGCACAAGCAAGACGCATGTTTTTTTATTTTGATCAAATGATTGAATTTCGATCGAATATTTGAATTATCGGATTCCTGCTGAGACACTCAACACTTTCCACAAGGTAATTTGCGTTTTGTGAGCTCATCCACAAGCCTTGCTCTTTCTTTTAATCAATGATCATTTCAATATGGCACTAATCGTTGGGCCCTGGTTACACTTGTCGTTACAATGCGACTTTCGTCATCCAATCAAGGCAGGACGCATTACATTTACATTTAGGGCATTTAGCAGACGCTTACAAAAAGTACATTTGTCAGAAGAAGGTGAAACACTTCATTGCTGTTAATACAGTAAGAATGTCACCAGGACAAGTTTCAAGCATTTCGATTGCTAGGTTAACCATTGCTAATATACAGCCCGTCAGGTCTGGGCTGTCAGACTGGATCCCGCTCACATTGAGATCGGAGGACCAAGACCACATCCGGGGGTGGTCGGGCTCACATTTTGATCGGATTGCATATGTTATGTGGAGAGCGAATGGGTCAGGCTACTGGCTACATCACCAAGACCACGGCCCACGCCTGAACTGAGCATTTTCCCCATACCTCTAGAAACACTGGAACTCATACCAGTGATCGCGTCTTTAGTCACCCGCGTCACGTCGCTTACTCAGGGCGGGAATATTGGTTGAATATCCAATATCTTTCAGACTTCAAAGTGCAAAAGCTGCCATTGAGAGGTGTAAATAAATAAATACACCACCACAGTAGCGCTACGCTGCAATACGTTTCACCTTCATTTTTGATGTCACTCCTAGCATGTGCCATCTTTTATCTAGAGCTTTCATTTCAAATCCAAAATACATTCTTACAAACTGCATCATATCTATACACATGCATATAGGCCCAAATATTATAAAAATCTAGCAGTTATGGTTAGATGTCCTGCTTGGGGACACCTCGGCACTTGGCTAGGAGGAGACGGGGATTGAACCGGCAACCTTCCGTTCCCCAGACGACTTGCTCAACATCCTGAGCCACTGCCACCAAGTATCACACCCAAGTATTTATAGAAAAACAACCCAAATCAAGTAGCAACTAGCATGGGCCTGCCGTCCTTGGCTTCACCTCTGCGAAGGTTGAGTAGCCTTCTCGACAGATTTTGCAGTAGAATGGCTTGTAATCCGTGCCATGGGAGAGATTGTGTTGACGCAGCTTCGAGGAAGACTGAAATCTCTGGTTACACTTGTAGCACAGGAACACTGTATTGTTCTGCAGAAGGATACATTGTTGTTGAGCGTTACAAATAAATATTACACAGGCTTTCATTTGTTTGGGATGAGCGGTCAAAGACAATGAGCATAAGAGAAGATAAAATCTGAACATAAAATAGGCAATACGCATGCAAATATACATAGTATAATACATGATATACAAGTACCTGTAAGGATGGCATAATAATAAATATTGTCCTGAATGTTTTATGTATGCTGTATTATGTTAGGTATAATAGGTATAACTCCCCTATTGGGGGAGCCTCACCTTTTGGAGATGTTGCACGTACTCCTCCTTATGGAACTTTCTGTTGTGCCTAAGCATTGACTGCTCAGTGGAAAATATGATGAAGCATTGAAGACACTCATAAGTCTTTTTATCTGAAATGCAAGAGGATGCTCAGTTACACAGCTGACTGGGATTTGGAATGACCATAACCACTGCACCAAGCGTCATTTTTGTAAAAAAAACCCACAAAAAAAACGGCAGTAGCTCAGTGGGTAGAGCGGGTGGACAGAGCAGGTGGACAGAGCAGGTCATCCACTAACCATAGGGTCGGCGGTTCGATCCCCCTCCTCTCACTGTCCACATGTCGAACCCTCACAAATGTACTGATTGTAAGTCGCTTTGGACAAAAGCCTCTGCCTCTCCCTTTTACCCCAACACCACAATTGATTGTTTTGGGACTCCCACAAATCAGACTACCATAGCCTGACAGCTTGAAAGGCTGGATGGTGTGTGTGTAAATATTTCCAGGAAAATATTTTTCCTGACTTTAGAAACAGCAGGTCCCAGGCACTCAAAAAACCATCAAAAAAGAGAAGGAATTGGTAAAAAGCCATTATTTAGGTATGGCTTAAATCATTAAAATAAGAGCCAACATGTTTCAACCACTTATGGTTGAAACAAGCATCCTTTTGATGCTTTTTTGAGTGCCTGGGACCCGCTGTTTCTAAATTTGATTTTTTTTTCCCTACCCCAAGAGCACCTACGGACTGTATCTCTACCTGAGCGCCTGGTTGAATTCCTGGCTATTTAATCGTCTCTGTACTGTATGTATGGCTGTATAAATGACCAGCTGCGACCTAGAGTGGAGCACCCATGTGTGTGTATTGGAAGAGTGAGTGTCAAACAAACATTAATAATTAAAAAACTATAAATGGTATCGCTTAGATATTTGAATGGGAGTGACAGCATGAAAATATTAACCTTTTGATATGTTATATGTGAAAGTACTGTGAAAATTGTAGAAGTGGCGGCAGTTTACAAAATATATGGATATCTTCAAATCACCAACTGCCATCACTCTAACAACGGAGCATTCCATCATTTATTTCAATGGGACAAAAACTATTAATAAAACTTTAATATCTTAAAAGCTATAAAAAAAATAGACCCGGTTGATTCCTAAAGTAGCTGAATGTTTTACAGTTTGAATGAAGTTTATAGCACAAACGAATGACCAAGTAGTTAAGCGGCAAAGTTTTGGAGAGAAGATATAATAAAGAAAGAAATAAACAGTGGGAATAACAATAGTGTGCAAGCTAAAAGCTAGCCCACTAATGACAGGACGAACACTGGTACCTCCACTTCCTATTTTGTTCCCGTTCATCTTACAGTGCGGCCGAGAAGGGAGAACCTCCGGCGAGGTGATCCCGACGATGACCTCCTCAACTTTCAACCTCTCCATATGGTTGAAATAGACCCGTTGCAGGGAAGACACTGTAATTTTGAGAAATAAGAAAGGACGAAAGCATGTACGGTGTTTTCCAAAGACGTGACAGATTTAACGTAAAGTGAAACGGACTACAGTGGAAGGCCTGCTGTCTCCGTCGTTAACAAATAATGTGCAGTGAGCGTGGCTGTACTTGAAGGACCGTAATTGCGTTCAAACTAAAGCTTGCGTCCAGTCAGAGTAAATATGAAATGACACAGACACTTTGCTAGGTCCAACAACAATATCATATACACCGTTACATCCAAAGGAAATACAAAGGAGGATGGGAACATGCGAAACAATCGTCACAGGGTCGTGGAATGAAGCTAGACGCCATACACAGGAAACTGCCGTTCATCTACGTAAATAATCGAATGTGGTTGTTTATCATGCAGTCAAAACCCAATCTTACCGGGGAGTCGGGGCAATGGCGACAATAGGCTTCATAGTCACGTGACGAGGATAGCCCGAGACGCAGTACCAGATTACCCCGTCAAGGGGCGCTCTTTCACTGCAGCGAGTCCCCTTGATGCCACCTTTGGGGTTTTTGGTGGACATTTTTTAACTTTGCGTCAAAAACGTTGAATAAACTGCTCTTAAAATAAAATATATTTCAAGGCCGATATAACTCACAGGAGAACAAGAATATTGTTAATTAAATAACAGAAAAGGCATGTGGAATTTTCCAATTTAATGTGTAATCACACAACATACATACACTACTATTTCAGGCTTGGTTTAAGGTTCATAGAACTTTATTGCCGACTTTGAACAAGGCAAACAGACGAAGAAGGCAGGAAAGTCGAGAGGTATGTGAGGGAGAGGGTGAGGGGTGCATTTTAAATAATGTTTCAATGCATGGAGGGGGGGGGGGGAGACATCCTCAAGCGGTGGCCTGCTTTGTCTGCTGGAACTCTGCGATGCGGGTCTCCATCACAGGCCTGAAGTGCCTGATGAGTCCCTGTGGAGGGACAGCAGGAATAGTGCATCATTGAGTCGGCTTGTTACTCAGATTCAACCAGAGTGAGCTTAAACATGCACTACATTAACCTTCTCACTGCAGCCATCCCTTATGTCAAGAAAAACAACCAAAACATCTACCCATGGGCTCCATCAACAGCGGGATCAGATTTTGAACCCAGTGAAGAAGATATATGGCACAGTAACAATAGGCACTTTTTTTTTAACCTAGGTTAATTACTGTGTGTTGTAGTGTGTGCAGAGAAATCTTGTGGCAAGTTGTGTTAGGTGAGCCCACAGGGTTATGAGGAGCCAAGTGATTTTCCTTTCTAAAATTTAGCATGGAGCCCGCTTCAATACGCAAATCCCCATCTATTGCGTCCTAATCTGCTGCTTATCTGATTTGATTTCTTATTATTTATACTGCACATATACTTCCTTTTTATTTTTTATTGTGTTCCATCTTATTTCATTCCATTTCATTTCATGCTGCAAAGTTAATTTCAGCCCGGGTGACAAACTTGAAACCAATAAACGTGAAACCTTGAAACCTCTTTCAATACAACACCAGCTGTTCCTCGGATCCTTTCAGTTCCGAGCACGGCACCGGCCAGGCGTGTGCTTACCTGGACGGGCCAAGCTGCGCCATCTCCCAGCGCACAGATGGTGTGCCCTTCGATCTGCTTGCTGATCTCCCAGATCATGTCAATCTCTGCTGCCTTGGCATCGCCGCGCACAAAGCGCCACATCATGTCGTTCATCCAGTCCACTCCTGCAGGGCAAAACAACAGCCAATGCCGTTAACCAGCGAGCAGGCGAGGGGTTTCTAGATTTACAAGCTGGTACATTGAAAATATGACTTCTTGACATCACATTAGGTGCAGACTTGGTTCAATATGTACTCTTTTGCTTTGACAATCGCCTTGTTTTTTCTTTGACAATAATGGACAACCTACAGCAAAAACATACATACAAACATACATTGGAAATTATGATTGCGATGATGTTTCCTCAACCGGGAAATGGAGGGACACAGAGTTGGGGGTGAAAGACACCGACCACTTACCCTCCCTGCACGGTGTGCACTGGCCACAGCTCTCATGCTTGTAGAACTCAATCAGACGTGCAATGGCTCTGATGATGTCCGTCTGCAATGACAAGTGTATTTCCCAATTTTAAATTGAATGGAGACGGCACATCTGCACTCGCTCCATGGGAAACCGAACCCTAAACAAGCGTATTTCAGATGAAAAGTGAAGTAGAGGGTTACATGGTAGAGGCTATGGATTGATCAGGGGCCATTACTCTGGATACAGCTGCAGCGTAATCCCGGACACATTACTGGACACATTTCTACAATTGTTGTCCGCATTTGGCCCTGGGAGCCAGAAATATAGGGCATGTTCATTGTTAATGGCTGTTTTGGGTTACCAGGTAATGTGCAGTTAGATTGTAGCTGAACTTACAGACTTGTCCATGACAATAATGGCGGCGGTGCCCAGGCCCGTCTGCGCCTGGAGGAGGCCGTCAAAGTCCATCAGCACGTCCTCGCACACCTGCTTCGGGATGAGGGGTGTGGACGAACCGCCGGGGATCACAGCCAGCAGGTTGTCCCAGCCGCCGCGCACGCCGCCTGACAGGGACAGGCTTGTTAGGGCATATGAAGAATCACGGGGGGGGCGAAACAAGACTCGTCCCCATGACAACTGTGCAACGCGCTTTTGCGGGCTTGGGATGGGCGCAGAGGGTTTCGCGTCAATGGTGGTGAACTGACGTGGGCCGGCTTCCCGGTGGACGTGAACCTCTGCCCTTAAAGGATTTGCTGAATGAACATGTGAATGAGGCCCGGCTGGGTTGAATGATGGGTGATGGGCTGTACCTGCGTGCCTCTCGATGAGCTCTTTGAGAGGGATGGACATCTCCTCCTCCACCGTGCAGGGGGTGTTGACGTGGCCAGAGATGTTGAAGAGCTTGGTGCCCGAGTTCCTCTCCCGGCCGAAGCCCAGGAACCACGAGCCCCCGCGTCGGCAAATGGTGGGCGCCACGGAGACGGTCTCCACGTTGGCAACCGTTGTCGGGCAACCAAAGACACCTGCCGTGATGGGTTGAATATGGTGATTGGGTGATTGTTTTAAGGTTGATTTGCTTTACAACATGTTTGTATAACTAAAGTATAAATAAAGGATGACTTAAGACAATGCATGTGCTGTTGATATAAACACACTAGCCTAAACTCAAAATTAATTGTTTGCAGCATTGTCAAAGCTTGCTAGTAGAGGTATGTGTCCACTACCTTTGTGACAAAGGATCATTGGCAGAAATGGCCTTTTTCACCTAGCGGCCATCTTGGTTCTAAACTCTAGCTGTGTGGGGAAACTGAATGCGGACTCTGCATTCAGAAGCATATAGCATTGAGTCAACACACACACACACACATTGACCAAGCAACTCACCGACATCAGCAGGGAAGGGGGGCTTCAGCCTGGGCTTCCCCTGCTTGCCCTCCAGGGACTCGATGAGCGCCGTCTCCTCGCCACAGATGTATGCTCCGGCGCCACGCATCACAAACACATCAAAGTCGTAGCCGGACCCGCACGCGTTCTTCCCGATGAGCCCCGCGGCGTACGCCTCGTTGATGGCCACCTGCAGAGCACCGAAGGACACGGTAATATGAGGGGCTTTCCCTGACCAGCATAGAGGCCATCACGAAGAAATAGAAGCCTTGGGGTTAGTTCTACTAATTCCATGGAAAATGTCCATTCCATGGAATCGTTGTCATAGAACGGCTTCCCAAACATCCACACTTTGTACATCACTACAGAAAAATGGCAAGTCACCCGTCGTGCATCGAAGATGAGAAGGAGGAATCAAGCGCACCTGCAGGTTGGAGGACTCGTTGTAGAACTCTCCGCGGATGTAGATGTAGGCGGCGCGGGCGCCCATGGCACGGCCCGCCACCAGGCAGCCCTCCACCAGCTTATGGGGGTCGTGGCGCATGATCTCCCGGTCCTTGCAGGTGCCCGGTTCCCCCTCGTCGGCGTTGACCACCAGATACTTGGGCCTGAGCAAGGGACACATTACATGCGTTGGAAAATGCTATTGTGCCCATTATGACAAGGTATGTCATTAGCTTGCCGAGGAGCATTGAAGTAAAAGCTTTTGCAGAAAATGTTATTTGTTTTAGATAAACTGCGATGGATGGACATACTGAAATGTATTCTTGAACTAAAAGGCGAGACGTTTCTGCTGCTTTGAACAAAATACCCAACCACACTTGTGGCACACAATTGGTGGATGACAAGAGATGGAGAGATAGAGGCAGGATTTACAGATGTTAATGGAACCAAAAAAAAAAACCCTCTGTGTGTGTGTCTTACCTGCCATCGCTAGGCTTGTTCATGAAGCTCCACTTCATGCCGGTGGGGAACCCAGCTCCGCCTCGCCCCCGCAGGCCTGATACCTTGACCTCATTAAGGATCCAGTCCACCCCCTTCAGCAGGATCTCCTTGGTCTTATACCAGTCTCCACGCTTCATCGCCCCCTTCAGCCTGACACATTACGCAGAGACAACCATGGAAAATCAGCGCTTTTAGTATGAACACATTTCCAGCAGCCAATGCTCAAACAATAATGACATAACTAAACAAGGCAGAAAAGTTACCTCCAGTCATGACGGCCATACAGATTTGTAAAAATCCTGTCTTGATCTGCCAGGGGACCAAATGTAGTCTTCTTAGGTGCGGTCTTGAAAGATAAGACAAAGGATCAGTAATGCTCTCTCTCTCTCTCTCTCTCTCTCTCTCTCTCTCTCTCTCTCTCTCTCTCTCTCTCTCTCTCTCTCTCTCTCTCTCTCTCTCTCTCTCTCTCTCTCTCTCTCTCTCTCTCTCTCTCTCTCTCTCTCTCTCTCTCTCTCTCTCTCTCTCTCTCTCTCTCTCTCTCTCTCTCTCTCTCTCTCTCTCTCTCTCTCTCTCTCTCTCTCTCTCTCTCTCTCTCTCTCTCTCTCTCTCTCTCTCTCTCTCTCCTTACCTGTGCAGTACTATTAAATCGAGTGATCACGGTCACTCCACTCTGGCTAATGGCAGCTGGGGCGCGGGACACCCCACTCACCACGGCTCGGGACAGGGACAGCATCTCTACTAGAAGTGAGTCAACAAGAAATGACATCATGCATTAGTTGGCCGAGTTGGTGGATAACTTTACAACACAAAAGGATTTAACCTTTTCGAAACAAGTATGCATACACACAGCGGATTTAAATCATAATACAAAAATTTCCCTATGGGATTAATAAAGAATCAATCAATCAATCAATCAATCAATCAGAAATCGGTAATTTCACCAGAAGATCTAGGATGACACGTATAGAAGACGTTTGGTAAATAATTATTGGAGTTCATTTTTCATAATTACAGTATAACTTTAACAAAACAATGACTTATCAGCAACTATTGACCAGATGAAAACTACACGGGCAATGTTATGCTGTTATGTTAAGTGTTGCCAAGAGGTTAAGGCGTACTTGGTTGACGCAGCTCTGAGTTCCTAAAGGTTATTTCCGATGTGGATTTGAAAGTGTCTCTTAACAGTGTCAATAATTTGTTCACATTATCCCGCTGCATGGGTTAAGCGTTATTAGGTAAATAATACAAGTCGGACGACTATTATGACCTCCATGCTCAGTGAGCTAACGCTAATATAACCTACGAGCCTTGTTTAATGCATGCTGCAAAATCTTACCAATGTATACAGATGTCAAAAAGCTAAAACATGCATATAAAGCTGTATATATCACCTGCCAAACCACCAGTTGTTGAGTTTGTCCGATGTAAATGACTACACTTCTCAGGCTTACCTTCACTGTGTCCCGAGTTTACGAAACAGGGAGCGGAAGCAAATGACTGCTGACCCCGGATACAGTCAATAGCTATTACTGAGGAGGGCGCTGTTGCGATTTTGTTTACCGGCATACAGAGCCAATGGTAAACGAAATCGATTACTCAAGTCAATTCAGAATTCAAGAAATATAAATACATCTCTAATAGAACACATTTTTTGTATAATAATGGGTTGCTGTATTTAGTTATTTCTTCTTCTTAGTAGTAGTAGTAATAGTAGTAGTAGTAGCAGTAGTAGTAATAATAATAATAGTACGAGTAGTAATAATAGAGGGAGGCAAGTATTTAAGAAACATTTTACTACTCAAGGATAGCATATATTTAAGAAACGTTTTCAACAGTTCAATCCATGAAAGACCATTGTTACCTTACAAAGCTGCATAAAAATGAATACATTAAACAAGCACTAAAAGATAAAATGAACAGTAGTAAAATACATATACAGTACATATTCATAACATTTTATATTTTTTTGGTCCATCATTGACAAATATAATGTGTAGGCCTATAAATGTCAGCGGGTAATTCAAAATATATGTTTAAAAACATATTTAAAAGGGAAGCAAATATTATGAAAGATCAGAGATATGAAATTACTAAACTATCATAAATGCAATGAGTGGTATTAACCGTGCCCTCAAATGAGCGTGGACTAGACCAAATATATAGGTAACAAACTGCAATTGCTAATCAATTAATTAATCCAATCATTTAAAAAGGTTATCATGTCCTTTTTGTCCCGATACATTAATCAGGCTTGGAAGCATTACATCACCACAGTTTATCCCTTCATATATTAGTAGTTGCTCTATTGTTTAAACATATAAAACAAGGTAACATTTATTCACATCTGAAACAGATCTCCTTGTTGCATCTTCATTGGGTTCTCAAACACACCTTATTCATAAATAAACATGCAGATACAGCTCAGATGGAACTAGTGATGTTTCCTGTCATTCTGTATTTTTGTGAGTTAAAAGTTCACTCAAAGTATCTCTCGTCAACCACTACGTCCACCCCTATGCTCACCCTGTGATTTCATCACAATGTGAAATTCAATTAGTGCTGGTTTCCTATTTCAATACAATACCCATGTCTCTCTCTCTTTCACATTCTGAGTGGAACAATGGGAGGGGCGGGTTGTGCCGACAGAGCCTTGGGGGAGCTTAGCTACTGGTCCTCCGTGTCGCTCGGTCCAAGCGGTCGATGGCCACGCTCTCGAAGGCCCTCCTCATCAGCGGGTGCTCCTCCAGCACGTCGTTGAAGCTGTCCACACTCAAAGAGTACAGGCGGCAGTAGGTCTCGGCCCGGACGCTCGCCGTCCGTCGGCCCCGCGTCAGCAGGCAGATCTCTGTAGCGGAGAACGAGGCGTAGCAGTTATAGTCAAATGTAGCTACAACTCGAGCCACTAGAGGCCGCTGCGTGCACGGTGCAATGTTTTTCAATACTTTTTTTGCGCTTCGGTTTCTATGGCTTTGTTGCTGTTTAATTTCATGCCGAAGTCAGAGTGCACTTTGTTGAGTGATTTCTGTTTCCCTCAGATGTAATTACAATGCACTCATAATCAAACATATTGATTGACCATGTCTTTTTCATTCTCTGCGCTCATTAAATTATTTTTTATTTAGATTTGACCTCCCAGTGACCTCCCAGTGTCTGACAAATGATTAAACTTAGACGTTAATGTTACACTAATTAATATATTTGGTAAATCACTGCTGACCGGTGGGGTCAAGCAAAGAAGAAGAGATTCCGAGATTCCATTATATTATATCTTTTATAATATATATAAAGGAATGGGGGGGAGTGGGGGGTTATATGAGTAGTCAACCTACCCCCAAAATACGCCCCGTCATTTAGCTGCACCTCCTTCCCACCGCGCGGGATCACGGTGAGAGAGCCGTGCTGGACAAAGTACATCTTACGCCCCAGGGTCCCTTCCCGTATAACCAGATCGCCGGGTTGAAAGACCTCAAACTGCAACTTGGTCAAGATGACCGTCACAAAGTGAGGGTCGGTGTTGGCGAACAGCGGCATGTTGGCCACCAGGCCGCGGCAGTTGAAGCTGACGATCTCCTGGTGGTGAGGAAAGGGACAGCAGGGGAGGAGATGACCACGACGGAATGGCGGCGGTGGATTAAAAAGATGTGACTTTTAAAGCACTGAGATGATGCAATGTATCTTTAAATACAATTTTGTATGGATGTATTTATGTATGAAATTCGATTTCAAGAGGAATGCAAATTAATTAATTGCAGTAATCGAACTATATACTATATTGCCAAATGCTTCATTATACATTGGTGCGGATAGGAATGTATCATAATACAATCAACATTTAATACCAGGGATTATGTAGATGTTTATTGAAAATGGTCGTAATTCAACTGTATGCCGTAGTTTTGATGATTAAAGCCCTGGTATTGCGTAATTGCATGTTGGTGGAAATCAGCATGTATCAAACGCACAGAGAATACATATATGTGTATTAAAAGCAATTTAATTGTGTGTCGTTTTCCATAAGAAGCTTTAGAGAAAGCGCACCTCTTTGAGTGGATCGCTAAGCTCCCCCAGGATGCTGTCCTCGTCAAAGATTTTGCCTTGGAATCGATGTTCATAGTAATCGTGAATCCTTTGCCTCACGTCAGCCGGGAGTTTGTGAAAGGACATGTACTGCTCCACCTGTTTGTACTGAGAGCAGTGGGGAGAAACACAGTTATGTCACTCTTCCTTTTCCACTTCTCAACCAGTCACCAGTAATGCTCGCAAGGTCCAGTCACATGACGCACCGTGTGTGTCCCACAATATTGCCTTTTATTAGGGTTAAGGGTTAGCTTACTTGACATTCCTCAGCATTTGACCACTTTGACAATTTCCGCAGGTGATTTTCCACTTGCTTGTAAATGTTGTTAGTAAGGACTTTCCAGATGAGGCACTCGTTCAATCTGATTGTAGAACTTTACCATTACTTTCATTTGTACTGTAATGTTTTATTTGTGACTGTGATGTTGACTGTCGATTGTGCTGTTTAATCTTGTCCAGGACACTTTAGCAAAAGGGATTTTGAATCTCAAAAGCATCTCTTGGTAGTCAAATTAAAGTAAAAACAAAACAAAAAAAATACAAAAATACAAACGTGCAACATTTCTCTATGGATCCGGCTTGTTTATCAAGAGCCAAAATGGACACCTTATCCTGGTACTGGTACTGTCGGCGAGATGCGTCCAAGGACTGGACCAGGTTGGTGGCGTGGCCCAGGAACATGGCGTAGCAGGTGGCGCCCACGATCATACTCATGATGGTCAGCCACACATCGCTCATACCCTCGGGCGGGTGGGCCCCGTATCCTATGCACAGCATGTGGCTCATGGCCATGAACAGCGCATAGGAATACTGGATGTGCCAGGTGGCATTCTGGGAGAGGGGAGAGGGCATCTTCAGTTATTGTTAATTGTAAAAGGCAACTCAAAGCACTTTGAGCAACATTTGTACTTACGGAAGGTGCGGTACTGTAATGGAAAATGTCCATTAGACATGGTGGTTTCAAGGCACGAGCCTGTAGAATCTCAGTTATCATACATAACGCTTTTTACCGGAGACAGCTAAACCAAGGTTTCATCTTGTTATGGCCGAAAATAATACCTTCTTATCTGAAGTCATGCAGCTGTGATCTCAAGGTTTCCCCTCTGCTGTAGCACAGGAGTTTGCCCACCGTTTGGGGATCGCTATGTCACACTAACCTGTAGAGACTTATTGTGTTGAGTGGCCTCTCTGCACTGACTTATTAGAGACTTATTTCACGCTGAATAAATATTTAAAATCAGTCAAGGTTGTGAATCATCAATACTACTGAGAATTTCCACCACAGGACTAATAAAGGTAAGAAAAGAAAATCCCAGCATGATTCACATTGACATTGAATATTACAATAAAATGAACTAATAATATCAAATGGAATTAAGTAAACTATTTAGAATATATTACAAATCAGTGTAACTAGCAGGACATATGGAGAAATTGCCACTCTGAGTCTTTAGACAAATTACAGTAATACAGAACATTTGAGTATTTCCAACAAAGAGGGGCAAACTCACCACCAGGTTGTTCTTGGCCACCCAGCAGTCGGGGGGGAAGTCCTGCAGCATGGGCACCATGAAGGCCATGCAGCCGTCCCAGTGGCACAGCAGCAGCATCATGCCAATCAAGTTCACTATCCGCACCACAGCACTGGCCAGGTCATAGGTCATGTGGAAAATCTAACAGAGGGAGAATACCGAGTTAAGAGGAGGAACGTTTCGTGAGCGTGATGAGGCCACTACAATACAGGGGCAGTGTGTGGAACAGATCTACTTTAGTTTTGACATGAAGACAACCGAAAATCGCACTTTCATTGAAGCCAATTTGTCCCGGCGGCAACAATGTCTCTCTCTCTCTCTCTCTCTCTCTCTAAGGCTTCCTTAAAGGTGCAGTGTGTAGGACTTAAGTGGCACCTCCACTCAAGGGGGGGCACCCCCCCCCCCCCCCTCACCACCACCACCTTTCCCTTTCCAATGACATAAGAGAAGCCATCGAGCCTGTACTGGCCTGTAAGGTGCCAGTAGGTACTTTGATAGGGACATTGACACATTTTTTTTAAATAGGTTTTATACATTGTATTCAGCTGTTTACAGTGTTATACTGTAGGTCATAGGTTACAAGTAAGATAGCAATTATGATAAAACATTTTTAAAAACGTCTTTTCTAGAACTGTATGTCCGCTCTGGGCTGTAGATACATGGCAGTGCAAAATGGAGAACACCCCCACACCCCACACATGCACACATGTACACATAAAGGGCTCATTCTTAGGTAACAAAAACACAACCATTCTTACTTTCATGGGATTATACACATATCTATGAATATTATGTTAAATTTCTGCCAAGTTTGTTCTGCTGGATGCCAGTAAACACACTGCACCTTTAACAACCTATAGCACAGTTGAGGATATCTCTTATTGACACTCATGTGCAGTTTAAATATTTTTTCTTTTTGTTGTTGATTATGTCGTTAATGTTTTGATTTCCTTGTCGGTGTCCATAGTATCTTATACTGTACATGTCATTGTTTTTACAATCTACGCTGCCGTGAAACAAACTAAAGACTCTGCCCTGGTCTTAATTCTTCTCTGGGCTGAGTGTCTGCAGATGGGCTGAGCGTCTACAGACACACTGCGCCACTCCTACCTCCTCCCACTGGTGGATGTAGCGGATGAGCCGTGAGAGGCGCAGCAGACGGAGCAGGCTGAGGATCTTGGTGAAGCGCACGATGCGGAGGGCGCGCGCCGTGCGGTACACGTCCGTGGACTCCAGGCGGGACTCGATGTCCACGATGAGGAAGATGTAGTCGACGGGGATGGAGGAGACAAAGTCCACCACGAACCAGGACCGCAGGTACTGGGCGCGGATCTCCTTGGGGTCCAGGATGATGTGGCTGTCCTCCCCCGGGATCCCGGTGCGGAAGTTGAAGATCAGGTCCAGCAGGAAGAGGGTGTCCGAGATGACGTTGAAGGTGATCCAGGGCGTGGTGTTCTGGTCCTCGAAGAAGGTGATGCCCCAGGGCAGGATCACCAGGTTGCTCATCATCAACAGCAACATGACCAGGTCCCAGTAGAACCTGGGGACAGAGCAGCAGGGGGTGGAGACGAGGTTGGAGCGAGGGTACACTTCAATCACATAGTCAGGTCTATGAACACAGACTCAATTGAAACGGTGTACATTGCCAAATAAAAATATTGAGAAAATTTGTATACATCACAACACACAAATCAACCCTGGGGAATGGGTTCTCTGGTAAAGGCTATTTGTCAGAAATACAGCCTGTGTTCAATTTGGTATGGATTTCTGAGTGAGTGGCACTTGCATAACTACCATTGGCATGGGAGGAAACCATTAAAAATGGATACAGATTGAAAAGTCTCCCCCTTCATACAATCAAGCTAGGGGAAACAGGACTTGAGGCCAGTGTTGCGTGTCGTGCCCTACATAAGGAAACAGATAACACACATCCCCTGGCCCAATTGTCTGTCCTGTAATCAGCTGAATCCCTCATTATCTGCCCTCATGTTATACAAGCCCCATTGTCTCCTATAGGTTTCCAATGTCTGGCAATACATTATGAACACAAGGTTAGGGTTTCCCCAGGTGTCAGTCTTTCCACATAAGTGTCAATCACTTGGTAGTGAGGGTGGTGGGGGTCCGTTGTCTCTCTTTCTCTCTACAGCTCTCACTCTCTCTCTCCACTGCTATCTCTCTCTACTGCCATCTCTCTCTCTCTCTCTCTCTCTCTCTCTCTCTCTCTCTCTCTCTCTCTCTCTCTCTCTCTCTCTCTCTCTCTCTCTTCACAGGGTCACAGGGTGATGATACAAACCAGCTTTTCTGTTAATTATCTCCACCTGCCATACAATATGTGACCCCCCCCCCCCCACCACCACCACCACCACCACACACCACCGCCCCAAGCCCACGTCTCTCAGGATCTCCTGCTGCGTTACATTCCCTGCAACATGCCCCCCCACCCCCCAACAAAAACAAACAAACAGATAATTGGTCTCACAAATCACTTAAAATCCCATGGCCTCATAACCAGCGTGCGGTTTCTTCACTCTTCCATCCCAAGATCTACCTGAATAAACGCAGGGGCCGTCTAATCGGCTCCTCCACTTGAAAGGGAAGTTTACGACATACGGTAGAAAGGAAACAGGCCCATATTAATCCCGCCTCTGTATATATGACATAATACAGCAAGATTGGAATGACAGGGACACCTGGAGGAGTAAGCCCCTCGCAGTGGGTTTGCAGCGTCTGTCGGGTCTGGACCACAACATGTCGAAATGAAATGATGGGACAGCAGCTACTGTTCCAGCCAATCAGCTGTCTGCCACCACGTGGCGTAAAGCAAATAAGTAATCTGTGGGGAGACGTATTGTTTTAAAAAAGCAATAGTCCCACAAACAGCTTAGTTTGAATTGGTACGTTTTGTTATTAATATCTAGATCTATGTTTTTTTTTTGGTTCAGTGAATGGAAGACAGGGCTCCAAGGGTAGGCCTACAGTTAATCCAGATTATGCTGTATCACTGATCAAATCCCTTCAGCGCATTAGCATGTTCTAACCCAGCATTGCAGACATGTCCTTAAGAAGAGCTTGTCCAAGTGGCTGCTTGAAAGAATGCAACGTGTAGCCTTTAAGGGAGGATGCATTGCATCATATAGCTATAGGCCTATTTAATCTAACATTCAAACAGGGTAAACTATGAGGAACCTAAAGAAGGTTTTTTCTGGGGTGTGTTTGGGAGGGGGAGAGGGGGGGTTGGGTTGGGGTCAATAGTCCATTATTTCCGTTACCTGAAGTCACTGTAGGGGTGGATAATCCACACTCCAAAGGATTTAACCCTAGCTTGCTCGGCCGCTACACCTCTCTGACTGCCAAACATACGCAGGGAGAATTTGTTGACACCTGGCTGGAGCATGGAGCCGAACTGCCTCTGGAAGTAAGTGGACTGGTCGGCGTACGGCTCATCGTCCACACCTGCCTGGGACTGGGCGCCCACGCCGAGGGAGTGCTGCTCTGCTTTCGGCGACGTACTGAAACCGGTACTGGTTATGTCTGGTTGCTCTGACGTGAGCAGGTCGTCCGGGTCCGCGGTGTATCCATCGTTGTGAGTCTGGACCAGGGAAAACAGCGTCGTGGTCACGTCACTGGCTGCCGGCTCTGCCTTCTGTGAAGACTGGGAGGCCGACCTCCACGCGGGGAAGCGGAGGCTGCTCCAGCTGTTGCGGTGCTTGGTGGGCTCCCAGGGGCTCTTCTGTCCGTCTACATCTTGATTGGGACTGGTCATGTTTTCCTTCTCTTTTTTTTACTTAACAATAAACAAGTTCTAAGAAGGAGAAGTAGACTGCACATGCATTGCACAGCCAAACTCACTGACACGTTAGAAACACTTCAAAGGACATCTTCCGCTTCAAGGTTCGGCCGGTTCTATAAGAGAGCGCGCTCAGTCCACGCCTTGCTGTGAAGTTCACACGGGCTATGATAAATAAAACTATCAAAAACAAAAATCCGTCATTAATATTTAACATACACAAAAACTCTCCATTGCATAGGTCCCGCGGCCGGCAGCGCGCGTCTCGTGGTCTGGATCATGCCAACTCAGTACCAACAAGCGGAGCTTACACAGCGGAATAATCGGCTTGTTGATATAGATGAGCGTCCTCACTCATCATCTCGCAAACACTGGAGTAGCCTGCCGTGGAAGAAGAGGCCAGCCTAAACTAAGCAGGTTTTACCTGAACCAGCAGGTGAAGCGCCACCGCATGTTTCAACTGTTGGTCAAAGGGGGTGGGGGCGAGGGGGTGGGGGGCGCAGTCTCGGGAGGCGCTTGGACATCAGGATGGAAGTTACTTCTTGCTGCACAAAAAAATAAAAACAAGGCTATAGGCCGATATGGAAAACGAAAAAGACTACACCTGCATTCTATGTGTCTTCTTGTGCGTATGTTTGATTTATGCGACATTTTGATGAAGTTTCCGTTTCCATTTCACCTTATTATCTGAGTGCGTGCAGGTGTCACGTTCATGTAAGTGACATTGCCTCGAGGAACAGTGATAATGCGATTACTGTACCACTATGGCGTGGTTAAAGAATGTCGGCTATATGGCCTACTATTGTATTATTAAGGACTTACAGTGCTGTAGCCATGCAGACACACAATTATTGCTGCTACTTCTTTTTGTGTCTCAACTCAACATGAAGATGGTGATCTTGTATATAAGCAAAGGCTATGATGACTGGACAAAAGCAAGTCTATCAAAGGTACATCAACCGAAAAGAAAAAAGCAACTAAATAATTTGTAATTTTTTCTTAAATGGTATGATTATAATTTAAAATGTGTGCTGATTTTGTCAAATTATAAATGCCCAGTTGTGCCATAGTTTTAAATATTACAATCAAATACAGTGGGCATAGGTTCTGCATTAGTTACTGAGCAAATATACATAATATACTGTATGAGAAGACTCATGTTGCATTATGTTTTTCAATATGGCATTAAGGAGCAGGTGGAGGTCAACTATCTTCGTCAGGGATGTCAACGGGTAGGATGGGTAGGTCTTATCAGGTCATAACATGCCCATGTCGCAGGAGGCCAATGAGTATGGAGTAAACACAGGGTGTGACAGAAAAATGATTGTTGAAGAAAGACAGACAATGAGAACAAGATTACAGTTTACGCCATTACAGAGCGAATTTAGCCCATCGATGCTCAACAGAAGTAGCATATATACTGGCATTTGTCTGGCATATAGCCAGTCAATAGGGCACCTTGAATAACACTTGCATAGCATGGAACATGTCGATGCAACTTAAAAAATAAAAAAAGTCATTGAGACTTGAATGGCATTGTGAAAGTTAGGCTGACAGAAGGGTCGGCCTACCTTATAAAGAATAAAGAGTCTGTAGACTTCTTCTGCTTGTGGCATAAATGCACCCATACATTGCTCCCAAGAACTGTATGGTCCCATCGAAAGGATGAACAACTCTGCCTTTCAATTCCGTTCCATTCTAGGCAAAACATACAGGAGAACTGATCTGATAACAATGCAGTGATTTAAACAGTCTGAGGATCTTTGGCATCAGCCGTAGGTTACTTGGGCGTGTCAAATAAACAATTTGTTAAGTAATTGTTTTGCAACAGCAATATTGTTTTTATATT
Organism: Urophycis tenuis; assembly: GCA_036785325.1. NCBI lineage: Eukaryota > Metazoa > Chordata > Actinopteri > Gadiformes > Phycidae > Urophycis > Urophycis tenuis. Next base: position 6,087,164 of record JAXIVH010000019.1, on the reverse strand, counting down.
ATTACTTAATACATTGTTGAGGAAATTAGTTTATTGATTAGATATTCAGAAATAACTCCCTCTGCACGGCACAGTATTCCAGATGGCATGAATCAGGTTCAGATTCGTTTTTTTTAATACCAGTGTTTTAAAGAATGTAATTATTAGTCTATGTAATCAGGGTGCATGGTTCGTGAATGTGGCTGCTTTGGAAAGACAGAAAAAGAGAGAAGAGAAAATAAAATTGGGAAGTGGAAGAAAGTGACTATGGCTTTACTGGTTTTAAAATAGGATGTGGCTCCTACTTAAGTTTTGAATAATCAGATTTTTGTTTGCAATTAAAGAAGTTTTGTTTGATTATATTGACATAAATCTGATCCCATAGACTTATTGTCACAGGGACAATTAACACTTCATCCATGAGTGAAGAACAAAGCAGAAAAACCAGAACAAATTAAAAAGAAAACATTACACAACCCGACTGTTGATATATTTTGTTGTTTTCATTCTATAACCCCAATAATAAGAAGCTCTGTATAGTGTTATATTTCATCACAGCAATCAATGGGTATTCAAGTCAATGTATTATACGAATTGGTTTGTTTTAGTTTTATTGTAATTGTATATGTATACTGTACTGATGTATGAATAGCTGAGCAAATATTGCAGTTCCCTCAATCATATGTTACTGTTTAGCTTGAGTTCTATAATCATTTAGCAGCATAAACTGTATATTGCCTGGAATATTTAATGCCCAGTTAAACCATTGAAAAACACAGAATAACCAGCACAAGTACCAAGATTTTAGAAGGGTTAAAAAACCTTCAATTGCATTGATTTCATCACATTCCTCGAAGGGCAACTACCTGCTTTGCCCACATATAAAACAAGCAGAAGCACTGGTCTGATAGCATTGCAGTGGAGCAGATCAGTATAGCATGCACAGTTTCTTGGGTATGTCACATAAAATCATATTGATTATTATCATTTTGCAACAAAGATAGAATTATTTTGATAACATTGTTTAAATATTGAGGAATTATCTAATACTTATATAATAACATATATTGGCATATATTGTTTTTTTAAGGAAATAAAGCTACTTATTTTATCTTTATCCATTCCATTTCAGTAGACCCTCTGCAAAGGAGTTTTCCAGATGGCACAAGTCAGGTAGATACCTTTAAAACATTCTTTCTTTCTTTCTTTCTTTCTTTATTATAAGTTCTCTCCAAAAATTTGCCGCTTAACTACTCTGTCATTCTTGGTGCTATAGAAACTTCATTCAAACTTTTAAAAAATCAGCTACTTTAGGATTCGAGAGTGATGTTAGTGTGATGACAGTTGGTGATTTGAAAATATCCGCACATTTTGTAAACTGCTGCCACTCCTACAATTTTCACAGTATTTTCACATAAAGGTTCATATTTTCATGCTATCACTAACATTCAAATATTTAAGTGATACCATTTATAGTTTTTGAATTATTAATGTCTGTTTGACACTCACCCTTCCAATACACACACAAGGGAGCTCCACTCTAGGTAGCAGCTGGTCATTTCAAATTCACACCCATTTTCTAACTTGTCGATACTCCTACATTTTTTATTCTAGACTGACATATTATACATCAAACTGTGCTAGAAACTTCATTCAAACTTTAAAACCTCCAGGAATCAACAGGGTCTATTTTAATGTTTTTATATTTTTGATAGTTTTTAAGATATTAAAGTTTTATTAATAGTTTTTGTCCCACTGAAATGAATGTTCAGTTCTTAGAGTGATGGCAGTTGGTGATTTGAAAATATCCACACTTTTTGTAAAATGCCGCCACTAAGGGCATGCTTCAAGTGTAGCAGTAGGCGAGTTTCAGATGAGGCATGCGGCTTCGTTTGCCATGCGTCAGAATGCATTCTGGGATGAAAAACGTCAGAAATACCTATGATAAACTTCTAATGCGACGAGTCACCTGACTTTCAAAACTCGCGTAGTTTCAGGAAAACATCTTCCGCCTGCTTTTCTGGGCATTTGCTCTTGAGCAAGTGCGGACATAAGACACTCCCCTCAACTTTGCCCTGGTTGGTTGGAATACCGACATTAAATTCCCCACGTCAGAAGTGACATAACGCCTTTCAGAGAGGCGTGCCTGGTGCCCTCTCCCAAACTATGCATATTCCATCCATCCATTGTCGTAACCGCTTATCCTCTACGAGGGTCGCGGGGGGGCTGGAGCCAATCCCAGCTGCAACGGGCGAGAGGCGGGGTACACCCTGGACAGGTCGCCAGCCTATCACAGGGCTAACATATATAGACAAACAACCATTCACACTCACATACACACCTATGGTCAATTTAGAGACACCAATTAACCTAATCCCCAACCTGCATGTTTTTGGTCTGTGGGAGGAAGCCGGAGTACCCGGAGAGAACCCACGCAAGCACGGGGAGAACATGCAAACTCCACACAGAAAGGTCCCGGGTCCCAGGTGGATTCGAACCCAGAACCCTCTTGCTGTGAGGCGACAGTGCTAACCACTACACCACCGTGCCGCCACTATGCATATTAAAAAGAGATTAAAAAGAGACGTTTTTGTGAACTTTAACTTCATCACTCATCATGCATTTTTATTTTATTTACACATTTCTCCACATAGCCAAGCCATTGTGCATGCAGAAAACTCATCACACTTGCTCCTCAGCCTGCATCAATAAGGGTAAATCCAATGCCTTGAATTCGTCTGCTACGAAGAACGCAAGCGCCACTTCGTATGCCATCTTCCTTGTATCTGTGTCCGCCTTGACGTGACGGGAACTTGATGTGATTATGTTAACCCTGGCTAGTCAACCTTAATGGCTAGTCAAAATAGAGGTTAGGGTTAGGGGGCTGATGTCACAGTGTAATCTGATGATGAATTTCAGAAGGGGCAGTTTCCAGAGCTAGAGAGCGCAAAGAAAGTGCTGCAAGGTCCAGATCAGACGGCCATCACGGTGAGGGGAAAATTCACAGCTACCATAGGAACTGACAGTAAAAATACTACACAGGAAGTGTATGTAGTCCCAGGGCTGAAGTTTAGCCTGCGGGGGCGTCCAGCTATTCAGGCACTTGGGTTAGTGGCTAGAGTAGACACAGTGGCACTGGACTCAGTCGAGAGAGTCAAGGAGGGGTTCCCCAAACTGTTCAAAGGGCTAGGCAAGATGGAGGGGGAACACAAGATAGAGCTTAAAGCAGACACCAAACCATTCTCCATATAAACCCCATGTCGAATCCCGCTGCCTCTCATGTCTAAGGTGAAGAAAGAACTCTCACGTATGGAAGAGATAGGGGTGATATCAAGGGTTGAACAACCCACAGACTGGTGCGCCGGAATGGTCACTGTGCCGAAGCCAGGCAAGGATGAGGTGCGCATCTGCGTTGATCTGACGAAATTGAATGAGTCAGTCAAGAGATTCAAGATTCTTTATTGATCCCTGGGGGAAATTCAAGAAGAGGGAGAGACACATAATCCTCTCAGTCGAACACACACTTGGACAGCTAGAGGGCGCCAAAATATTTTCAAAAATCAATGCTAACAGAGGGTTTTGGCAAATTCCATCTGCCCTCCTCACAACATTCCTCACTCCCTTTGGGAGGTTTTGCTTTAACCGCCTGTGCTTTGGCATATCCTCTGCACCTGAACACCTGAAAAGAATGTCCCAGATTTAGAAATAGGCCTTAGCAATCACATGTGCAAGTGTTTCTCAGACTTTCTGATGGGCATCAGCTTTCCACGTGGAAACGGACCACAAGCCTCTGGTTCTGTTACTAGGCTCCAAGAGCCTGGATGAGCTCCCCCCACGCACTCAAAGACTCAGAACGAGGCTGATGGCTTTCTGCTACTCCATCTCCCATGTGACCGGCAAGAAGTTGGCCACAGCAGATGTGCTCTCAAGGGCGCCGTTGAGAGACAGAGGGCAGCCGGAGCAGGAGGAAGAAGTCAACCTGTATGTAAACATGTCAACCTTCCCAGCTACAGAAAAAAAGGCTACAAGAAATAAGGGAACACCAAGAACGTGATGAAATACTGAGCCAAGTGAAAAGGTACTGTAATGAGGGCTGGCCAGACAAATCCTCAATAGAAAAAGCTTACCTACCATACACACAGGTCCAGGAAGAACTTTCAGTGGAGAACGGCTCAGTACTAAAAGGAAGTAGGCTAGTTATTCCCATGCCACTACAGACAAACAATCTGTCTGGTGGCCGGGACTGTGTACACAGCTTCAGAAAGTGGTCGAGGGCTGCGACACATGTGCAAAAGAAAGAGTCAACCCCAGAGAGCCACTGCTTCCTACAAAGTTCCCTGACAGACCATGGGTAAAGGTGGGTGACTTGGGCTGACTTTCCACTTTCAGTGGAATGATAACCAGTACCTATTGGTGATAGATTATTTTTGCCATTTCATTGAAGTAGCTAAACTCACATCAACAACCTCAGTAGCAGTAATAGAACATTGAAGTCCATCTTCGCCAGGCATGGCATACCGTCTGAGGTCATGACAGACAATGGACCCCAGTTTGCATCTGAATACTTCACTAGGTTCGCTACACAGTGGGGGTTCACACACATAAAGTCCAGCCCAAGATACGCTCAGAGCAATGGAGAGGCGGAACGCGCTGTGCGTACAGTTAAGGGCCTCCTCCAGAAAGAAAAAGACCCTTATTTAGCCCTCATGGCTTACAGAGCCACCCCACTCGCCAATGGGTACAGTCCAGCACAGCTGTCAATGGGCCGGCAGCTCAGAACTACAGTTGCTGTCATTCTGTCATCTCTGAACCCTGGCTGGACTGACATAACCAAACTCAAAAAGAAGGAGCAGAAGAAGCGAGAGAGATTGAGTTGGAACTTTAACAAAAGACACAGAGCTCAACATCTCACAAGTCGGACCCCAGGCGACCATGTCTGGGTAAAGGATACAAAGGAGAAGGGGACAGTGATAAGACAGGCAGAAGCACCAAGGTCATACGACATAGACACTCCCAGAGGGATCCTGCGCCACAATTGAAATCACCTCGTCACTACTCCGGTGGCGCCAGCAGTGCAGACCATCCTAACAGAGCCGGTGCAACCCACTGGTCAGCCAGTGCGTCCAGATCAAGCAGAGCAGCGCCCAGTTCAGCCAGGCAGTCCTGAGTGTCCGGCACGCTACGCTGCAAGAGAGAGACAACCCCCAGGGTACCTGAAGGACTTTGTGATTAAATAGCAGGTACCCCTGGTAAGACTGGGTGGTTTCTAGTACGGGGCAGAATAAACCCCCACACTCTGGGCAGTCCACCCCACCTTCTTAGTTCAGTTTTGCCAGTCAATGTTCATATGCTTATTGTTCATGAAACATAGTTTGTTTACTAATTTTACGGGGAGTTTTTGAGACTGGGAACAGTTAACCTTTTCAATATTATATAGTCTGTTACAGTACAGAGGGGTTAGTGTATTTTGTTAGTCAGACATCAGTACAACTGATCTTAGAAAGGGGGATGTAGTGTTAATGGCTTTACAGGACACAGGATGTGATGTTGCCCCCTGGTGGTTAGGCTTATGAGGTTATAAACCGGCACTTCAATAAGGGCATGCTTCAAGTGTACATGCTGGAAACCTCTCTCCATACTTATTTAGTAAGTTAAGTTAGAACTCTAACTCACTCACATTCAAATATCTAAGGGATATCATTTGTAGTTTTTGAATTATTAATGTTTGTTTGACACTCACTCTTCCATGACACACACATGGGTGCTTCACTCTAGGTTGTAGCTGGTCATTTCAAATTCATACCCATTTTCTAACTTGTCGATATTACTACAATTTTAAGCTAAATGAAAATACTGTATTATATATCAAACTGTTCCTCTGTTTCCCTGGATTCCTACAGTGTAGAGATCTAAGCGGTGACATGGATACTTTTTGAGATAGATAGATTCCTCATAGAGAATCATGGCAGTTTGGAGAAAAGCAGAGAGAGGGACAAAGTGGCAGTTGCAATCAATACATACACGCAGCCTCCCCTCTGCCCAAAATGGAGGGGAGGAGGGGAGGGGGTCCTTGAGGACTGGGTTGGGAACCACTGACCTAGTGCACTCTATCACAAACATCAAGGCAGACGATTATAAACAAAAAGGACCCAGGCAAAGGAAGAATGGCATTCTGACTGTGCGTTAGACTTAAGCAACACAGAGCTGTTTTGCTTAAGCAATAAATCCGATTGCAGTCAGCTAGCCCACTTCACATTTTCTTCAGGAAATGTACTTTCTAGTTAAAATATGTAATTGTTAGTCCTGTGTTTCTTTTGATGGAGTTGCATACATTGAGACTTATCAATTTCATGACAATAGGATTAATAAACAGCTTCCCACTCATCATTGACAGCTCCTCCGTCTCACCCTCCCCCCAGGTTAAGAGTCTGGGTGTCATCCTTGACAGCACACTATCCTTTCAGTCCCATATCAACCACATTACCCGGTCTGCCTACTTCCACTTACGCAGCATTAACCGCCTCCGCCCCTCCCTTACCCCCCACACTGCCGCCATCCTTGTCCACAGCCTCGTCACCTCCCGCCTGGACTATTGTAACTCTCTCCTCTTTGGCCTCCCTCAAAAATCACTCCATAAACTTCAACTGGTCCAGAACTCAGCTGCCCGCATTGTAACAAGAACCCCCTCCATCCACCACATCACCCCTATCCTCCAACAGCTCCACTGGCTCCCTGTTCAGTTCCGCATTCATTATAAGGTTCTCCTGGTTACATTCAAGGCCCTTCACAATCTCGCCCCCCCATATTTGTCAGACCTCCTCCATGTTCCCACCCCCTCCCGCTCTCTCAGATCCTCTTCTGCCTTACACCTATCTATCCCCTCCGCCCGCCTCACCACCATGGGGAGCAGAGCATTCAGCCCCTCTGCCCCCCGCCTCTGGAACTCTCTACCACCCCTACTCAGAAACATTGACTCACTCCCCCACTTCAAATCTCAACTCAAAACTCATGTTTAAAACTGCCTATTCTGTTTAATGCAATTCCCTGTCCCAGCCCTTTTGTTTTTTGTTTGTTGTTTTTTTTGTTGTAATGTTCCTTATTCTGTGTTTTTATTGATTGTTGCTTTTATCTACTATGTGTACGGTGACCTTGAGTGTCCAGAAAGGCACCTTCTAAATAAAATGTATTATTATTATTATTATTATTATTATTATTATTATTATTATTATTATTATTATTATTATCATTATTATAAAGCATATATCTTGCATATGATCTATAACAGGATTGGACATTGTCTCAATGATGGAGAAAAAAAGTACCTTATTGGTAGTTCAGCAGTGTTTGTAGAAGAACAACATTCTCTGTACTTTGGTGAGTATGGTGCAGAACTGACTTTGGCCTATACTGTCATGTGTAGCAACTGTGAGAATGCTTTGTCCATGTAGAGTAAGGTGCCCAACGTCGCTATACTTGGCTCTGGAGGGGGAGAGAGAGCCATGGTTGGGATGCTGGGCTCACTGTACCAGATGAGGGAGCAGGGCCTTCTGGACCCTGCCTTCTTCATGAGTGGTGTCTCTGGAGCAACATGGTACTTATTTTTTCTTATAACAGTAAAAGAAAATCCCTTCATCCCATATGATAATGAAAATTAACATGCTGCAGGTAAGATTTAGGAAACATCACTTTGGTGCTTTACAGCGCATGCCTCTGAATTAGACATTTTGTTCTTGAGACTGCTGCGGGCTCATTTGTGACCCATCAGGGCATCTCTTCCCTGATATCTTGCTTTTTTCTAGTTTGATCAAAGTATTCTGCTTTCTTACAGGTGCATTGAATCTCTATGAGAAGCCTAACTGGTCATTAGACATTGAGCAGATAAAGATCTCTGCAGAAAGAATTGGGCACGACAGCGTCAGCTTCATGGACAGACTTTTCCTCCTGATCAAATATCATCAACAAAATGATAATTTCTCACTGACCGATGCCTGGGCTGCATTGGTGGTTCCTGAGATTGTCAAGAAAGTAGGAAAAGCAATACTCAGAATATAATTTTGAAGTATATTTCATTACATATTTCTTTCTTAAATGATTTAGAGCAAACAATTTGGTTCTATGTTTCTTAGATGAATCTACCCTCTCACAGTACCAATCATGCCATGACAAGGATCCATATCCCATCTATACAGTCATCGACCAGGACTGCAAATACGAACATTTGCTAAACGGTAACTGTTAAATTTCACTGCTGTCGATAAATTGCAATTTAGCAGGTGGTTATGGAAATTTCCAGTAATGGAAATTGACACTGATCACAAGGGTTCCCAATCTCAGACAAAATGTCAATATTTATCTGTAATTCTGCATGTTATTTGATCATAAATTATGATGTCAAGGTATTATCTAAGCTACATAGATTTGATCATTATTTTACAGCACTTTATTCAGTAGACATCATAGCTGAATTGGTTCCTAACTTGTTTGACTGTACAGAAAGCTTCTTTGAGCTAACCCCCAATGAAAAAAAAATTAAAAAAAACAAATTCTGATTCCCATGTTGGAATTGTTGTGATTTCCTCTTGCACTTACTGTAAAATGAAGGCTCATTGCCAATAAACAGAAACTCAAAAGATGGATATCTCGACATGACTGAGGGAGAATCTTTGTTCATGTTCTTATCTTGTGGATCACTGCTCTCCTCCTAGACTTTGCATCCTCCAATGCATCCACCCACACACACTTTCTCTAGAACTATTACTCAACACACGTCAGGGCAAACACAAAAGGAGTCTGTTTGCCTAGATATGTGTTTTTAAAAGGATTTTCATACCAAATTGTGTGTCATTTGAGGCAATGGTTATTTAGAAGATTTTTGCACAAAACTTTCACTGTACAGAGAAATCTATCCAGACAGACATAATGAGATCAAGAGGCAAACATTTTCTGACTACAGGTGGGAGGTAGACCATCTGGTGACATGGTGCAGCCGTAACAACCTAGAGCTCAACGCTCTAAAGACAGTGGAGATGGTTGTGGACTTCAGGAGGTACTCAGCCTCCCCTGCCCCCATTACCCTCTGCGACTACACAATTGACACTGTGGAGTCTTTCCGCTTCCTGGGAACTGTCATCTCCCAGGATCTCAAGTGGGAGCCGAACATCAGCTCCCTCATCAAGAAAGCACAGCAGAGGATGTACTTCCTGAGGCAGCTGAAGAAATTCAACCTGCCCAGGACAATGATGGTGCACTTCTACTCCTCCATCATTGAGTCCATCCTTACCTCTTCCATCACCATCTGGTTCGCTGCTGCCACCGCCAAGGAAAAGGGCAGACTGCAGCACGTCATTCGGTCTGCAGAGAAGGTGATTGGCTGCAATCTGCCATCGCTCCAGGACCTGTACACCTCCAGGACCCTGAGGCGTGCAGGCAAGATTATGGCCGACCCCTCCCACCCCGGTCACACACTCTTTGCGGCACTCCCCTCTGGCAGGAGGCTGCGGCCATCAGGACCAAAACCTCACGGCACAAGAACAGTTTTTCCCCGTCTGCCACTAGCCTTTTCAACAAGGCCCGGAGCCCCCCCTGACACTGACTCTCTCCCTTCCCCCACACAGTCCTACATGCTGCATCAACGTGGCATCTTCAGATCATCTGGGTTACATTAACGCACAGTGTGTGCACTGTGTCCTCATTCAGGACCAATATTTTTTTCTATGCATCCACTACTGCTCCGTATTCCAAATTCATTGTACATTGTATATATATATATATATATATATATATATATATATATATATATATATATATATATATATATATATATTTATAGTTATTTTTACTTACTTACTTTTATTTTATTATTATTATTATTTTTTATTTTTTTAATACTGCTTTTTATTGCACCAATTGCACCAAGACAAATTCCTTGTAGGTGCAAACCTACTTGGCAATAAATCGAATTCTGATTCTGATTCTGATTCTGATGAGGCCGGGTACACTCTAGCTGTAGCCTTTGTGGAAACCTCCAGCTTTGGAAAAAAGCATTTTAGAAATTGCAATGTATTTAAGATTTAGCAGAAAGCTAAAGCAAACATAAACGTCCTCAGTCTTGTTTTAAAAGTGGTCAGAGTTGGGGCAAGTCTTAAAACCTCAGGGAGTTTATTCCAGCTATTTGTTGCATCGTAACTAAACCCTGCTTTCCCATGTAACTGAACAAAAAAAAAAAAAAAAGAAAAAAAAAAATTCTGATTCCCACGTTGGAATTGTTGTGATTTCCTCTTGCACTTAAAATGAAGGCTCATTGCCAATAAACAGAAACTCAAAAGATGGATATCTCGACATGACTGAGGGAGAATCTTTGTTCATGTTCTTATCTTGTGGATCACTGCTCTCCTCCTAGACTTTGCATCCTCCAATGCATCCACCCACACACACTTTCTCTAGAACTATTACTCAACACACGTGAGGGCAAACACAAAAGGGGTCTGTTTGCCTAGATATGTGTTTTTAAAAGGATTTTCATACCAAATTGTGTGTCATTTGAGGCAATGGTTATTTAGAAGATATTTGCACAAAACTTTCACTGTACAGAGAAATCTATCCAGACAGACATAATGAGATCAAGAGGCAAACATTTTCTGCTCGTGAGATATGGCCGGGACCAGTGATGCCGGTAACGCGTGTCCAATTTTACCACTTTTTTCAGTAACGAGTAATCTAACGCGTTACCATTTCCAAACCAGTAATCAGATTAAAGTTATTATCCAAGTCACTGTGCGTTACTATTTTTGTCATTAATATTAAAAATATATATTTCATTTCTTCTTGGATCTCTGGGAGTGAAGTCACGTGCATGAGGGGCACGTCACGTCACGCATATGGCATAGCAGTTACCACACAGCGACACAAACAACAATGGAGGAGGAGAGAGAGAGATGCACATTTTCGAGTTGGAAATACAATCACTATTTTGAGTATTTGTCAGCTAAAGATGGCAATATAAAGGTTCGTTGTACACTATGTGCTTGTGGTGACAAAGTGCTATCAAGCTACAAAAACACGACGTCAAATTTAAAGAAGCATTTGGAGTCGCAGCACTGCACAGTTAAACTTACAGAGCACCCACCAGGTGGTACGAAGCAGAGAGCAGGAGGTCCCCCGCCACCCAAACAACAAAAGTTGGACTTCAGTGCAAAACCAGTGAGTGAGGAAGAATTAAAGAAGTTGGTCGGGCAGTATGTCGTAGAGGAAATGATGCCCTTGAACACTGTTGACTCGCCCTCGTTTCGTGCCATTATAAATAAGATCCCTACTACCAGTGGCGGTTCTACATTGAATTACGCCCCGGGCGAGATTCCCTCCGAGCGCCGCACCCCCCCCCCCCCCCCCCCGAAAAAAAAAACCGGGGGGAAAAAACAACACCTTTTTTTTGGGGGGGGGGGGGGGGGCGGCGCTCGGAGGGAATCTCGCCCGAACAGAGTTGAACTGTCGTCGCAGTCCTGTGTCCCCCTCCCCCCCCCCCCCCCTCGCAGCTGCAGGGGGCGACAATTTGCCAATTCCCCACATAGTGACATGATAGATAGATTATAGAGAAGCGCTTTGCGGCGCAGATGTTTTTTTTTTTTTTTTTTTTTGACGATCTCGTGCCGCCCCCCCCAAAGTGCCGCCCCGGGCGGCTGCCCGGTCTGCCCGTGCCTAAAACCGCCACTGTCTACTACTGCCAATGCCGGGCTGCCTCACAGAACAGCTTTTTCTTCTTACATTGAGAAGGAATATGCAGTAATGGAGATAAATCTGAAGGCCAAGCTCAATGAGATCGACTTTGTCTCAACTACCGCGGATATTTGGACTGCGAATAATAAGAGTTATATGGGAGTAACGCTCCACTGGATCAGTAGATCCACGTTAGAGCGCCAGAAAGCTGCATTGGCATGTAGGAGAATTCGCGGTAGACACACGTATGATGTCATTGGTTGCGAAATTGAAAACATTCACTCCTCATATGGACTACTCAACAAAGTAGTTGCAACAGTGACTGATAACGGATCCAACTTTGTCAAGGCGTATAATAAACTAACTATTACTGTGTCATCGGCATATTTCAGGATGTGTCTATTACTCTGGTTGCTTCTACAGTCGTTAGTATAGAGGATGTACAGCAGAGGAAAAAGCACACAACCCTGAGGAGAGCCAGTGGAGGAGACACACTTTGCAGAGAGACAACCATTTACCTTAACTCGTTGTGTTCTGTTAGTTAGAAAATCCATGATCCAGCTCACAAGATTACTCTCAATATGAAATTCTGACAATAATTTACTAACTAAAACATGTGGCTGGATAGTGTTAAAAGCAGCGGAAAAATCTAAAAATAAGAGCCTGGCATGTGTACCAGGACCCTCTAAATGACTATACAGGAGATTTAATAATGTTATCTGGGCATCCTCCACCCCCCTGCTAGCCCTGTATGCAAATTGCCCAGGGTCCAGGGCTCCACCCACCCTGAACAACAGGAGCCACTTTACAATCCTTTCAAATGACTTCATGACCAGTGAGGTCAGTGCCACTGGTCTGAAGTCATTTAATGTCTTTGCAGAGTTCCCCTTTGCCACTGGAACTATGAACGACTCCTTCCAAGCCTTTGGGACCCTTCTCTGTTCCAAGAAAAACTGTCATTATTTTTTATATATAAAAACAAGTATTTATGTTAAGTGAAGTCAAGAAAGACTGTCTTTTTTCAGGTTCAACTTACAGTTTTTCTCCATTGGTTTGGCTCATTTCTTGAAACAGAAATTACATTCTCAAAACAACATGGACAACCCTCCAAACCACTTGGCAATTGTTCACAACAGAATTGTATTTCTCATTGATTTCATCACTTTGCAAATGTCTTAGTACATCTTTGCAAATGATTAAGTTCAGGTAGCCTACAGTTAGCACAGTTAGCCTACATTCAGCACAATTTCCAAGTGAATAGATCATGTTGATCTAAACTGATTGATTGATTCTCAGTCTAATGGTTGTTCTCTCCAAAACATGTCAGCATCATTTCATTCTATAAGTCATCACATGCAAAATAGTCTGTTCAATTGTCAAAATAAGTCAAGAACCTAATACCATGAATATCATATATGAATCTCTTGGAACATTTGATAAATTGATAACTGTAATTGACAGTCAGGTGAAAATAGAACTTGACTAACGAAGGAGGAGTTTCACACATCTCAGATGACCATGAAGCAACTTTACAGGGTACCATTTGAAAGGAACTCCGATAGAGTGAAAGAGCTGCGCTACCAGTATGTACATGTAAGTCAGTTACTGGTTGTCTATCATTATAACCGTTTTACAATTAAGCAGTGGTTCCCAAACTTTTTTGGCTTCAGTACCCCCTTTACCTGATGTCTGAATCCTGCTGTAATTAGTGCCTCCCAAGCAGATCTATCTAATACTGTGGGTAACTGTAACATTTCAGTATGTCTAGTCATTGATGATTTCCCCCTCCGCTTTCTCTCAAATACCCTCTGTAGTACCTCTGTGTAGGCCTATCCCTAGGGGTACATGTACCCCAGGTTTGGAACCACTGGAGTAGTGGCCAGTAGTATATTGAACTTGTGGAAGAGAGCATAGAACATTCCTATGTCATTTTCTGTTACTCTAGTGTATGACTCTTCTGTATGACTGATTTGATGTTTTTTTTTTACTCTGTTGTAGAGAATAATGGCATTGGAAGGAAATGCGACCCCTCACCATGGGCGTAGGTTTGGTTTGAAATGTGCTGGGGACAGAGACGCATTCGGAAGTGCATTTTCAGAAGTTCTGGGTACAATGACGCGCATTCATTTTTTTCCCCCTTTCGCGCAGGTCATGTTAATTAATAAAAATGTATACAAAAATGTGATGATGACACACACACACACACACGCACACACACACGCACACGCACACACACACACGCGATGTCTTGACTATGCTCACGCACAGAGCTCTGATACTTTTCATTGGATAATGTGATTCAGATAGGTGCAGTTCATGGCCGTGTCTACCTGCCGAATGTAACCGCTGTGAAACAATCGGGAAATAACGTTTCATTTCTCTGATTAACGGCTTTATCGAGACCGGCGCTCGCTCTCTGTTATTGTTACTCTATGCCTCTCTACCAAAGTGCTAGCTCTCTCTCCGTCTCTCTCTCGTCATCGGACACAAATCAAATTAAATGTTGTTTCTATTTTGTGTAAATTAGGTTAATGCTTTTGTGTTTTCTTGTATTATCAGTTCAACTTGTTGTTCTTGCCTGAGGAAATCGTGGAACGTGTAACGTGTTGGGGGAGTGTTTCCCAGAATGCATTGCGACATTCTGGCATTCTGTATCATTACATGTTATTGCTATTAGATAGGGTTTGGAGGCGAATGTTCAGGACATGTTGGGTTGCATTTCACTGTTTCATTACGTTCACTTTGTTGACTGTTGTTTTTGGGATGAGTCAGGGAGCACCATTACTCAACGCACTATGGCATCTTGTCATACCACTACCACTCCGTTCGTGACGGAGTGAAAAGTCCGCTTGTGACCCTGTCATACTAAAGCGTCGTGTAAGAGTAGAGTTCTTCTCTCTTCGTCGAGCTTGACGTAACTCAGACTGCATTTACTGACGTAGTGGTAAAAGACACCGGTGCGAGTCCCACACGGGGGATTCTTTCATAAAAAGTGGTGTGTACAAAATGACTCATGACGAAAACTGGTAGGTACGCGTCCCCACCGTCCCCACCGTATTCTACGCGCCTGCCCCTCACATCCTCGTGTTTGTGAATGAAGCTTGCTTCAACCTGGCCAAGGGCCGAAGACGTGGCCGTAATATTATCGGCCACCGGGCCACGGTGGATGTCCCAGGCCAGCGTGGGGGCAATATAACTATGTGTGCTGCCATTTCTGAGAATGGTGTGGCCACTCACATCCCCAGTCTTGGCCCATACAATACACAGAAGCTCCTCATCTTCTTGGACCGCCTTCATTCTGATTTGATCCCTGAAAATGAGAGAGGTGTCGTAGGGCCTCACCTACCAAAGTATGTAATTGTGTGGGACAATGTGATTTTCCACCGTGGCCCGCTCATCAGAGCATGGTTCACTACTCATCCAAGGATGGTCATGGTGTTCCTACCACCTTACTCTCCTTTCCTCAATCCTATTGAGGAGTTTTTCTCCGCTTGGAGGTGGAGAGTGTATGAGCATCAGGTTCAAAATCAGAGGTCCTTGCTCCATGCAATGGACGCTGCATGTGATGATATTACAGGAGATCAGTGCAGGGGATGGTTGCGACATGCACGCCGTTTCTTCCCTCGTTGCATCGCAAGGGAGAATATACACTGTGATGTGGACGAGAATCTGTGGCCAGACACATACCGTAATATAATATAATCTTTTTTTTCAGTTTAATACACAATTGTATTCTGTTAGCTAGTACAGTAACCATTGTGAATGAAGGACTGGGCTAAGACTGAGAGGTGGACATAAGGGATATTTAAATGGTCCTCTGCCATAGTGACAAAACATCTAACCATTTTGACTTTCAGTGCTCACACAATGCCAAAGGGACAATGCATTTTGGGGGCACTGACTGTTTATATGAGAAAGAAATTTCGTTTTGACACATGCGTGAACTGTTTTGGGAGAGATATGAGCTTTTGGAGGTGAACCATGGTGTTGTGCTGAACCATCCAGGTTATTCTGGCAAAAGCACCAAGAGTGTTGAGAACGTCCAGTCTGTTTCGAGAAATGGACCAAAGCAATTGAGAAGGATCTATTGCCTTTTGGTGGCACTGACTATTTATATGGGAAAGGAATTTAGTTTTGAGGCATGAGTGAATGGTTTTGGGACAGATATGAGCTTTTGCAAGTGAACTATGGTCTTGTGCTGAACTGCAAGACTGTTCTGCCAAATGATCTTAGAGTTTTGAGAATGTAATTTCTGTTTCAAGAAATGAGCCAAACCAAAGGAAAAAAACTGTAAAATGCACTTTCTGTGATCTGATTGCAAACAAATAGCGCTTGACCTCATTACAGTTTTTCTCCATTGGTTTGGCTCATTTCTTGAAACTGAGATGACATTCTCAAAATGACATGGACAAATCCCCAAACTAACTTGTGGTTTCTCAGAACAGAATGGCATTTCTCATTGCTTTCATCACATTTCAAATGCTTTGTACATGTCTCAAGCACTTAGTACATCTTTGCAAATGGTTATGTACAAGTGGCCTACATTTAACACAATCAGCCTATGTTTAGAACATTTTCCAAAGAAGTGCATCTTGCTGATCTATCCCAATTGGTTGGTTCTCAGTGTAATGGTTGTTCTCTCCAAAACATGTCGGCACAATTTCATTGTATGAGTCACCATCTGCAGAATAGTCTGCTCAATTGTCAAAATTAGCTAAGAAATTGTAATACAATACAGTACACATATTTTTCATACATCAGTAGCTGAGGCAACTCAGGAGCACGTTCAGCCATAGGCTCACTCAGCCACTTGCTTCAAAGCGCTTGGGGGGCTCTTTCATCCCATCAGCTATCAGGCTCTACAATACCTCAACCACCCGCTCCCAACGTCTCGGAAGCGCCAGCACCACCAGATAATGGATTTGTATAACACACCACACACCCCAGACTGTTTTCTAGCCATTCTCATCTTATGTCTGTTCATCTCATTAATAACCACTGCCCATCTGTCATCTTCATTGGGTGCACCAGGCTTCTACGGATGGTCTACCAGTCTGCGGTGGCCAGTGTCACCTCTTCACTGCCGTGTGCTGGGGAGGAAGCATTGGGAGCGGTGGTGCCAGGAAGCTGTACAAGCCGGGGAGGAAGGCGAGCTCTGCAGTGGGGATGAAGCTGGACGGTGTGGAGGCGGCGACAGTGAGGAAGACGAGGGGAATGCTGCTGGCGACCCGGACCTACCCTCTCAGCCTCACTATGCCGAACTGAAGCAACTGAAGCAACTCAGGAACACGTTCAGCCACATGCTCACTCAGCCAAGTGCCTCAAAGTGCTTGGGTGCTCCTTCATCCCACCAACCATCAGGCTCAGGAAGCTCCAACACCACCAGACAAATGGAATGGACTGAACTTTCATTCACATACACCACACCACACACCTTGGACTGTGACCCAGCCGTTGTTATTCCAGGACCATTCATATGTTGTACCTGGAATACCTGTATAAATTTGCACATCTTGCACCTTGCACTTTCCGCATACTTGCACTATTTTATCTACTTGCACTATTTGATCTATTTTGCATTTTGCACCACAAACTGCTATCTAGGACACTAGTATGCATACGGGTCCTCTCGTCACCGACCTGACTTAAGAGCTCGTATTTAATCTAATCTATTGTTTTTTTATTGTGTATAGAATTTAGCCAGGCTCTTTACTGCTCATCTATCCCCTGCACTGCTGGTCTCTGCGAATTTCTCCTACGGGGGATTAATAAAGAAATATCTTATCTTATATCTTACATTCATGACAATCAGGTGAGTAGGTGACAGGTGAAAGCCGGTTTTGACAAGGAGTGTCCCACATTACAGATGACTAATCCATCAGTTTGTTGAGTTACCTGACAGGTGTTGTCTATGATTTTGAATGCTGGCATTGCTGTATATATACAGCTTGGCCTGGTGCTAGTACTTTTTCGCATGTCAACATGGAGAGACCGCAAATACAAGGCCAACCTCCACCTGGAGGAAGGGGAAGAGGAAGAGAAGGAGAAGGAAGAGCAGGAGGAAGAGCAAGAGGAGGAGGAGGAGGAGGATTGAGGGTGCGTGGTGGTAGAGGAGCGGGCAGAGGAGGACTGGGGTTGCGCGGTGGTAGAGGAGTAGGAAGAGGAGGACTGGGGTTGCGTGGTGGTAGAGGAGTAGGAAGAGGAGGAGTGAGAGTTCGTGGTGGTGGAATAGGAGAAAGAGGAGTTCGCAGACATCATCCTGTCCCGGATGAAATCCGGGCCACCATTTTTGACCATTGTTACAATTTCCTCAGCAGAATAAGTGCAGTGTGTGTGGTGTGAAAATTGTATTCCTTTAGCTAGACCTCTGCCATAAAGACAAAACATCTAAGCATTTTGACTTGCAGTACTTACACAATGCCAAAGGGACAATGCATTTTGGGGGCACTGATGATTTGTGTGAGAAAGAAATTTAGTTTTGACACAGGGGTGAACTATTTTTGGAGCGATATGAGCATGTGATGAGGATCCATGTAGTTGTGCTGCACCGTCCAGTTTATTTTGACAGAAGGACGAAATGAACGAAAATGTGCTAAAGCAATTGAGAAGGATCTATGCTATTTTTATGGTGCTGACTATTTATATGGGAGAAGGACTTCATTTTAAAGCAAGAATGAACGTTTTGGGAGACATATGACATTTTGCTGGTTATCTGAAGTGTTGCGAAGAAGTGTAAGTCTGTTTGGCCAATTTACCTTATAGTTATAGGAATGTCATCTCAGTTTCAAGAAATGAGCCAAACCAATGGAGAAAAACTGTAAAGTACAGGTGTACAAAAAACTCAAAACAAGTCAAATTGAGGACGGATTGTTATTCAATCCAAACCACTTCTGAAGGTGGTCAGGGATGCATTGTGACCATATTGAACACAAGTGTAAATGCAAATGCATCTCGAATCCACATGCTACAACTCTGTAAGCGGAAACATGTTCTAAATGTGAGAAGTCCACCAGTATCTAGATGATTGTTAATGGTTTTACAGATTTTTTATGTTCATGAAATGTTTATTAGGGACCTCACAACTTTTAGACAGTAGTAACGTAGTAACTAACGAAGTGACGTGATAGGATGCACTGCACGGTTTTCGCCATCAAGCTGCATCTGTGATGAGACTAACTGCTCTGGTTCTGGGACATTGGTGGGTTGCTATGGTAACGGAAGCAAGCAGACAGACTTTTTACAATCGGTAGAAAAATATAGATAGGCAGCCCCGAGAGAATTAATTAAAATATTTTCACTGTGTTAAAATAAATTATTTTCAAGTGAAATACATCCCAGCATCTGCCTGTGTTTCCAGCTGCAACATTAAAAAAAACAACAACAACATTAAACTAGAGTTCAAAAATTCCCTCGAGGGAAATTTTGATAGTGCACGGGTGATACTACCGCCGTATTTCATCACCGCGTCATTCATACAGTCTGAGCCACGGCGTGCTCAACAAAGAGAGAGATGACCTCTACTCTTACAAATCGCTTTAATATGACAGGGTCACAAGCGGTTTGTACACGCCGTCACCAACGCAGTGGTAGTGGTATGACAAGATGCCATAGTGCGTTGAGTAATGGTGCTCCCTGACTTATCCCAAAAACAACAGTCAACAAAGTGAACGTAATGAAACAGTGAAATGCAGCCCAACATGTCCTAAACATTCGCCTCCAAACCCTATCTAATAGCGATAACATGTAATGACACAGAATGCCAGAATGTCGCAATGCATTCTGGGAAACACTCCCCCAACACTTTACAATATCCACGATTTCCTCAGCCAAGTACAACAACTTGAACTGATAATACAGGAAAACACAAAAGCATTAACCTAATTTACACAAAATAGAAACAACATTTGTGTGTGTGTGTGTGTGTGTGTGTGTGTGTGTGTGTGTGTGTGTGTGTGTGTATACAGGTGCTTCGCGCGATCGATACAGAGATCGCGTCACTCAATGTTATTAATTAAAATGCACACACGCAAGCACGCGCAATGTCGACAGAGACGTTGCGGTTAGGGTTAGGTTTACTTTACATTAACATTTAATTTGATTTGTGTATGATGACGACTGACGAGAGAGAGACGGAGAGAGAGAGAGAGAGCACTTTGGTAGAGAGACATACAATAACAGAGAGCGAGCGCCGGTCTCGATAAAGCCGTTAATAAGCGAAATGAAACGTTATTTCCCGATTGTTTCACAGCGGTTACATTCAGCAGGTAGACAGGGCCATGAACTGCACCTATCTGAATCACATTATCCAATGAAAAGTATTAGAGCTCTGTGCGTGATCATAGCCAGGACATCTCGTCTACAACCAGTTCTCCCAGCAGCAGCGGTGTGTGTGTGTGTGTGTGTGTGTGTGTGTGTGAGTGTGTGTGTGTACAGGTGCTGCGCGCGATTGATACAATGTTATTATTTAAATTGACAGTTAGACCCACACACGCGCGCGATGACGACAGAGACGAGGAGGAGAGGAATAGAGGAAAACAGCCATTTTCTGCCTCGGCACTGGTCTCACATTTGGGCTTATTCTGACAAAACGGTAGCTCCTACCAGAAAAACAGCAAGACCGTCATCGCCGTTAGGACTCCCCGAACGATTTGGTGTTTCTAAAGTGTTTCTAGAGTAAATATTTCGGAGACACTCGCAAGTTTAAAACAGGGGTCCGTTCTGCTTTTCTCTGAAAATATTTGTATTGGAGTCAATGAGGAGAAGACAGCGACTGGCCGCACTTAGAGGCTGCTAATTCGAATTCTGTAAATCTCTCCGATTTTTTAAACACATTGTGAGAGACAGAACACCTATGTCTACAAAGTTGGAAAAAATCACGTGTGTACATTGTAAACTGTGGCCAGGAGCAGCGTGGAAAGACATTATTTTTTTCATTTTTGTGGGGCTCTCTCCACTCTAGCTACACTGTAACCCTAATAAGGGCATGCAATACACACCCATTGTAATCTCATCATTTTTCCAAAAATGATCATGGTCATTGAACAGTGATTGATCAAAAAGTATATGACCTATCAAAACATGGAAATATACATAAAGTACACAAGACTTGTGTCTACTGTTTAAAGTTGAAATGGAGTCTCTAGGTCAAAGTATGCAGGAGCAGCAGACAGCAGTAAAAGTATGTATTTTTTGACCTCCTCCCATGCATTCTCTATGGGAAAATATTCACA
Source organism: Urophycis tenuis (assembly GCA_036785325.1). Classification (NCBI taxonomy): domain Eukaryota; kingdom Metazoa; phylum Chordata; class Actinopteri; order Gadiformes; family Phycidae; genus Urophycis; species Urophycis tenuis. The sequence goes on along the minus strand of JAXIVH010000019.1, from coordinate 6,066,243 downwards.
GTTTTTTGCAAATAACTTCATGAAAAATTTATATTTTTAAAATTTGTATTGAAGCACACCGATCCCGATGAAGACGCACATTTTGATATATAATTTGTCCTACAACTCTTCGAGTTGTAGGACTAGTTACGCATCAAAAAAAGCGAGGAAGAGGAATAATAATAAAAAGAATAATAATAATACTAAGAAAAAATCCCCAGGATAACAATAGTGCTCGGGGCTTCGCCCCGAGCACTGGCTCCACAGCTTTGCTGTAGGGCCAGTGCTCGGTGCGTTTGCCCCGTGCACTAAATAGTCTGCTGCTGGAAATGTCTGTCAATGGGAAGGCACATGCTATCTGATTGCAATCTGATCAGAAAAAACACATTTTGATCCCAGGTGTAAAGGGGACCATACATACACATGAAATATAATGCATGTTATATATAGCATGGGTAATCTCCATTCAGAGAAGTATTACACCATGATAAAAAAAAGATCTATTGTATATAGTTGACAAAATGACCACATAAATGACTGGATAACAGATAAAGAACAAGAGGTTGCAGCTTGCTTTTTGCTACTTAGAAAATAAGTTGTTATCCTGGATTATTACACTTAGATTTTATACTTCTACTTAATCTTCTACTGACCTCTTCTACTGACCTCTCACTTGCGCTTGTTATGTCTCGTCAAGTTTGTTGAATTTAGTTATGTTCAGTGTTTTGTGTTCATGCGCTTCCCGTTTTATTTTGTACTCACCTCTTCCCTCTCGTTTCAGACCCACACTTCCTCCCTTTGTTAGTTTCCCGCCTTTGTAATTGTCTGCCACGCCCCTGATTGGTTTCACCTGTGTTCACTCCTCTGGTATAAATAGTCCTTGCCTCCCTTTGTCGTTGTCAGTTCGTCTTGTTCGCTTCAGTGTGTGCTTGCCGAGGGTTGCTGCTCAGTAGCTATCTCATGTTCATGGTCTGGTGAGAATTAAGTTTGTTTTTTGATCCTCTTCGAGAGCGCCTTTTGTTAATCCCTTTTTTGTAAATAAATACCTTTTGTTTGGTTAAAACCCTGAGTCGTGCACTTGAGTCCCTCAGAACTGTCTCAGGTTGTGACAGAACGAACTGACCAAATTATGGACTCAGCCGACTCAAAGAGACTCCAAACCGCCCTCTCTGCACAGGGCACCAAGATTTCTCAGCATGAGCTGCAACTGCCTCAGTCACCTCCCAAATCAACCACCTGGCGGAGCAACTGCACCAAGTCCTTACTCACCTGGGAACAGCACCTTCTGCGACACCACCTGCAGAGAATCCTGGAGCTGCACCGACCGTTAGCCAGACGACTCCAATGCCTCTGCGTTTGGCCCCCCCTGAGAAGTTTTCAGGGGACTCAGGTGACTGTAGAACTTTCTTAGTTCAGTGTGATTTGCACTTCAAGCACAACCCAGCTGATTTTGTTTCGGACCAAACTAAAGTGGCCTTCATGATGTCTCATTTAACTGGCAGAGCAGCGGCATGGGCTACTGCAGAATGGTCCAGAGACTCCCATGTTTGTCGGTCAGTCACAGTTTTTCAAGACAACATGAGCAAAATATTTGATCACTCCTCACCGGCCAGGGAAGCCTCTCGGGCTCTTATGCAGATCAAGCAGCGCCATCGCCTAGTTGTCGACTACGCCATTGAGTTCCGCACAGTAGCTGCTGATAGCGGGTGGAACACACCAGCTCTAATAGACGCTTTTATGAATGGACTCTCAGAACCCATAAAGGATCATTTGGTTCCCTTGGAGTTACCCCAAGATTTAGAAGCCATCATAGCCATCTCAATTCGTGTGGATAACAGACTCAGAGAGAGAGAGGAAGAGAACGACAACGGACTGCAGCTTCCACGGGTATCCAACCTTCAAGGACCTCTTCAGTCCTCACGTCGACGGGTTCAGAGAAGACAGCACCGTCACCAGGATCAGAGGAGCCGATGCAGCTGGGGAGGACCAAGATCTCCTCAAAGGAGAGACAGCGTCGTCTACAGGAGGGCTGCTGCTTCTACTTTGGACAGCTGGGCCATCAACTCGCCACCTGCCCGGGAAAAGATCAAGCTCACCAGCCAGGAGGAGGGCGCTGGTGAGCAGGGTCGCTTCTGCCTTTCCTCCTCGACCCTTGACTCAGGTAAAACTTTACATAAACGATCAGACTGTAACTGAGGGAGTTTTAATTGACTCTGGGGCAGACGAGAGTCTTATAGACTGGAATCTAGCCCAACAGAATCAGATAAAGACGGTTCCTCTGTCCAATCCTGTGAATGCCAGTGCCTTAGATGGTCGCCTATTGTTCAGTCACTCATTGTACCGAACCCATACAGGTGACGATAGGGGACCACCACACGGAAATCATGCAATTTCACTTATTAAACTCAGCTCAGCATCCGCTGATTTTGGGATTCCCATGGCTAAAGAAACATAATCCACACATTGATTGGCGCTCTGGCAAAATTAAGGGGTGGGGAGAGGGCTGTGAACGCTCATGTAAAGTGACTGGTGGGACTAGGAATGACGCATCAGAGATTGAACTGAACTGAACTAGGCACTGACGACGACTCGGGGTACCCAGACTTATCTAAAGTACCGGCATGCTATCGCAATTTAAAAGAAGTCTTCAACAAGACAAAAGCCATGTCACTGCCCCCTCATCGACCCTTCGACTGCGCCATTGACCTCCTGCCTGGGGCGCCCATCTCCAAGGGGCGCCTATACTCCATCTCTGGGCCAGAGAGGGCGGCCATGGACGAATACATCGACTCTTCACTCAAGGCTGGAATAATTTGTCCGTCCTCCTCTCCAGCTGGGGCAGGCTTCTTCTTCGTGAGTAAGAAAGATAGTTCTCTCAGACCATGTATTGACTATAGAATTGTTGACTACGTGATGGGCAGACCACAGTTTGTACGTCTACAGAATTGTGTGTCTGACAGGGTGGTTAGCAACACTGGGGCCCCACAAGGGACGGTCCTTTCTCCCTTTCTCTTCACCCTCTACACCTCAGACTTCAGCTACTGCACTGAGTCCTGCCACCTTCAGAAGTTTTCTGATGACTCCGCAATAGTTGGCTGTATTGAAGGGGGTGATGAGGGTGAGTATAGGACTGTTGTGGGCAACTTTGTCTCTTGGTGTGAGCTGAACCGTCTACAGCTCAATGCTACAAAGACAAAGGAGCTAAACACCGGTGGGCCCTGTGTTCATCCAGGGGGTTCCAGTCGACACTGTTGAGGAGTACAAGTACCTTAGATGTGACCAGGTGTATCGAGTATCACCTGGTCACATGTAATTGGCCCTCATTTATCAAACGAACGTAGAAATGAGCGCAAATCTGAACGCATGATTCATCTTACGATAGGACCCACGTGAGATTTACGAAACGTATCGTATCACACCAATCCCAGCGTACGAAGGAGCTTGGTGTTGATAAATACGGTGGCTGAGATCGATCGTAATTAACGTAACACGCCCCTATAAAAGAAGTCTCACCCCTAACTTTTACGACATGGAGAAACATCCAACGGCAAAGAAGAAGCGGATTTTTTCAGAAACAGAAATGGAGACACTCGTGCTCGTGTCACTTGTTGATGCGCCCCCCCCCCCCAAGGACACTCACCCCTGCCCACCCAGCACCCCCACCCCTCACCCCCCTGGACATACTTCATATTATTTATAGTAATGTTATTTATTGTATTATTTATTCTCAACTGCCGTTGCACCCCCCACCCCCATATCCATACAATCCACATTCATCTGTTGTAGCCTACCCGTTCCGTTGTATTGCACTAGCGCACTATTGCACCACCTGTACACTTCTTGTATTATATTACTATTTCTCGCACTACCTGTACATTGTTTACATTTTTTTAAACATTTTTTATACTGTTTACAGCCTGTTTCTGCTAGTGTTAGTAACCGTTTACTACCTCAACGATCACTACCTCCGCCTGCACGTCACTACCGTCACTTTAATAACTACTGCCACTTTTCATGTTTTTCAATTTTGCACTCTGCACCTTATTCTGCATTTCTGCATTTCAACCCGCACCTTTATCGCTCATTTGCACTTCTGGTTAGAGCGCCAACTGCATTTCGTTGTCCCTGTACTTGTACTCTGCACAGTGACAATGAAGTTGAATCTAATCTAATCTAATTAAGGGCAAGCAAAAAAACGCTAGATGGAAACAAATCACTTTTGCAGTAAACAGTGTGTCCCATGTTCAGCGGGCTACGGAAGAGGTAAATAATTAATCGAATAATTAATTAAATGTAAAATTGATGTTAAATTGATCCAGCTTAATACATTTCACATTTGACCTATAGGCTATTGTTTGCATTGCGTTAACATTATTTTATTCCTAATAAGGTGAAGAAAAAGTTGTCCGACTCTTGCGGATATATGTCTCGCCACTGGTCGCACTCAAAAAAGTTGCATACACGAGCTCAGACCTGACGTGAGATTTCGTCGCAGCCTGCGCTCACGTTCAAATTGATAAATGTCAAGCTCAACGTGGAAATGAGCGTATGTCCATTTTACGTCCACGCCAATATGTCCACACACATGTCAAGGCAAACTTATTTTCATAGGGCTGAACATTTTTGTCACAACACGTTGTGACCTGGGGGCTACATGAATGATATCAACTTGAAGGGCAACTTCCTGCTCTGCCACATATAAAACAAGCAGAATAAACAATCTGATAGCATTGCAGTGGTGCAGACCAGTAGCGGCATCAGCAGTAGTTTCTTGGGTATGTCAAAGAAAGTTATATTTTTTTATTATTATTTTGACAGCCATTTCATAAACATTATGTTTAACTATTGAGTAAATTTGCATACAAATGTAATGAATTCATTCCTTCCTTTTTTGTCATTTATTCAAACTTTAAGTGAGTTTTTGATCAATGGTTATAAACCATTGATTGAAGAACCAAAGTGGTTCTTTAAAAAAATATTAGCAATTTACTTCATTTTAAATCCATTTCTTTTTAGTAATCCCTCTGCAAAGCGGCTTTCCAGATGGCACAAATCAGGTTGATATTAGCATTTAATAACAATGTATAAATTATTTACTTATTAGTCCTCTTTAATTTGATTGGGTTGCATGGCTTATATTTTTAGGCATTTCCTGACTATTAATTAAGTATTTCTTGCATATTATCTATAACAGGATTGGACATTCTCTTAGTAATGGAGAAAAAAAGTACCTTATTGGTAGAAAGCCTATTGTTCAGCAGTGTTTGAAGAAGAACAACATTCCCTGTACTTTGGTGAGTATGGTGCAGAACTGACTTTAGCCTATTCTGTCATGTGTGTAGTAACGTAGTGAGCATGCTTTGTCCATGTAGAGTAAGGTGCCCAACGTCGCTATACTTGGCTCTGGAGGGGGAGAGAGAGCCATGGTTGGGATGCTGGGCTCACTGAACCAGATGGGGGAGCAGGGGCTTCTGGACGCTGCCCTCTACATGAGTGGGGTCTCTGGATCAACATGGTAGGATTTGCCACTGCTTATTTTCTTTGGAAAACAAGCAGTACTTTTTTTTATAACAGTAAGAAATCCCATATGAAAATTTACCAGTTATGATATACACATAATTGTGACTTTCTAAAATACATTAGCATCACTGTCTAGGGAAAAATAATACTTTTTATAATTATTAACGCCCCCCCCCCCCCCTCGCAGATTCAAAACCCTGTAAAAAACATTTGCCTTTTAAGTGCTTGAAGTGGTCATCTCGATGCTCATGTAAAATTCTCATTATCAATTCATATTGCCTACATGCAGCAAGAAATTCGAATTTCTGATCGGATCAGATAATGACATGCGTAAGACCGGATCACTTGTCAGAGTATACATGCCATTCAGAGAATCGGATTAACAGCCGGAGCATGGCTGACTCCGGAGGCTATGTGGCGCTGCGCATGTGCAGAATGCAAAATCCGATTCAGATCCGATTGCTGAGTATACATGCCGTTAAAAGTCTGTCTATGAACGAATTATCTAGGTGTTGTTATCCGATTTTGAGATGTCTGAAGTTGGTCGGATTAAGGTGTTTACACTTTAAAAGTCCGAACGATGTCTTATACGATTAGGAATTCGAATTTCTTGCTGCATGTAAACGTACTGAGTGGTACTGATTGAGCCAATGGCCTTCTGATAAAACCCCATGTAATTGCAGTATTATGAATGCTACGAACTGGGTGTCAGTTGCTATAGTTAGGATCTATGGAAACAATGACCACTGCTTGGCAAAGGTGTCACTAAAAACCCCAACACAGAAATCTCTGAGATAACACCATTAACCACATCTTACAATGACATTCTTTTTTTTAAGAGATGAAAAGATACAAAAGATGAAAAGATACAAATACATATACAAAGATACAAAGGCTTCTTCAAGCTATTTCATTAGGGTAGCTGTATGTGGCTGTACCTATGCCAAACTACAGGAGTGTGCAAAATATTGAATTTTGAGTAAATGCCCTTTGTGCAGAGGTATATATTCATCTAAATACTTGTGATTATGATTGATCATTGTACATTTTAGGAAAATAGGATTATCAAATAATCAGAAAATCTACAAATCAACATGAAATCATCATGAAAATACAAATTTTCCTGGCTTTGTCCGTTAGCTGAATTTAACAACTAGACAGACAGACAGACATACTTTATTGATCCCTGAGGGAAATTGCATAAACTATATATGGGGTGAAACTGATGAGGGATTGAGGTTCAGGTGGGAAGATGGACAAGGAAGTTCAGGTGAGGAGAAAGAAGCAACTGCAGATGAGAGATGGGAGTGGCAGGATCAGCAAGGGGTGGAGTCTGAGGACAGCTGGTGGACAGGTGGCAAATGACATCTAAAGAACAGAGCCAAACGGTGACGTTTCTGGGTAATGTACTTAAAGATGCTGCCGGTAGGATTAAGGATGCATCACTTTGGTAACTTGTCAGCTAGTTAATTAGTTAATTTCTCTGTGATAATATCTGTTCTGGTGAATGGGGCCTGCCTCTGTATGAGACCATTCAGCTAATTTGTGACCAATCAGGGCATCTCTTCTCTAACATCTTGCTTTTTTTCTCATGATCTTCTCTCCTTTTGAATGTACTTTCATCAAAGTATTCTGTTTCCTTACAGGTGCATGGCATCTCTTTATGAGAAGCCAAAGTGGTCATTAGATATTGAGCAGATAAAGATCACCGCAGAAAGAATTGGGCACGAAAGCGTCAGCATAATGGACAGAGTTCGCCTCCTGATCAAATATTATCGACAAAATGATAACTTCTCACTGACCGATGCCTGGGCTGCATTGGTGGTTCCTGAGATTGTCAAGAAAGTAGGAAAAGCAATACTCAGAATATAATTCTGAAGTATATTTCATTACATATTTCTTTCTTAAATTATTTAGAGCAAACAATTTGGTTCCATGTTTCTTCTCAGATAGATGAATCTACCCTCTCACAATACCAATCCGACCAGGATCCATATCCCATCTATACAGTCATCGACCAGGACCGCAAATACGAACATTTGCTAAACGGTAACTGTCAAATATCTCTGCTGTCAATGAATTGCAATTTAGCAGGTGGTTATGGAAATTCCCAGTAATGGAAATTTAGACTGATCACAATGGTTCCCAATCTCAGACAAAATGTCAATATTTATCTGTAATACTGTTATTTGATCATCAATTCTGATGTAAAGTTATTATCTATGCTTTAGTTAGATTTGATCGTTATAGTACTTTGTTCAATAGACATCATAGTTTAATTGGTTCCTAACTTGTTTGACTGTACAGAAACCTTCTTTGAGCTAACCCCCCATGAGGCCGGGTACACTCTAGCTGGAGCCTTTGTGGAAACCTCCAGCTTTGGAAGTATCTTCAACGAAGGTGTTCTGAGAACAAAAAAACCTGAAATGGACATGACATATCTTCAAGGTACCTAGCAAGAACAAATAGAAACCAGCTACTATCAACTTTATTGTTATTTTAACAGTCTGCCCTTTGCTTAGGTGTTTGTGGAAGTGCTCTTGCTGACAAGGAAGTCATTTTGAAAACGTTGAAGGAGTGGCTTGAAAGTATGTCATAAAATATATCACACGTAATATCTCATAGTCATGTCATTAACATGTCATTAGCATGTACTAAAATGTTTTGTCTTTAGATGGGGAAAACATGAAGGCAGGAAAGGACCACAAGGGTTTTCAGCTCCTTAATATCATAGTAGACCTTCATCTCTGCCAGTACACTGGCAGTGACTCTACTGCTCTGCGTCAGACCGCAAATGAACTGCTTACAGGTCACATTAAAATACAAAGCAATTCAATCTTTTTTATGCTGATATTGGTGTACTATGGTTGTTCTTAATTTTAATCTGGGGTTTCATTTTTTCCCATGGTATACAGGAAAGATGGGTTTGGACAGCTTTGAGTTGCAATTCAACTTGGATGTGAGAGACAGCACAGACCTAAACGAACAGATTCAGACAGTCACTGCAGCTACTTGCCAGAAAATTTTTGTTTGGTATGAGGACACTAAAAAATGTGTTTTTGCTGAAGAGGAATTGGATGTTTTTGTGAAGACCCTTGAGAAAGTCAATGAGAAGCCACCAAATAATCAACTAGGTTGTCTATCTATCTATCTATCTATCTATCTATCTATCTATCTATCTATCTATCTATCTATCTATCTATCTGTCTGTCTGTCTGTCTGTCTGTCTGTCTGTCTATTCATCCATCAATTAATTTTCTCCTCTCTATGTGGTGCAGGTGCCAGCCATGCCTATAGTGAAATAGTTTTGAAGTTGATTGTCAAGGTCAAAGGTAACACTCTTATTTCTACTAATTGTACTTATAACTTGTTGTTGTTTTTTTTGTTGTTATTACTACTACTAAATCAAGTTCATTTATCAGGGACTATGCACAACACCAGAATTAGCAAGGCTAGTTTTCATCTGTGGTCCTGGACAGACATGCAATAATTGAAGATACAAATAGAATACATTACACTGTATAATATAAGCCTTTTAGTGATTTAAAACTAGTATGAATGTGGAGTCTCTATTTCCCCCTGGTGGGGCGATCATGTTATTGCTTTGATGGAGAAAGCAGATTGGCCCAAGGCTGTCTTTCTAAAAGGAGTCATCTCTCTCTGACGCGCTCACACACACACACACACACACACACACACACACACACACACACACACACACACACACACACACACACACACACACAAGTTGAAAACTAGATTCCATTTATGTGTTATTATGGGGCATCTGCAGGCGAAGTGGTGCATATGCTTAATTTCACTCCGTACTTCATTTGATCCAGTGGTTATTTACATTTTTTTGTTTCACAAAATGTTCACTGTACAGAGAAATCTATTCAGACTGACATAATTGGGTCAAGAGGCAAACAGTTTCTGCTTGTGAGATATGGCTGGGACACCAAGTTTCAGAAATGTTTAATTATCAGGGCGGTGGTAATTTGCCCAACTATGGGCAAATTAGTTCCCTCTTTTTGGAGACCTGTTTACTGGGTTTACATGTCAGTGACAAATTGGAAAGCTTTTGCGCAATCAGGGGGTGAGCTATAGCTGTTACCAATCCAGAATAATAATAATGCGTAAATGTACGTACCTAAAAATATAAAATCATCAAAAGTTAGCAGATTATATTTTTGTATAATAGTGCAGTAATCATAGTCCCTCTGCTTCTTATCAATGGTTTTCAATGACATGGGTAGACATAAATATATATATATATATCTATGAACTGATGATGACCTTTCTTTAGAAGCGGCGGAGGCAATGGACAGCCATGAAGGGCCGAGGTTAATTCTCCAGATGTTAGAACTGAACCACTGCATCATCAGAGGAGAGGACTGGACTCATTTGGTTGATGAGTTAAATGTACTTCTCACAGGTACCATCTGCAAGTGACTTTGCTTTAGTCAATTAGTGAGCAGTAGATGCCCAAGTCTCGTCCATATTAGCCTCTGGTCACCAGATCAATCGAACAATGTGGTTGTTGTGTCAATAGATGTGTCATATATTACATTTTGCAAGCTGAGTAAATCCATGATGTAAATATGTGTTTTGATAATAAGATGCTCAATTTCGGAAGGAGCAACAGATACCAATCAATGAGGCTGATATTTATTTCATGAATACTTCAGGAAAGAAGTCTGTGAGCGGTAGAGATTTGAGGATCAACCAAGATGAGTGGGTCACAGCAGAACCAGAGTCCAGGAAGAAACTCGCACTGGGACTCACATCGGAGATCTGCAAATCGCTCTTCAGTTGGTTTCAGGACTTGAAGAATGGTACAACAGTATTCTTAACATTCATGCCAAATTGAAACGAATCACCTGAATGGCAATTAATAATGACATTATTGTATTGTTTTGTTTTTAACAGTAATCTGGGATATCATCGTCAGACAAATATTGAAAGTTGTCAAGTGGTTTCTGGAGTCATACTGGATTTGGGGAACAAATTATAATTACCTGTACCAAATGAATGGTATGCCTTTAGGTTTAATGATCTGTTCTCTGAAATCAATGCACAGGGAACTGCATTTTCATTGACAGTTGACTAAAGCTATTTGATGTATTTAGACATGGTTTGACATATTTGCTGTTATACCATGTGTTAAGCTCCAGATGTTCACCAAAGTCTTCCCAAGAGTGAAACCAGTCACTTTGAGGATGCCGGTCTGCTGGTCAACTCTCCCTACATGAGTGCACTGAGAGCAGAGCGAGAAATAGATCTGATCATCTCCTTTGACTACAGTGAAGGAAATCCAATGGAGGTACACCTCAACATACTCAAATTCCCTCTCAAATAAAAGCTGGTGTGATGGCATGGACAAGATAAAAATGTAACAACCTCTCCATGTAAAGTTTAGGACAGTGGGTGACAAACTATTGTACTTGGAAGGTTTTAACCTATTGCCTTTCACGATCCAGTTATGTTGGATAATCTCTGTGGTAAAAGATCCTTCAACATTAAATAACACAACAACATGGTATAAACAAATAGTTTCACATGGTGATAAATCCATATCAAAATCCTGTTTATTACTGCTCAAAAGGGTTGCTCAAGTTTAGTGTGTCTTTCATTTCACAGACTTTGGCTGAAACAGCTAAAGAGTGTAAGGATTTGGGCATCTCCTTTCCAACGATCAGTTTCACAGAAACGGATGTTGCCTCACCAAAGGCTTTCTATGTGTTCAATGAAGAAAGCTTGAAGAAAGCCCCGACTGTAATCCACATGCCCTTATTCAACGTTGAAAACTGTGGTAGGTTATATTAAAGCATACAGACACTAAACATATTGCACACAGGGTGTACAATCCACTCAGTCACATGTTGTCTAATGTGTTCAGGGAGTGAGTTGGAGCAGTACAGAGAGAAGTATCGCACATTCCAGAGAGGTTACACTCCAGAGATGATCGAGGATCTGATGAAGAAGGCTGGTGAAAACATCATAAACAACAAGGAGAACCTGTTGAGAGAGATTGAGTTAATCGTCAAAAACAAGCCCTAATGTTGGTTTCTCTAAAATTAGTTACATTTGTTACCTGGAAGCTGAATATGGCGTTGTAACTCATGTTTCTGGAGAACCAAATGATCATATTCATGCTTAATGTAATCAAGATGATGACATTATTAATCAAGATGTAATCCATAATATAAGGCACTTTTCATACACAAGGCAGACTCAAAGTGCTTATCGGCATACAATAAAATAAGACAATAGATTAAAGAAAGCATAGGAAAAAAAAAGGTAGAAAGTAAAGAAGAAATTGAATAGAAATTGCAATGTATTTAAGATTTAGCAGACTTAAGCAAACATAAAAGTCCTCAGTCTTGTTTTAAAAGTGGTCAGAGTTGGGGCAAGTCTTAAATCCTCGGGGAGTTTATTCCAGCTATTTGTTGCATCGTAACTAAACCCTGCTTCACCATGTAATTGAACAAAAAAAATAAATGAAAAAACAAATTCTGATTCCCATGTTGGAATTGTTGTGATTTCCTCTTGCACTTAAAATGAAGGCTCCTTGCCAATAAACAGAAGCTTCAAAGGTGGATCTCTCGACATGACTGAGGGAGAATCTTGGTTCATGTTCTTATTTTGTGGATCACTGCCAGGCATGGAGCTGTGGGCGGGCCTGGGTGGGCCCGTGCCCGCCCTGATTGACAGCTGGCCCGCCCAATCAGAAAAAACAAACAAACAAAAAAACACTCTGTATAGTTAAACATGGATATTACGACTGTATGTGGTGTATTTTATCTATAACATGGTAAAAAGAGCAAAATAATAAGTAATCCTGATAACTATTTAAAAAGTTACGTGTGGTGGTGTGTTTTCATTGGTCAATGCAACATCATGGTAGCACTATTACATTCTGGCGCAATCAACGGTAATGTTCGTTAGCAGTGTTATGGTATCTTGATTTTGCTTTAGTATGGCTAAACAACTTGCACTTACTCGTTTTAAAAAAAAACCTTGTATTGAGATTGAGAACAACAATGAATTGGAGGACCAGATTGTGGATCGTATTAGAACAACTAGTGGCTCTGAGAATGGAGGAGAGATGAACTTCGAACCAACGGACACGGACATTCCATTCCGTTCATTGACAGTAATCGACAGCACATCAAAGTGCTGGATGTTGTCATGCAGTGTGCCAAAATGGAGATACCCCTGAGAGGGCACCGGGAAACACAGGAAGCATTAAACAAGGGGAATTTTTTGGAACTATTCGAGTTCATATTGAAGTATGATCCAGAAATAAAAAACAGGCTTGTTGAACTGCCATGAAATGCCACACTCATGTCCCACCACATTCAGGACGAGCTGCTTGAGGCTGCCGCTTCACTTCTACTCAGGAAGATAAAAGCTGAGATGCAAGAACAGCCTAGGCCCACATATTTCGCCATTCTTGCAGACGAGTTTAAAGATGTTTCGAAATGCGAGCTTGTTGCTGTCTGTGTTCGATTTATCCATGGTGGGACAATCAAAGAACGAGCGCTGGGCTATGTCAAAACAGCTGACCTGTCTGCTCAAGGAGTATCACAAAGGATCCCTGAATTCCTAGAACCATTTGGATTGGACCCGTCTCTCTGTGTCGGGTTCTGGGGCATCGGTCATGTCTGGGCACAGAGGAGGCGTTCAAGCTATCTTGAAAGAGACTTATCCCAAAGCTGTGTATGTACACTGTAATTCCCATAGACTGAATTTAGTGCTTTGTGCTGCTGTGGAATCATCTGGACACGTCAGTACTTTTTCACTGTCATCAATCAGATACACAACTTCTTCACTGGGGCCCAGAGGCATGCTCGGTTTGTGGAGAATCAGAAAGAAATGCATCCACATCGCCCATGCAAGGAGCTGGAAAGGTCATGTGAAATGAGATGGAGCTCCAAATCAGGATCTGTTCATAAAGTCTTAGAAATGCTAGACGTGCTACTTGAGACTCTTGCTGAGTATTCGGAGAGAAGCGGACAGACAAAACTAGATGCAGATAACCTATTACAACAGATGCAAACAAAAAAGTTCATTTTCATGCTTGTTGTGTGTTGCAAGTTATTTCAATGCAGCGATTTTGCCACAAAGGGGCTTCAAAGTCCAGCAATCTCCCCCAGACTGCATCTCCTTAATTGAAACATTGAAAGCCACCCTTGCCACTTTTCGAGATGATTCAGATGGTGACTTTGACAAAGTGCTCAGATTGACGAAGGAGTTGATGGTAAAATACGATATAGCATGCTGGGATGTGATAATGTCTCGAGAGCAAAAGCTGCCTGCAAAGTTTAGTCAGTCTATTGTCACCACAACTTTGGGGAAAACATTTGCCATCAAGAATAATGGTGATCTGAGGGCACTCTGGAACTGTATTCTGGACAACCAGATGACTGAATGACAACCAGATGACTGAATTGAACAGCCGATTTAAAGACGACACCTACTGAATAATGCGAGCTTCAGCTGCATCATCTCAGGATCCACCACTTTTGGCACACAAGAACTGCTAAAATCTCCATGCAGCTTGTATGAGATAACAGTCATTAATGCAGAATTTGCCTTTTTTTAGCCAATTCATCAAGGGCAAATCTGACAAGGACAAAATGCCCTCATTAATTGAATTGTTGGATTCCTGCACTGCTGATATTTTTCCCGGGATGAACTGTCTGTTAAGGGCTATCATCACACTACCCGTCCTGCATGACGTCCTGCAGTGTTGAACGACTTTTCTCAGCTAAACACAGGATCAACACTCGCTTGAGAGCATCAATGGTGACTGAACGCTTGAACAATTTGAACCTGTTGTCTTTCTAAAGAGATTTGACAGAAACACTGGATTATGACGAGATCATCAGCATCTTTAATTCACTCAATTCACTCAAGACTCCGCCTTGTGTAGCTGGGTAAGGTAGGCCATGGTTTTCTTTACGTATAGGCCCGCCGTGGCCATGGACAGCAGAATGAGAACTTTGAGTCTCTGAGCGAGATATTTTATTTGGGATTTCTCCCAAGCTCTTAGGGTATTCAGTGGGCTTAATATGCACTATAGACTATGCAATGTTGCTTTTCTAATGAAGCTAAACGTTATGTTATGTACATTGACCTTAACCTCTTGTTCATGGACGGATTATTCATTCAGTTTCATTCCTGTAAATGTGCACTGAATATGTTGTAGTTGTTTTTTGTTGTTTTTTCTCAGAGCTTTTTTGGTAGGCTTAATATGCACTATCTATGCAATGTTGCATTTCATTCCTTTAAATGTGTTGTGCACTGAATAGTGTTATGTTGTTGATTTCGTTGTTTTGTTAGAGCCCCGCGCTCTCTAATTGCACTCAGCACTGCCGTCCTATGCACTAGGCCTAGGCTATAGGCTACAATGTTGCCTTTTTGTGAATGATATGGATCTGGCTCGGTAGCCATTTCACCTATGGTAGGTATAGGCTTTTGTGTTAAGCTCAGTTTTGACAGCAGATGAAATTTAAACCACTAAATAAGTAGGCTAATAAACACATTTTTATGAACACTTGTTTCATGTGTGATGTGGTGTGAGGTAGCACTTTGTGGATCGAGTGGAGTGTCATGTTCGGTGGAGTCGGTCAGCGCAGTGTGTGCAGCGGGCAGCAACTCACACTTTCTTATTCTAGGTTAAATATACCAGTATGCTTATCTATTGTTCTTCAGAGTCACCTGTTGAGACCATTTTAAAGCAAGAAGAAGCATTTGAAATGATTCAACGCAATATTAATTATTTAAAGTTAGTTCTTAATGATAAAACTCAAAGGGCACTCATGCGTGTGTGTGAAAATCAAAGACAGCTGCGCGGAGATGAATAAACGGAACGATAGTTATAGGCTATTATCAAATCGCGCTGGGGGAAAAAAAAGCGGAATCAATTATTTTTATGTATGGGAAACACTTTAGTTGTGCTTCTGAATTCAGGATTCAGGACAACTGCTTTGATTTTGGGACACCCTAGTTTCATGCCCACCCCGACTTAATCCAGGCCCACCCATCTGTCACATTCTGCATCCGCCACTGATCACTGCTCTCCTCAAAGACTTTGCATCCTCCAATGCATCCACCCACACACACTTTCTCTAGAACAGGGCTACTCAATAGGCGGACTGATCCAAGCGATATTTCATTGGCGTGTGATTTCTGGATGTGCAGTTTCCAATCACATATCTATCTCCTGCCCAATCCAAATGCCCTATCAGTGGTTGTATATAACATCACCATGGCAACTCATTGTAGCCGTGAGCACGAGGTCTGCAAGTTTTTTTCCCTCCGCGCGAGTCTGTCAGTCCGTCAGATTTGCGAACGGTACCTGTTTCTTTAGCAAGCAAAAGTTATGGCGTGCTCCAAACTTGACAAAAAGCGAAAGGTGGATTCCGAAAATCGTGAATTTAAGAAAGAGTGGACCGACAAATATGCATTTGTGCTGCCAGCGGGGAGCACGAAACCAATGTGTTTAATCTGTAATGAGACAGTTGCCCTCGTCAAAAGTGGAAACGTGAAACGTCATTACGAATCAAAGCATGGCCACTTCGAGCCAAATGACCCACAAAACTCTGAGGTAAGGACCAGAAAAATAAGCCAAATGCAAGCAACAAAGCAACACGCACTATGATAGTCAGGTCAGCCACACAACAGGAGCGTGCAACTGAAGCCTCACTGCGAGTGGCATGGGTCTTAGGCAAGCACAAAAAACCATTCACTGACGCGGAAATCGTGAAGGAGTGCATGAATGAAGTAGCAATCGCTCTGTATGAGGGAACTCAAAAAGATGACATCATACAAAAAAATAAATCAAATACCCCTCTCAGATTCCACTGCAGTAAGACGAACTGAAACCCTTGCTGAAGATTTGTTGAACCAAATGAAATTAGCTGTTAAAAAGGCTAAATGCATTTCATTGGCTTTGGATGAATCCACAGATAACACAGATAATGCCCAACTTCTGGTGTTTGTTAGGGTTAGGGTTAGGAGATGTTGAGTGGCCGAGAGATAGACCTGAAGCATGTTGTTTCCATTGCCACTAATGGAGCCCCAAGTATGACTGGGAGAGATAGGGGATTAGTGTCTTAAAGGTCGCTTAAAGGTTCATCAGCCTGACCTCATTGCATACCATTGTGTCATTCATCAGATGGTTTTGTGTGCCAGCCTTGGAAAGGAGTTCACAGAAATCATGACAAAAGTAAGGAGACTTGTCAATTTTTTGAGGGCATCATCTGCTCTGCAGCATCGCTTGCTGTGCTCATTCCTCACAGAGGTTAATGCAGAATTTGATGATTTGCTTCTACACAACAATGTTAGGTGGCTTAGTAAAGGCAAAGTGCATGAGCGTTTTTGGACACTACGGAAAGAGCTAGAAACGTTTCTGTTGAATCAGGAGAGTCCAAAAGCAAAACCATTTGTGGAATTCCAGCAAAAAATGAAAAAATGGAAATTACTGCATTTCTATCAGACATTACTTGCCACCTCAATGATCTGAATTTGAAGCTCCAGGGCAACACTGTGTGTAACCTCATGTCAGCTATCCGTGCTTTTCAAAGGAAACTGGAAATATTCAAAAGTGACATACGGGAGGAGGGCCTGCTTCACTTCCCAAAACTGAAAAGTGAAGCTTTAGGAACACAGCATCACAATTATGTGGAATTCCTGGACAAATTGATTGACAATTTTGAAACCCGGTTTGGAGATTTCCCTCTGGGAAAACAGGTCTTACTGTGTATTGACTTTATCTATTGACTTACAGTCACTTTTCACACTGATGTGGAAAGAACATCCTTTGTGCATAGTTCAAATGTTCTTTGTGGATTTACTGCCTTTTTTTTGTTTGGAGTTCTAATTTTGTAATTAAACCGTCACTGTTCTGGACCCTGGACAGATTTGAAATTTGGTGAGTGGACCTTTTGACTTTCTAATTGAGCACCCCTGCTCTAGAACTATGACTGAACACACATGTCAGGGCAAACACAAAATGGGTCTGTTTGACTTGATATTTGTTTTCAAACAGATTTTCATACCAAATTGTGTGTCGTTTGAGGCAATGGTTATTTTCCAAGGACGAGGTGGAGAAGTTCGTTGAAGAGACATTCAGTGACCCTTCAAGAAACGTCGCCCTAGCAGAAGATCACGGCTTGGCACCATCAACCCACCAACAACATCCCTGAGCACAGTTTTTCCATCATGGAGAGAGGTTCAAGAGGTCGTCAAGCATGCTAGATCATCTTCTGCTCCAGGTCCCAGCGGTATACCGTATAAAGTATACAAGAAATGCCCCGGGCTCCTCCGAAGGGTATGGAAGCTTATGCGGGTAATCTGGTCCAAAGGTACCATCCCAACAAGCTGGAGAAGGACAGAAGGATGCTTTGTGCCGAAAGAGCGGGGATCCTCACAGATCAACCAGTTTTGGACCATTTCCCTGCTCAGTGTGGAGGGAAAAATCTTCTTTTCTGTGCTTGCCAGAAGAATGAGCACGTACATGACCCAGAATGGATATATTGACACCTCTATCCAGAAGGGTGCGATCGAAGGGTGCTCTGGGTGCTTGGAGCACACAGGGGTCATCAGCCAACTTATCCAAGAAGCAAAGGAGAAGAAAGGCAACCTAACAGTAGCCTGGCTCGATTTTGCTAACGCATACGGGTCCATTTCCCATAACTTGATCCGAGTGGCTATGGACCATTACCACATCCCATTTCACATCCAGGGTATGATCACTGACTACTTGGGAGACATCAAGCTATGATTCCAGTCAGGCACATTTACAACAAAGTAAGTGGCAGCCAGTGGAGAAGGGAATAGTAACCGGGTGTACTATCTCTCCCATCTTGTTCGTCATGGGAATGAACCTGATCATCACCACAGCGAGTATTAAGTCAAAAGGACCGAAGACTGCTGCAGGAAGTCAACAACCAGCAATCAGGGCATTCATGGATGACCTTACCGTCATAACACCAACCCATGTGCAGGCAAGATGGGTCCTGGCGGAACTAGATCGTATGGCCACTTGGGCGAAAATGATCTTCAAGCCCAAGAAATCAAGATGTCTGGTGATTCAAAAGGGTAAAACAACTGAGAGGTTTAAGCTGCTTGTTCAAGGGGAAGAGATCCCGAACATCCAGGGGAACCCTATTAAATGCCTTGGGAAATGGTTTGATGATTCCCTGTCAGACAAAAACAGCATCTCCAGCACCGAGAAACAAGTTGAAGAATGGTTGAATAGAAATGACAAGTCTGGCCTGCCTGGGAAATATAAGTGCTGGATCTACCAACATGGCCTACTCCAAAGACTTATGTGGCTTCTCACCATCTACGAAGTGCCGATAACATCAGTTGAAGGGATGGAGAGGAAATTCAACAAGCACCTTCAAAGATGGTTGGGAATACCCCCAAGCTTTACATCAGTGGGGCTCTACATAGGGTCAGGTCAGTGGCAATTCCCCCTGTCCTCTGTTGTTGAGGAGTTTAAAGTTGCCAAGTGCAGACTTACCCTCACATATAGAGACTCCGAAGACCAACTCACCAGGGAAGCAGGAATAAGAACAAGATCTGGCAGGAAGTGGGCTGCCAGCACTGCAGTTAACCAGGCAGAATCTTTTCAGAGGACGAAAGACATAATCGGAAACCCTTGCACTGGAAGGCAGGGTCTAGGAACATCCCACTCCCAGCACTGGTCTACTCACTGGTCTAAAGTCTACTCCCAGGGAAAAGAGGACCTTGATCCAGGAGGAAGCCCAAAGCCTTGAGGAAGAAGGAAGAAGAGCTAAATTCATCGAGCTCAGAACTCAAGGTGCCTGGACAAGGTGGAACCTTCCCAAAGGACGATCACATGGAGTGAGAAGTGGCGGCTGGAGCCGTTCCGTATCTCCTTTATGCTCCGAGCAGTGTATGACACCCTAGCGACCCCAGTCAACTTGCACAGGTGGGGAATGAGGGTGGACCCACTGTGCAGGCTGTGTGGTGGTAAAGGAACCATGGCGCACAACCTATCAGGGTGCAAAACAGCATTGACCCAGGGGAGGTATAGGTGGCGCCATGACAAGGTGTTGACACAGCTCGCAGATATCCTGGAGCAAGAGAGGAGAAAGAAATGTCCAGCCAAAACAAAACCACTGTTGAGTACCATCACCTTCGTAAGAGAGGGTCAGAGACCAGGCGACCAAGGCCAAGCCAAGCAGAATCTCCTGTAGTCAGCCCACGGATGGGAATTGGAGGTCGACTTGGGGAGGAAACTTCACTTCCCAGAGGCGGTACTGTCCACAACTCTGAGACCAGACGTTATCTTGTGGTCTCTAGAGGGTAAGAAAATCATCCTGGTGGAACTAACAGTCCCGTGGGAAGAGAACTGTGAGAAGGCGGCAGAGAGGAAGAAAGCAAAGTACCAGCAACTTGTCCAGGACTGCCAGGACAAGGGGTGGACAACATGGCTGATGACAGTGGAAGTGGGTTGCCGAGGATTCCCAGCTCAATCAGTGTGGAATCTCATGACAAAGGTTGGACTGAGAGGCAACTTGAGGAAAACAGCCGTTTGTAGGCTGGGAGAAGCTGCAGAGAGAGCCTCCTGTTGGCTCTGGCATAGGAGAGAGGACACTAGCTGGAAGCCTGGAGGAGGGGGGCAGTGACTTGGCCAAGCACTGCTGACCCGCCAACTGGAGAGTGTTGTGGTTAAGGGTCGAAATACTCTAAGAAGGTGGGGGACCACCTGACGACCCCTCCCCCAGGTCAAGGATTCATCCATGAAAATGGATTAAAAAAGCATCACTGATGTATTAGAACAGAAGATTTTTGCACAAAATTTTCACTGTACAGAGAATTCTATCCAGACAGACATAATGGGATCAAGAGGCAAACATTTTCTGCTCGTGAGATATGGCTGGGACACCACCTATATGGAACTTTTCCCTATCCTTTGCCTTTAGTTTTTCTTTTCCAAGCCCTCATTGTATTTAGAGGCCGCTTGCTTGGCAGATATGAGCAAATTTCCAGACAGATCCATATCATAGCAGTTTGTGTCAACAAACATGTTCATCTTGCAAGGAGTCAGATTCACAAGGGTTTGGTGAGACATCTGACTTCTAAATTCTGTCTTGGTGTGGCACACTTTTCTAAAGGCTCTTTCCACATCACAGTTACAATTTGGCAGCGCCAAAAGCAGCTTCATCAGCTGGCAGAGCTCCTTAAAGAGCAATTTGCAGGTTAATTTTTTAAAGAAATGTAACCTCAACCTTGTTTGAAAATGAGCATTTGAAAAGTTAATGTAGGAATTAATATGCTTACAATACATAAGGGCACAAATTTCGAGGAAAAAGTTGCCGTTTTGAGCAACTGCTCCTAAAAACGGCTTTTTTTCCAGCACCACGTCATATGACGTATCAAAAGGGAGTCGTCCAAAGAGACCCACATTACAACGCACTGTAGCTGATCGGGAGTTTGACCAAAACAAATGGTGAATTATTGTGTATGTTCAGGTTGCACACATTCAAACTCGTCAGGAGGACATCGAGTCCACAATTTTCCTGACAGGAAAGTGGAGCGTGTCAGTTTTCGTGCCTGGGTGCGTTTTTGCAGGTGAAGAGACAGGACTTCTCTGCTGCATTCGTCAGAGATTCAGCACTACGGAAACGTGAACTAAGGTAAGTACAGTTTTCTAACGTTTGCTAACTTCCAAATTAGTCAGCATAATTAATTAAATAATGACAAGCAACGTGTGATACCTGTTAATTGTAGCAAAGCTATGTCGTAAAACCGTGTAAAACCAGCTAATAATGTATGATAGCTCATGTTAGCTAACATTAGCATTAGCAGACTATTCTGTAAAACCTTACCATATGATAAGTAGGGGTGCAACGGATCAAAAACATCACGGTTCGGATAGGTTCGCGGACCAGAGTCACGGATCGGATCATTTTTCGGATCAGCAAAAAAAAAGACGGATCACGGTTCAATGATGATGATCCGCTGCACCACTAATGATAAGACATAAGTGATAACATCAGTTTGCTAACTTCAGAAATCCTGGAGTCAAATTACAGCTCGGTGACTTTGTTTTTACTGCTAAAACTGCAGAAACCCTCATCCATGCATTTATCACATCATTGTATTTAATAAATGCATATATAGTCAGTTCTAGTAACATCTAAACAAAATATGTTTATACAGGATCAACTGCAGCAGTTAAACTGGAGAGTGTAGCCACTAGGACAGCACTGGTGAAGGATGTCCGGCAGTTGTCCCCACAGCATCAGACCTTTTCACTGGAGGCGTTTCACTCACTCATCCTGCACTTTGCACCAAAGCACACATGCTTTTCCTTCCTTGGGATGTACAGCAGGTAAATCCTCCTCTTCCATCCACCTCACTGTCCCCTCTGCCCGGCTCACCACCATGGGGAGCAGAGCTTTCAGCCGCTCTGCCCCCAAACTCTGGAACTCACTCCCATCTGACATCCGAAATATTGACTCCCTCCCTCAGTTCAAATCCTCTCTCAAGACCCACATTTTCAGGACAGCTTTCTCATTGTAGTTGCCATGTTGTTTTTACTTGCACTTTTAATGGCTTTGTTATTTGCTTGCTCTTGTTTAAATTGTAAAGTGTCCTTGAGTGACCTGAAATGCGGTTCTAAATAAAATGTATTATTATAATTGGTTTGAACTACACATTCTACTACACATTAATTTTTCTACAGACTTCTCTTGGCAGCCCTGCATTTCATTGCTAATGGCAGCAGAGAAGTTGCTCGAACCAGTGATGGTGAGGTACGCTATGCGGTTCCCTACCCAAGGTTCTGCAAAGGTGGCTGGGTAGTCCAACCTATCAAGGAGAAGCCATCATACGGTTAGCAGTTTGTCAGTCCCTAAATATGATTTATTATGCGAGTCAGTCCATGAGTCAACTATAATGTCACTGAATGTGATCTAAATATTTGTTTACCCTTTGTTTGCAAAAAAAAAAAAAAAAGTGCAATTTTTCTACCTCAGAGTATATATGTATATATTGTGTTGTGTGTTGTGTTGTTTTAGATTGTTTATGCCTCTTATATTGTCCCATATTATATTGTATTATATATTATATATATATATATTATTTATTATATTGTTATTATTATATTATTATATATATATATATATTATATTGTCTATATTGTCCTATATTATATATTGTCACGCACCTTAAATTTTGGACAATTATTTATATTGAGCTTACCATCCTTTCTTCTTTTCTTCTGTTTTGTTATACTATTAGTCTTATTATTTTATTTTTATTAATACACCAAGTGGAGCAGCGCTCCAAATTTCGTTGTATGCACCATCATATAATGACAATAAAGGCTTTTGACTTTGACTTTGACTAAATATTTGTTTCCTTCCTCCAGCATATGCATCAGCCCTCATGGAGTCTCTGAGAGTGGGATACTCCAGGTCACCACAGGCTCTACGAGAGAGCAGTGCTGCCTTGACTTCAACTACACCTGCACCACTTTCCAGATCCTGCCAGAACATCACCAAGGATGAGGCAGTTGGCTTGTATCTTGCACGACATTCATGTTTTAACACTGGCTATTAGTGTTAAACTTGGCATTATGCCCGCTGTTATATTATTTTTGCACTGTGTTTTAACCTTTGTTTCTGTTGAACAGGTACTGTAGGCTGTCGGCGGCAGTTCTTCCATGGTGTTGGTGTTCCCCTTTTCACTATTTCCTTTACAGAGTGAGTGCGGTGCCGCGGGTGTTTTAGTTGGATCCCTCTATCTTGGTTTTGCCTCTCTGCCATCCGGTAGGCCCCCACCCGGTCCCTTCATTTATTCTCCTCATGCTCAGCATCATTTTAAAAGAAGAATCATTAATTGTGTGAATAAAGTGTTCCCTCTTTTGTACACCGTCTCTTGCCCCGTGGGATTATTTCGAACCTGAGTGACCTTAAATAGTAATTTAATTTTCCCGGGGGCTAACTTCCCCCAAGTGGCGTTGTCAGAACCATTCCACCCTCGTGATTCTGCCACATGTTTGTTATTGTGTTGCTGATGTATGCAGGCTTTACTATTAATGCAGACCTGTTACATATATGTTATCTAAACTTCATAAAAAGGTTTTATACAGTAAGACACTTTGTGATTGTGAGTATTTTTTATTGATCATCACCCAAATGAGGCCAGTTAAAACCTTCATAAACTCCTCCTTCCTCTGGAAACTGTCTTCTGATGGCAGACACAACACATGAAGGTAAGGGCTTCCTAATGTGTCTGCCCAGAATGCCATAGGCCCAATGGACAAGCTGTCTGTAAGCTGTGTAGCGGTATTGCCTGGGGATAGGGACATAATATAGATATTTGTAGTCATATTAATTTTGAAAAGTGTGATATAGAAAATAAGATTGAGATTGTTTTAATATCTCAAATTAGCTATTTATCTCCATATTCATACTTAGTTGTACTGTTCACTATTCTATTTCAAATTGGATATAGTATATTATTTAAAAGCAATTACTTCTAGATTTAGAAACCTGCTAAACACTCAACATCTATACACAAGGCTTCTATTATGATAATATAGAAAATAGGAGTAATAACTGAGTAATATACTCATGTCTGCTGGCTTGGAGAGGGCCATGCTCCTGCCTGAAATTCATGTAGGCTATCTGTAGCACAAAGGGGTTCAGACAGCATGCTTCAAAACCTGGGTGCAGTGTCAGGCATGGTATGTCACTTCTGGGGGTGAGATTCTCCACCAGTGCCCAGAAGACATCCACCTCCCTGCAGCACATACTTTCCACAGGTGAGGCCATGGGCTGGCATCTCCCACACAAGCACCTATCAAACAAGATGTTTATCAGGAAACTGTTTATGCTGTTTCTCTCTCTCTCTGTCTCTCTCTCTCTCTCTCTCCTCCCTCTGTCAACCTGCCCCCCCCCCCCCCCCCCCCCTCCTCCGTCAACCTGCCTCTCTCTCTCCTCCGTCAACCTGCCTCTCTCTCTCTCTCTCTCTCCGCCGTCAACCTGCCTCTCTCCCTCTCTCCCTCTCTCCCTCCCTCCCTCCCTCCATCGTTAACGGTAGAGCGTTGTATAACGTAGTTGTAGTTATATTAACGTCACAGTGCGAGTCGAGATATGACAGATATGAGATATGACATGACGAGATATGACACATACGTGCACGAAGGTTTCTGTTCTGGGTAAGTATCAGTACTCATGCCTGTATTAATGCTAGTTTTCTTATAGCCTGATACATGACAGCAAACTTTACAATGCTGTGATGTGAACGTAGCGTTAGACATCGTTAGCCAACGCCGGTCACTCACCAGGACACCTGCCCAGTTCTCCACCGATTCTCCTCACACCATAACTCAATTTCTCTCCTCTGATCGTTATTCCTTCTAACCCTGGTCTGTTCCTGGTCTATTTGACGCCTAGCAGGCTCATAATTATAAGGCTGTGGTCCATCATATGCCTGTGAATAAACATTTACAACCTCTTCAGTGTCAAAACTGGCTTGAGATCCATCCATTTCTATTGTACAGTCTGACCGGACTCCCTTTTCCTACGTCACTTCCGGTTTGGCTTTTTTAGCTGCGGAAGTAAAATGAATTCATAAAAATGACTCCAGAAGTCAATGTAGTGTATATATGAGTATATTGTTGTGAAAATCTAGTGCCTAAATTATCTTCCTACATATTGATCCACTGGAGTCTCTAACCTGCAAGCCGCTCTTTAAATCTCAACTGCCCTGTACTCACAAATGTGACTTTGGACAACTTCCCCCAGAATTCATCAACTGATAAATTCTTATAATTTCCGACTAGTGCTTCCAAGTTTGAAGAAACATAGTCGATGACCTCTAAATTAAGGGCCTCTGTGGCATCAGGCTTGAAGATATTGGGAAATCTCCCAGCCAAAGCCGAAATCTTCTCTGCAGTTACTTTATCTTGCTTGTCTGGATTGACAAGTGACATATTTGTCAAGACGAGGTCCCCTGTTGGGAATTTTTCCTTAACTTTCATAAAGCTTCTCAGGTAGAAGGCTCTGGCATCTTTGTAAAATTGTTTGGCTTTATGACTGGAGATGGCTTAATCAATTGTCAAGTGCTTCCTTGTTAAAAAACCAACAAAAAGGTTTTCTTCTGAACAAGGTAGTTAAGGATGACTCACATCAATGTCATTGTTCTCTCTCAACACCTTGGGCATTATGAACCTACTGGCAAGGTCACGCAGGAGTTCCTCCACGTTATCGTTCAATCTGAAAACCACTGATGCCTTGTTTTGGAATATCAGAGTGAATTTATCAAAGCACTGAGTCACTGTCATTGTGGAGGAAAGAAGCATACAGCTTTGTAGTGGGGTCTGTCAGCCTCTTCTGGATGTCACAAGACATCTAATTATCACTACATCATTCAAAATAAAAACTCAGGGCTGGCGACTGGTTAAGCAAGTAGTGCAAACTTTTTCCTAAAGATAGCTAGTGTGTGGGACAGTGCTTCTGTACTCTTTGCTGGGCTATGTTGCAGAAGTCCTGAAACTGCTTAAGGTCAACTCTTCTTTTTGAACTTTTTTCAAAATAGTAGTAGTCAATTATCAACCCTTCAGGGGACATTGAGAGCTCTTTAGCAGCAGTTTTGGCATTATGTTAACTAACTGACTAGGACAGCCAACACTGTATATGTGAGATGCCTGTGCTTTCACTCTTGATAAGACAGAGTTGTTTTTTCCAATCATAAAATTGCAGTTGTCACTGCTGAATCCAATACAATTGGACCACTCAATGCCTTTTTTTGCATGGCTGATGCCAGGCAATTGAAAATATATTCAGCTTTGCCCTCATTGCAGGCATGTCCACAAATCCACCTCCACCACCTTGTCCTGAGCCTCACTGTAGTACCTGGCTAAAATGACACACTCTTTCTCACACATGATGTCATAGCTCTCATCAATCATGACCCTGAATGGCCTTTTTTCTGTGCCAATTATCTTGAGCACATGGTCCAAACATTCATGTTCCAGTGCAAGGGTCATTACAGCTGTTGCCTTTGTGGAAGAGCAGGCATAATTTCTTGCTATTTCTGAGTCAGGAAACATTTTCCTAAATAATTTGCCAGTGTGCCTACAAACATTGAATGGCAGGTTATGTTCAACAATGAAAGATGTGAAATACACTTCAGCTTTGGTGATCTTCTCATTGAGACTTTGCCTTTGTGGGGAAAAAAAACTGTGCTACACTGGTGCTGCCTTCCCTGCGCTTGTGTAGTGATTTGGTTAATTTGCCATTTATTGATAATGCATGTAGAGACTTGATTTATATCTCTCCTTCAGTTACTTGGTTTATACCTCTCGTTGAGTTCATTCAAATGACCACTAGAGGGCGCTACCTGTGTGGAGAATGTGCTGGGAAAGCGTTGCCCTTCTAGACTAGCCTGGGAATTCCCATGCTGCTTTGCGCGCGATTTCATTCTCATTGCAAAGACAGCCTGGAAACCACCGCCCTTATTTTCCCCTGAGTTAGGGAACCAATCACAGAACGGGGGGCAGCAAGACGATGAAGAGTTCTATGCGCGACACCGAAGCTTGTAGCGTGTTAATCCAACATGGCAGCGGGCACAACGTTACCGTTCGATGCAGCCTTAGAAAGTGTATTAAGTAGCTTTTGTAGCAATTAATGTAATTTTAGTAGCTAATTTTTAGTAGCAATTAGCTATGAATCGCGCGCAAAGCAGCATGTGAAGAACCAGACGCCATTTGATAGACATTCGTAGCGCCCAATAAACGGCTCTAGGCATTCGTAAACCACGCCTCGAATACGAGAAAATGCACACCTAGTTCCCAGACCACCATCTCATCGAGATGTGGACGCGTGAGCCAGGCTACTTCTAGACGGGAAGCTACTACATTTTCACTCAATAACACCTACAGCAGGGGTCGGCAATTAAGTTTGGACCCGGGCCAATTTTTTTTCGGACAATGGCATCGCGGGCCATAGCTTTTGTAATGGGGGGCGGGGGGGTTATAGGCCTACTATTTATATTATTAATTATTATATTATACTAAAATAAACATCATTTAACTTTTAAAATGCATTTAATTTAATTCCATTAAAAACGTTTATTTGCTTATGTGCGCTGTTTTTATGCCGCCTGCTGCGTCTCCCGCCGTCTCTCATGAAACAGGCGACTTGCCTAGCAACCTGCCGTAACTAATGTATACAAATTGGATGACGTGTAAATGAATAGCTGAACATTGCTTGCTAGTTATCGATGCAAAATGTCATTGTCGAAAGCCTTGAAAAGAAAAATTGATTCAGAATGCAGGACCTACAAAGAAGAATGGAAGCAGAGGTATGCGTTTATTCTGCCTGCTTTTATTAATGCCAAGCCTACGTGTCTCATTTGCAACGAGGCGGTTGCCGTTTGCAAAGAATACAACATTAGAAGACACCATGAGACAAAGCATGGCCACTTCAAAAACGCTCATCCTCCCGGGACAGAGGTGCGAACACAGAAAATTAAAGCCTTGGAGGCTGGATATGCACACAGCAGCAAAATCCTAGTTCGATCACTCACCGAGCAGCAAAAGGTTACAAGTGCGTCCCTTAAAGCAGCATGGGTTCTTACCCGTCACAACAAACCATTTACGGACGCAGAGGTTTTTAAGGAAGTGATGGTGGCTGTTTTGGAGGAGCTGGTTACTGATAAGTCAATGGATGGAGTGATTGCCTCAGTGAAACAAATGCCGCTCTAGGCGAGGTCAGCTTCCCGACGCATAGAGAGCCTATCTGACGATGTGTGCGGATCAATTATGAGTGGCCTGAGTCAGGCCAAATACTTTTCAGTTGCCATTGACGAGAGTACAGACAACTCTGATATCAGTCAGATGTGTATCTACGTGCGTTATTTTGATGGGAAGGAGTTCAGGGAGGAGTTGTTGGCTCTAATTCCATTAGAAGGGAACACCACTGGGGATGTTATTGTGGCAGGATGGTTGTGGCAGGATGGGTTTTTTTTTCTCTCCCATCCTTTCCCCGCCTCCTTGTCCCATCCACCTGGTTTCAATCAGCGCACGGACCGGGGGGCGGTGCTGCGCACTCATCATATACAGGTCTGGTTACACCTGTGTCCTGTTCCCCTTTCTTCCGGCTCCTCGTTCCCCGTGGTGGCTGTGGCCTGGCGTTGCAGAGCCAGTGCAGGTGTAGAGCTATGTTGGCGTGTCTGAGGGTGTGGTGGAGCCCGGTGTTGTGTGGCGAACCATTCTGGAACCGTAACGCGTTTCTTCCGTGGCAAATCAGGTATGCGCACCGCTGTCCTCCTTCCCACTCAGCATGCCACCGGGCGCATTGTGAACGCGGCTTTCTCGTCTTACTGTGGTGTGGCAGGCTGCCGTTGCCCTGGGGCCGGGTTGCCCCGCTGGAAGCTCTCCTGGGGGTGGTTGTGCGTTTCCGGTGGTAAGTCGGCGTTGTCCGCCCTTCTCTTTTCCTCTCTCTGTGGCTCGACCCCCAGCTAATTGTAATATTCTGTGCCGCAGTTTGGATCAGGCAGAAGCCGTGCAGCAATCCCGCGGCCTGGCCTGCGGTGACGCTGCGCTGTGGGGTCCACTTAAAGTATTAATTCATCGCCACGGCTGCCTGGACGACGCTGCTGTTTTGATTGGCTCTCTATTGTTTGGTCCTATTGCCGGCTGCGGCTGACGTGATTCAGGAAATCTGTGCCATTTAAACATTTATATTGTTTTCTTTCTTTTCTTTCGGGGTTTTGTCTGAGGTGACCTACACCCTCACAGAGTAGCGGCTATAGTCAACAGAGCCTGAACTAGTGCTTGCGTTCTCTGTGGGGTGGCGGTGTGGGTTTAATTTATTAATTAGAATATTGATTTATGTTTTGTGTTTAATCTGAAATTGAAGATTGAATATTTATTTTCGTTGGTTAATTTGGTTTCTGTTTCATAATACTCATTCGTCTGTTTTATATTGTGGATTTGGGTGTGTGTGTGTGAGTGTGAGCGTGCATATGTGAAATACCAGGCTAAACTGGCCATTTAAACTCCCTCTCTCCCTGTGGGCAGGTGCTGTGGGCCTGGAGCGGCGACCCAATCCCTGGTGGCGGGTTCTCTACTTCTCCATTGCGTGTGTGTGCAGTGTCACTGGGTGATATTATTTTGTTGTGTTGTTTTTGTTTCCCCCCTCCTTGGTCCTTTTGGGCCGCTGCGGCTAGCCCAGTCCTGCCCATCCTCCCCTTTTTGGCCCAGTGTATATTATTGTAGGCTTCGCTGGTAATTGATACTATTTAAAAAAAAATCAAATTGTACAATAAATCTATTTTTTTTCTACTCAACACTTGTCTCTTGCCCAGTGGTGATTCGAACCTGTGTACCTGTTTAGCCTTTCCGAAACATAACTATTTCCTGGGGCGAAATACCCCAGGTGGCGTTGTTCGGCACCCACTCTTCTTGCCACATTATGTTTGCCAAAGTGGAGGAATTGTTTAAACTACATGCACTACCATTTGAGAAAATAAACCTTATCGTGACAGACGGTGCACCTGCCATGGTTGGTTGCCACAGAGGTCTGGTGGCCCGATTGAAGGAGATAGCGCCACAAATGCACGCACTACATTGCCTAATTCACCAGAGTGTCCTGTGCGCCAAACTCAGCTGAAGAGTGTCATGGATAAAGTGATGTGAGTCATTAATTTTGTCCGGGGTGCATCAAGCACTCAGCACCGTCTTTTTCACCAACTTGTTGCTGAGTCAGAGGCCTGCTACGAGGATCTGCTGCTTCACAATGATGTGCGCTGGTTAAGTAAAGGAAAGGCACTGGAGCGCTTCTGTGCGCTACTAGAGCAAGTGAAAACCTTCCTGCGAATGAGCAAGATGCGTGCTTCAGACGATCACCTGGCTTTTCTAGAAGATGAAATGTCCATCTTAAACATCACGTTTTTAACTGATATTTTTGGCCAGCTGAACCTGCAACTACAAGGGAGAGGGAAAACCATTGTGGACATGATCGAGAAGATGGATTCGTTTACAAGGAAGCTTGAGTTGTTCCAGTCTGATCTATCAAGTGGATGGCTCTTGCACTTTGCAACATTAAAATCACAGGGAGTGGGGCGAGTGACAGGAATAATGACTGAATTCATTGAAAAGCTACGGGCCAACTTTCAGTCACGGTTCCAACAGTACTGCGTCCCAAGGGAAATTGTTGGCTTTGTCCGCGACCCATTCTCCACGCGAAGCGAGGAATTCTCCTCACTGGCGAAAAAAACCATGAGCTCGTTGGACGAGGCAACGTTTCAGTTGGAGCTCATTGATTTCCAGTCAAGCTCCCTCGTCCGTGATGCGTTAGTGCGCATTCCGTGGAGGATTTCTGGATCGGATGCTCAGAAGAGTAAACAGGGATTAAGAAACTTGCCCTTTATGTGCTGACGATGTTTCCATCTACCTACACGTGTGAGTCAAGCTTTTCGTCGATGAATGCAATCAAAACACATGAGAGGAACCGTCTGACCAATGCAAACTTGGAGAACTGCTTGAGGATAAAAGTGACATCCCTGTCGCCCGGCATCCACAAAATTGTGACCGAAGGGAGGAGCCACTTTTCCCATTAAGTGAGTACTGGCCTTTTTAAATAGTTTAAAAAAAAAATGCCCAGTTATATTGGTTGATCTTATTTAAATTGTAATTTCCTTTTTTCTGTTTTTCTTTATTCAGGAGCAGCGCAGATCCTTCTCCCACGCGGCCAATGTGCATTCACCTTTTCTTTCACTTGGGCTTTCACTTTCACTTCTTTCTTTGTTTCATTTTAATTGGACCAGTTCATATTTGAGCAGACCTTGTTATGTTATTAATTTAACGAAACATGGGCTATTTTTGACCTTGCCCACTGGAGGGAGACAGGACACTTTTGTTTCTTTGCTAGATTAAGCGCACTCGCGTGCCAATACCGTTCCGACCTGTGCGTCATGGATGCAAGGATGTTCCACCTGTTGTTTTGTCACTTTAGTAGGACTATCATCTATACCTCAATAAATGTTTCGAAATTGATGGGATTGCTGTAGGCCTTTTTTTTCTTTTTAAAAACATGGGGTTTAAATTTTTTATTTTTTTTTTAAACCGCAAATTAACGTCATCTTGCGGGCCAGATAGAATAGATGGCGGGCCAAAATTGGCCCGCGGGCCACTATTTGCCGACCACTACAGCATCGAGATGAAAGCAGTAGTCCTGACTCCTTCTTTCTTCTTTTGATTTCTCCACTCATCAGGTATGCAACTCGTTAAAAACTTTGACCAACTTTGTGTAAGGTTTCAAGTATTATGAAATGATGTTGTTTGTTATTTTTATAGTTGCCCATGTGTTAATTTTGAATGGGGAAAAGTTGGCTAGTTCTGGAAGTGGAACGAGTGTAAGCTAAAGCATGTAAGGGGGTGTTCACACCAAGCGTTTTTTTGTATAGGGAAAAGTTGAGCCGAGCGTTTTTTCTGTGTTTTGCAGCGTTTCTTCAAAAAAATGCTGAGAGCGTTTTTTTAATTTTTTTTTATCGCTTAGCAACTTGACATTACTAGTATCTACATCAGAGACGGTTGAGGATCTTTGGCTACATCGTCCTGTTTGACATGTCATATAGTTCAACATGTTCAGTTATTAATACGATCAGTCGCTCCACTGGCACTTTCGCGTGGGATTTGTCCGTCATTATTTCTTGTTTTGACAGTTGCTGGAAGACAAGTTTCCTTGGTGACGACAAGTGTCAATGTTGCGCTTGTGATTGGTCAGTTGTCAAAAAAACACCTGACGTAGGGCGTTTTTTTTTGTTGAAGTTGAAGTTTCTTCAACTTTTTTTAACGCTCGGTGCGGGAGAAAAAAACGCAGAGAGGCGTTTTAAAAAACGCAGGGGGCTTTTTCCAAAAACGCTCTGCTACATAGGAATATCATGTAAAAAGAACGCTGGCAGAAAAAAAAAACGCTTGGTGTGAACACCCCCTAAAAGCGTGGGTCTTTGCTAATCGTTCCAAGCCTTTGTGAGCGGCATTTAGAAAAGTGAAACTTGATACCGCTTATCTCATGATCTTTAAAAAGATTGTTTATAAGTGTAATTCAATTGTAAAATGTTGGGCTACGTTTCTGTATTATGTTTGTCTGTGATGTTTTCATTGCAAGTAATTGCCACTGTCTATGAGATCCAGTGCTGCCTGCACTATTCTGTTGAGTTGTTTTACAGTATCAGCCACAGCGAAGAGGGAAATGGACTTATTGTAACTGAGGTTACAACTGGAAAAAAGGACTTTGAATGGACATTTGCTCTTGTTCATGATTTGTATTCATTGTTCATTTCATGTAATGTTTTCTATGTATTTTGTGGTTTGTGAAAAGTGTTGACCTCACTAAGCCACTGGACTGTTAAGATGCTGAACTGTTAATAAGGAAAAGGTGAATGTATTGTAATTATGAAGTTGCAGTTATTAAGTTGCTATGTTTTTCACTCAATAACACCTACAGCATCGAGATGAAAGCAGTAGTCCTGACTCCTTCTTTCTTCTTTTGATTTCTCCACTCATCAGAGTGCAACATTTGGCCTCCCTAACATGTTGTGGTCCCTAAAATTATAAAAGAATGAGGTATCATTTCTACAGACAACAGGCTTAGGCCGTGTTCACACCTAGCATTTTTTTTTCTGCCAGCGCTTGTTTTACATAATATTCACATGGAGCAGAGCTTTTTTGGAAAGAATCATGGCCGTTTTTTCTATATTCAGATAGAGTAAAACAAGACATGTTCAGAATTTTTTGGTGAGTGCTTGTGTTTATTTCAGACGTTAGAAAAACTAGCATGTTAGCTAATGATTAGCTCTGTTATGGCAATGGAAATGCTGTCTGCAGTCTTGGGACAAAATAACGTTGCCAGCTTTTTTTTTTTAATCGAAAAACAGTCGGCTCAACTTTTCCCTATCACAAAAAAACGCTAGGTGTGAACACCAGCCTTATACTCTTAACTCTGTTATAGTTCAAGTTCAAGTAACTTTATTGTCAAGTGTGCTACATGGCAGGCATAATGCACAGATGAAATTGCAGTCCTCACAGACCTGCGGTGAAGGGGAGGGGGGGGGAGGGGCTCGGTTCTCTGCATTTGACCCATCCTATGTTACATAGGAGCAGTGGGCAGCCATGGTCAGCGCCAGGGGAGCAGGTTGGGTTTCAGTGTCTTCCTCAAGGACACTTCGACATGCGGACAGTTGGAGGAGGGAATCAAACCGTTGATCCTACGTACAGAGGATGACCCGCTCTACCCACTGAGCTACTGCCGCACCCGGCAGGCAGTAGCTATAGGCCTAGTCAGTACAGGTTACAAAAAAATTACAACACACATTTAATACATGTTTTTAAACTCACCTCAAAATGCCTTTTGCAATCATTTAAACCACCATAGGAAATGTTGAAGTCACTGTTGCAAACAGTGCAGCGTGCCAGAATATCGTTATTTCTAACTGAAATTATACAGGAATAAACCTGTGTATAGTCTGAAGTAAAATGAGTTTTTAATTTTCGCTTTTTAGGGCGCTCTGTTTGCTATGACGCTTCAGCTGTGGAAGACAGACTGCAGTATTCCTGAGCGCGCGATACGTTCGATTGGAATGCTTAGTTACCATGACTCAGTTGGTCAGCTGTCAGTAAGAGCGGCACTCAGAGCACACTCTGTCACACACAGCGCATATCTCTCTACCAAGTGCCCTCTTGCGCTCCACGCTCAGTCGCTGCGCGTTCTCTTTCTCGCTGGCTTGTCGGATTTCCGGGAGATTGTGCATGATTTGCTTGCATCAGGGAGACCAGAATGAAGTTGACCAGAATGAAGGCTCAATGTCAGCTATGCCAATTCCACGTCAGGGTAAATTGAGAACACCTTTCTGAGCCATTATAGTTCTGTTACGTCTATATCTTGATAAATTAACATGCCATTCTGGGAGATGAAAGCATTGTATCTGTCTCACCTGGCTTCAAACATCTGTGAGCAATATAATTTGGTAAAAACTGCCTACTTTGTTGTGCCGATTATGCTTAAGTGCATTTAGTGCGGGTGCCAAAAATGCCACAAATGTAAACAATAGCTGTAGCATTTTGG
This sequence comes from Urophycis tenuis, assembly GCA_036785325.1. Classification (NCBI taxonomy): domain Eukaryota; kingdom Metazoa; phylum Chordata; class Actinopteri; order Gadiformes; family Phycidae; genus Urophycis; species Urophycis tenuis. The sequence goes on along the minus strand of JAXIVH010000019.1, from coordinate 6,031,615 downwards.
TATAAGACAATGTGCTTAATAGATTTGGGCTGGGAAAAAGGGTGAATGATAATAATGATTGCTTTGGGTTAATTCTAACTAATTAGTAACTAACTAATTAACTAACTTCTAATTAATTCTCGAGAAAGGAGTCCCAACGCTGTGTGGGAGGATGGCAAGTCCATGAGGAGATTAGTCATGTTGAGAGATCCATCTTTGAAGCTTCTGTTTATTGGCAAGGAGCCTTCATTTTAAGTGCAAGAGGAAATCACAACAATACCAACATGGAAATCAGATTTATTTTTTTTGTTTGTTTTTTCAGTTATAATATGGATATTTATGATGTATCACCGAATAGTCATCTTGATTACATTAAGCATGAATTGAATATGATCATTTGGTTCTCCAGAAACCTGATTTACAATGCCATATTCAGTTTCCAGGCAACAATTTAACTAATTTTAGAGAAACCAACATTAGGGCTTGTTTTGGACGATTAACTCAATCACTCTCATCAAGTTCTCCTTATTGTTTATGATGTTTTCACCAGCCTTCTTCATCAGATCCTCGATCATCTCTGGGCTGTAATCTCCCTGGAATGTGCGATACTTCTTTCTGTACTGCTCCAACTCACTCCCTGAACACATTAGACAACATGTGACTGAGTGGATTTTACACCCTGTGTGCAATATGTTTAGTGTCTGTAGGCTTTAATATAACCTACCACAGTTTTCAACGTTGAATAAGGGCATGTGGATTACAGTGGGGGCTTTCTTCAAGCTTTCGTCATTGAACACATAGAAAGCCTTTGGTGAGGCAACATCCGTTTCTGTGAAACTGATCGTTGGAAAGGAGATGCCCAAATCCTTACACTCTTTAGCTGTTTCAGCCAAAGTCTGTGAAATGAAAGACACACTAAACTTGAGCAACCCTTTTGAGCAGTAATAAACAGGATTTTGATATGGATTTATTACCATGTGAAACTATTTGTTTATACCATGTTGTTGTGTTATTTAATGTTGAAGGATATTTTACCACAGAGATTATTCAACATAACTGGATCGTGAAAGGCAATAGGTTAAAACCTTCCAAGTACAATAGTTTGTCACCCACTGTCCTAAACTTTACATGGAGAGGTTGTTACATTTTTATCTTGTCCATGCCATCACACCAGCTTTTATTTGAGAGGGAATTTGAGTATGTTGAGGTGTACCTCCATTGGATTTCCTTCACTGTAGTCAAAGGAGATGATCAGATCTATTTCTCGCTCTGCTCTCAGTGCACTCATGTAGGGAGAGTTGACCAGCAGACCGGCATCCTCAAAGTGACTGGTTTCACTCTTGGGAAGACTTTGGTGAACATCTGGAGCTTAACACATGGTATAACAGCAAATATGTCAAACCATGTCTAAATACATCAAATAGCTTTAGTCAACTGTCAATGAAAATGCAGTTCCCTGTGCATTGATTTCAGAGAACAGATCATTAAACCTAAAGGCATACCATTCATTTGGTACAGGTAATTATAATTTGTTCCCCAAATCCAGTATGACTCCAGAAACCACTTGACAACTTTCAATATTTGTCTGACGATGATATCCCAGATTACTGTTAAAAACAAAACAATACAATAATGTCATTATTAAGTGCCATTCAGGTGATTCGTTTCAATTTGGCATGAATGTTAAGAATACTGTTGTACCATTCTTCAAGTCCTGAAACCAACTGAAGAACGAATTGCAGATCTCCGATGTGAGTCCCAGTGCGAGTTTCTTCCTGGACTCTGGTTCTGCTGTGACCCACTCATCTTGGTTGATCCTCAAATCTCTACCGCTCACAGACTTCTTTCCTGAAGTATTCATGAAATAAATATCAGCCTCATTGATTGGTATCTGTTGCTTCTTCCGAAATTGAGCATCTTATTATCAAAACACATATTTACATCATGGATTTACTCAGCTTGCAAAATGTAATATATGACACATCTATTGACACAACAACCACATTGTTCGATTGATCTGGTGACCAGAGGCTAATATGGACGAGACTTGGGCATCTACTGCTCACTAATTGACTAAAGCAAAGTCACTTGCAGATGGTACCTGTGAGAAGTACATTTAACTCATCAACCAAATGAGTCCAGTCCTCTCCTCTGATGATGCAGTGGTTCAGTTCTAACATCTGGAGAATTAACCTCGGCCCATCATGGCTGTCCATTGCCTCCGCCGCTTCTAAAGAAAGGTCATCATCAGTTCATAGATATATATATATATATATTTATGTCTACCAATGTCATTGAAAACCATTGATAAGAAGCAGAGGGATTATGATTACTGCACTATTATACAAAAATATAATCTGCTAACTTTTGATGATTTTATATTTTTAGGTACGTACATTTACGCATTATTATTATTCTGGATTGGTAACAGCTATAGCTCACCCCCTGATTGCGCAAAAGCTTTCCAATTGGTCACTGACATGTAAACCCAGTAAACAGGTCTCCAAAAAGAGGGAACTAATTTGCCCATAGTTGGGCAAATTACCACCGCCCTGATAATTAAACATTTCTGAAACTTGGTGTCCCAGCCATATCTCACAAGCAGAAACTGTTTGCCTCTTGACCCAATTATGTCAGTCTGAATAGATTTCTCTGTACAGTGAACATTTTGTGAAACAAAAAAATGTAAATAACCACTGGATCAAATGAAGTACGGAGTGAAATTAATCATATGCACCACTTCGCCTGCAGGAGCCCCAACACATAAATGGAATCTAGTTTTCAACTTGTGTGTGTGTGTGTGTGTGTGTGTGTGTGTGTGTGTGTGAGCGCGTCAGAGAGAGGTGACTCCTTTTAGAAAGACAGCCTTGGGCCAATCTGCTTTCTTCATCAAAGCAATAACATGATCGCCCCACCAGGGGGAAATACAGAGTCCACATTCATACTAGTTTTAAATCACTATAAGGCTTATATTATACAGTGTAATGTATTGTATTTGTATCTTCAATTATTGCATGTCTTCCCAGGACCACAGATGAAAACTAGCCTTGCTAATTCTGGTGTTGTGCATGGTCCCTGATAAATGTACTTGATTTAGTAGTAGTAATAACAACAAAAACAACAACAACAACAACAATAGTTATAAGTACAATTAGTAGAAATAAGAGTGTTACCTTTGACCTTGACAATCAACTTCAAAATTATTTCACTATAGGCATGGCTGGCACCTGCACCACATAGAGAGGAGAAAATTAATTGATGGATGAATAGACAGACAGACAGACAGACAGACAGACAGACAGACAGATAGATAGATAGATAGATAGATAGATAGATAGATAGATAGATAGATAGATAGATAGATAGATAGATAGATAGACAACCTAGTTGATTATTTGGTGGCTTCTCATTGACTTTCTCAAGGGTCTTCACAAAAACATCCAATTCCTCTTCAGCAAAAACACATTTTTTAGTGTCCTCATACCAAACAAAAATTTTCTGGCAAGCAGCTGCAGTGACTGTCTGAATCTGTTCGTTTAGGTCTGTGCTGTCTCTCACATCCAAGTTGAATTGCAACTCAAAGCCGTCCAAACCCATCTTTCCTGTATACCATGGGAAACAATGAAACCCCAAATTAAAATTAAGAACAACCATAGTACACCAATATCAGCATAAAAAAGATTGAATTGCTTTGTATTTTAATGTGACCTGTAAGCAGTTCATTTGCGGTCTGACGCAGAGCAGTAGAGTCACTGCCAGTGTACTGGCAGAGATGAAGGTCTACTATGATATTAAGGAGCTGAAAACCCTTGTGGTCCTTTCCTGCCATCATGTTATCCCCATCTAAAGACAAAACATTTTAGTACATGCTAATGACATGTTAATGACATGACAATGCTGATATTATGTGTGATATATTTTATGACATACTTTCAAGCCAATCCTTCAACGTTTTCAAAATGACTTCCTTGTCAGCAAGAGCACTTCCACAAACACCTAAGCAAAGGGCAGACTGTTAAAATAACAATAAAGTTGATAGTAGCTGGTTTCTATTTGTTCTTGCTAGGTACCTTGAAGATATGTCATGTCCATTTCAGGTTTTTTTGTTCTCAGAACACCTTTGTTGAAGATACTTCCATAGCTGGAGGTTTCCACAAAGGCTCCAGCTAGAGTGTACCCGGCCTCATGGGGGGTTAGCTCAAAGAAGGTTTCTGTACAGTCAAACAAGTTAGGAACCAATTAAACTATGATGTCTATTGAACAAAGTACTGTAAAATAACGATCAAATCTAACTAAAGCATAGATCATAACTTTACATCAGAATTGATGATCAAATAACAGTATTACAGATAAATATTGACATTTTGTCTGAGATTGGGAACCATTGTGATCAGTCTAAATTTCCATTACTGGGAATTTCCATAACCACCTGCTAAATTGCAATTAATTGACAGCAGTGATATTTGACCGTTACCGTTTAGCAAATGTTCGTATTTGCAGTCCTGGTCGATGACTGTATAGATGGGATATGGATCCTGGTCGGATTGGTATTGTGAGAGGGTAGATTCATCTATCTGAGAAGAAACATAGAACCAAATTGTTTGCTCTAAATAATTTAAGAAAGAAATATGTAATGAAATATACTTCAGAATTATATTCTGAGTATTGCTTTTCCTACTTTCTTGACAATCTCAGGAACCACCAATGCAGCCCAGGCATCGGTCAGTGAGAAGTTATCATTTTGTCGATAATATTTGATCAGGAGGCGAACTCTGTCCATTATGCTGACGCTTTCGTGCCCAATTCTTTCTGCGGTGATCTTTATCTGCTCAATATCTAATGACCACTTTGGCTTCTCATAAAGAGATGCCATGCACCTGTAAGGAAACAGAATACTTTGATGAAAGTACATTCAAAAGGAGAGAAGATCATGAGAAAAAAAGCAAGATGTTAGAGAAGAGATGCCCTGATTGGTCACAAATTAGCTGAATGGTCTCATACAGAGGCAGGCCCCATTCACCAGAACAGATATTATCACAGAGAAATTAACTAATTAACTAGCTGACAAGTTACCAAAGTGATGCATCCTTAATCCTACTGGCAGCATCTTTAAGTACATTACCCAGAAATGTCACCGTTTGGCTCTGTTCTTTAGATGTCATTTGCCACCTGTCCACCAGCTGTCCTCAGACTCCACCCCTTGCTGATCCTGCCACTCCCATCTCTCATCTGCAGTTGCTTCTTTCTCCTCACCTGAACTTCCTTGTCCATCTTCCCACCTGAACCTCAATCCCTCATCAGTTTCACCCCATATATAGTTTATGCAATTTCCCTCAGGGATCAATAAAGTATGTCTGTCTGTCTGTCTAGTTGTTAAATTCAGCTAACGGACAAAGCCAGGAAAATTTGTATTTTCATGATGATTTCATGTTGATTTGTAGATTTTCTGATTATTTGATAATCCTATTTTCCTAAAATGTACAAAACAATGATCAATCATAATCACAAGTATTTAGATGAATATATACCTCTGCACAAAGGGCATTTACTCAAAATTCAATATTTTGCACACTCCTGTAGTTTGGCATAGGTACAGCCACATACAGCTACCCTAATGAAATAGCTTGAAGAAGCCTTTGTATCTTTGTATATGTATTTGTATCTTTTCATCTTTTGTATCTTTTCATCTCTTAAAAAAAAGAATGTCATTGTAAGATGTGGTTAATGGTGTTATCTCAGAGATTTCTGTGTTGGTGTTTTTAGTGACAACTTTGCCAAGCAGTGGTCATTGTTTCCATAGATCCTAACTATAGCAACTGACACCCAGTTCGTAGCATTCATAATACTGCAATTACATGGGGTTTTATCAGAAGGCCATTGGCTCAATCAGTACCACTCAGTACGTTTACATGCAGCAAGAAATTCGAATTCCTAATCGTATAAGACATCGTTCGGACTTTTAAAGTGTAAACACCTTAATCCGACCAACTTCAGACATCTCAAAATCGGATAACAACACCTAGATAATTCGTTCATAGACAGACTTTTAACGGCATGTATACTCAGCAATCGGATCTGAATCGGATTTTGCATTCTGCGCATGTGCAGCGCCACATAGCGTCTGGAGTCAGCCATGCTCCGGCTGTTAATCCGATTCTCTGAATGGCATGTATATGGCATGTATACTCGGACAAGAAATTCGAATTTCTTGCTGCATGTAGGCAATATGAATTGATAATGAGAATTTTACATGAGCATCGAGATGACCACTTCAAGCACTTAAAAGGCAAATGTTTTTTTACAGGGTTTTGAATCTGCGAGGGGGGGGGGGGGGGGGGGTGTTAATAATTATAAAAAGTATTATTTTTCCCTAGACAGTAATGCTAATGTATTTTAGAAAGTCACAATTATTTGTATATCATAACTGGTAAATTTTCATATGGGATTTTTTACTGTTATAAAAAAAAAGTACTGCTTGTTTTCCAAAGAAAATAAGCAGTGGCAAATCCTACCATGTTGCTCCAGAGACCCCACTCATGTAGAGGGCAGCGTCCAGAAGCCCCTGCTCCCCCATCTGGTTCAGTGAGCCCAGCATCCCAACCATGGCTCTCTCTCCCCCTCCAGAGCCAAGTATAGCGATGTTGGGCACCTTACTCTACATGGACAAAGCATGCTCACTACGTTACTACACACATGACAGAATAGGCTAAAGTCAGTTCTGCACCATACTCACCAAAGTACAGGGAATGTTGTTCTTGTTCAAACACTGCTGAACAATAGGCTTTCTACCAATAAGGTACTTTTTTTCTCCATTACTAAGAGAATGTCCAATCCTGTTTTCGATAATATGCAAGAAATACTTAATTAATAGTCAGGAAATGGATAAGCCTAAAAGGATAAGCCATGCAACCCAATAAAATTAAACAGAGGACTAATTAATTAAATATTTTATACATTGTTATTAAATGCTAATATCAACCTGATTTGTGACATCTGGAAAGCCGCTTTGCAGAGGGATTACTAAAAAGAAATGGATTTAAAATAAAGTAAATTGCTAATATTTTTTTAAAGAACCACAGTTTGAATAAATGAAAAAAAAGAAGGAAGGAATGAATTCATTAAATTTGTATGCAAATTTACTCAATAGTTAAACATAATGTTTATGAAATCGCTATCAAAATAATAATAAAAAAATATAACTTTCTTTGACATACCCAAGAAACTACTGCTGATGCCGCTACTGGTCTGCACCACTGCAATGCTATCAGATTGTTTATTCTGCTTGTTTTATATGTGGCAGAGCAGGGAGTTGCCCTTCAAATTGATATCATTCATCTAGCCCCCAGGTCACAACGTGTTGTGACAAAAATGTTCAGCCCTATGAAAATAAGCTTGCCTTGACATGTGTGTGGACATATTGTGTGACATATTATTTGCAATATATACTTTATCCTGCTAAATGATTATAGAATTCAAGCTAATGCATGCCTACTATTTTATATATATTTTAGTATTTTACAACTTTTTTATAGTTTTTGACTATGGGGGTTGTAGATAGACAAGAAATAAATTAATCAAATTAAATCAAAATCAAATGAATCAAAATAAAAACAAATAGTTGGAAAATGTGGATTATGGCGGTGGGTTGTATGATCTTATTTTCTTTTGAATTGGTTCTGGTTTTTCTGGTTTGATTTCTGGTCTTGATTTCTGAAGAAGTGTTAATTGTCCCTGTGACATATCTATGGAATCAGACAAACAATAATAAGAATTTGAGAGACAATAAAACTAACTGAAGCAAAGAAAAATGTAAGCTCAAAAGTAAAGGTAATCACTGGCAAAGTAATTATTTGTGTAATTGTGACTTGGTCTTTTACATGTAATGTAAATTATACATAATAATATGTCCTTGAATTTAGAGTTGCCTCTGCTTCCTTCTCAGAGATCAGACTTTTGCCCTCACTGTCAGCTTTCTGGTTTGCGTCGCATGACTTTTTTTTGGGAGTTCCGACACAAAAAAGACTAACCACTAGCCAACAAAACAGTAAAGTTATAAGTAAAGCTGAGCTGTGCCAGATAAGTTAAGTGTGTGTGTGTGTGTGTGTGTGTGTGTGTGTGTGTGTATGTGGGTGTGTGTTTATAGAAATGTACATATATACAATTTTTTTAACTTGTAAATTATAAGATACAATAATAATATGTACATTATGTAAATGTGTGTTCAGTCAGTCTGAAACAAGCCAAATATATTAAATGTGTCTTTAACTAACAAATACAATGTATTCTCCCTCAAATTCATATTTTTGCTTTTTTTTGTTTTGTTTGATTGTCTTGGCACAAGTCTGAATCAATACATATCATGGAAGTTGTCCGATGAACTGAGAGTTCAATGAGGAGGACGAATCGTTTGGTAGAAAATAATTCAGCATACATATTCTTACTCTTGCATGTTGGTAAACCAAATAAAGATAGCGGCACCAATTCATATCTCATTTCCATGACAGTGAATGCAACACACAATGTGTTGTGGCGACTACGATCATAACGATAAATGCATATAAGTCAGATGCACATTGAAGCACATGGTATACACATTCCAATGGTAAGAAAATCCTTCCAGTACGGTTCACTAGTTTACAGATCAGTTCTTTCGCCTCTTTTGAATGTGGCAGAGCAGACTTTCCCTTCCCATAATGTGATTGCATTGAACACCAAGGCAAATGAAGGCTCAATGTCAGGTACGCCAATTCCATAGTACCAACACTGCAGGGTAAATTGACAGCTGATTTGCATGAAGACCCTGTGTGTGCCAGACCATCTATTGCATGGATTGGAGGCAAGAAAGTATGTTTATTTAGGATAGCTCCTTTTAGAGCAAAGACACAAAGTGCTTCAAAAGAGTAATATGGTTACAAAATAAGACACATTACAAACAAACAACTGACCTTAAAAACACACACAATTACAAACACTTGACAACACGAGGCAAGGCAAAGGCCAGTTTGATGAAATAAATGAGCGTGTGATTCCATGCTTCATTGGTCAAAGTAGATTAAACCTACTTTGCCAAACCACAGGATTACAGTTGAGCGAATTAGAACGTGTTGTGACAAAAATGTTCAGCCCTATGATTGATGGCTTTGAAGTGGTTATTCCAGTATGAAAATATGTTTGCCCTGACATGTGTGTGGAGTCACAATTCTATACAAAGGAGTCCCTAGGCAGTGTGGGAGGGTGGGTGCATGGGAGGACACGCAAGTCTGTAACGTCTGTCTGTAGGAACCAAAATTCATCAAAAGGTTTTAAATGTAAATAGTCTGGAAAAAGTCATCCATGCTTTCATAACCTCTCGTCTAGATTATTGTTACTCCCTCTACTTTGGTCTCTCTCTGACACTGGTGGCACGGCTTCAGATGGTCCAAAATGCAGCAGCTAGGTTGCTCACCAACACAAAAAAGCGTGAACATATTACACCTGTCCTAGCCTCCTTGCACCGGCTTCCAGTCCAGTCAAGGATACAATTTAAAGTACTGCTTTTGGTTTTTAAGGCTCTCTATGGCCTGGCCCCCAGCTACATAGTTGATATCATTCATCCATCCCCATGTAGTCCCCAGGTGTGTGGCAAAAATGTTCAGCCCTATGAAAATAAGTTTGCCTTGACATGTGTGTGGAGTCACAATTCTAGAGAAAGGAGTCCCTAGTGGGAGCGTGCGTGCATGGGAGGACATGCAAGTCTGTAAGGTCTGTCTGTAGGAACCAAATCTCATCAAAAGGTTTTAAATGTAAATAGTCTGCGAGACAGCTCCACCTCCTCCAGAATGCTGCGTCTAGACTTTTATGCGTGTTTTATGTGATTTATGTATTTCATGTTTTATTTCTTGTATATTACATTTCTTTTTTACTCTTTCATTAACTTTAAAGGATTGTCCTTACATTTTATGTGATTTCTACCTTCATAAAAGACGATTTGATGACTATCTAATGGGTTGTTTTTGAAGTGTGCCATACAAAAAAACTCTTTTTACTAATGCTCTGACAGTGACATCATTTTGTAATTATGCAACAGTACAACAATGAACACCAGCCAAACTCCATTATGACGCGCAAATAAAGAAATATCTGATTCATAAAGCATGCTCAACAATTTGTATACGTTAAATTTGTAACACTACACTTACTTAGATAACTTATTTTAGAAAAAAATCTGGAAAAAAAAAAAATCTGGAAATATGAAACGAAGTCCCCCAGAGTGTCACCCCATGACTCTGCTGACACGGACACCGAGGCTCATAATCACCCCAAAAGTTGTCAAACTGACCGTCGCTTGCAGGTGTGCCGCAGATGTCGGTGGGCTGACTATCAGATTTGTAAGGCTGACAAATCCACCGCTGACCCAGGTGGATGACTTTTCAGTTGTAAAAAGCAAACAACTCCACCAGTACAGCCTGTTTGTTTTATTACAGCCCGCCATCCATGGATATCGCTGATAATTTTCATCTTGAAATGCCTTTCCACTTTCTTAACCTTTTCTTTTAATTCCAGTTCTGGAGTTGGTCTTCGTTTTTTATTATTTGAGGTTGTTCTGTGAAAGGACGCCTTGAAAAGGGCGATCCGATCAAACTAGCCACAACGTAATTCACAGAGGCGGCAGACTGGTGAGAACGGTTGAGACTCAACTAGGACTCCGTGAAGGCCTACGAGCTTATTTTTTTTGTCCCGCCCACTTGAAATCAAACTGTGATTGGTCAATCTGCCACTCACTCTCCAAACCAAAACACATAGTTTGGCCTTCTGCAGGAATTGTGAAGTCCTAACCAATTAGTGAGCCAGCTAACCGGGCCTTGATAGAAACGGACAATTCTGATTGGATAACATGTTTTAGGGACCGTAACCATTTCATTGTGATGTGAATTTGACAGTAAACTTAATTTTAGAACATGGATGAGAGAAAATTTATTAAATGTATTGTATTAAATTAAATAAGATAGAAATTTAAAAAATAATTATTCTTATTTCTTATTTAATATTTTTTGGTCCAGAATTTTGTTAGGCCTTCTCTGAAGGCGTAGAAGGCCCTGAGGGTTTCCCACTGAAATACACGATAATTGAATACCATTGATAAGAAGCAGAGGGACTATGATCTCTGCAGTATTACACAAAATATAATCTGCTTTTTATAATCAAATGTTTTTAGATATGTACTTGTGGATACCAATTGTTATTGTGGGGTTTATTATTATTATTTTGGGTTGGTAACAGCTATAGGTCAGCCCCTGATTTCGCAAAAGTTTTAAAATGTGTCACCGACATACAGTATGTAATCCCAGCAAACAGGTCTCCAAAAAGGGGGAACCAGTTCGCCCGTAGGGGGAAATCAAATCAATCCTCAGCCCAACCGCCCTGATAGTGGAACATTTCTGAAATGTACAATTAAAAAAATAGTTCTGCTATTCATTCATTGTTCTTTATTATTATTTATCTGTGACATTTTTTCAACCAGTGTGTTGATGTATTTGAAACAGTTTGTTGATAACCTGATGGTAGTGGAACTGTCAGGCATTACACACTTAACCTGTGAAAAACAAGCCTAAGACAAACACCTTCTTTTTTTCAAACATTGCCAGGGCAAGGTATTTATGTTTTGTTTTGTGGGCCTAGAGTTTGTGTGTTTTGATATAGCCCAGTATGTAAACTCTTGCCAAGGTTTAAAATCTAAGTAAAGTTTTGGTGAAAACTAACATCTCTCTTACTTACTGGGGATTAGCTCCCTGAAATGAGTTTTTGCAGCTTGCCAATACGTGACACCACTTAAATATACAAGCGGTCACATAGGACCACAAACATGACACATGACTTATCTTTAATGTTAGATGGATAAACACTTACAGACAGTCTTGTGTCGAAGCGCAACACGTATCAAACGATGACAAAGAACTTCCTGTGGTGGCTTAATGCCAATGCATGTTTGTGCCACTAGATGACAGTGTTCATCACAAACTACATAATGCAAGAGACAAAACAGTCACCAAAACCAAAACCTGCCCTTGCTGCATGTGTTTGGTTTGTGTCGGAACTGCAAAAAAAGTCAGGCAGTGCAAACAAGAGCCGGCAACGTCACTGCAAAGCTGACAGTGAGGGCAAGTCTGATCAGTGAGAAGGAAGCAGAGGCAACTGTAAACTCAAGGACATATTATTAAACATGTAAAAGACCATGTCACGATAACAATAATAAATAAATAATTTGTTTGCCAGTTATAACCTTTACTTTTGAAGAAGTTTTGTTTGATTATACTGACATCCAGAACTACAGACCGGTATCTCTGCTATCATCCCCTTCTAAAATCCCTGGAACGTGCAGGCTTTAACCAACCTATCCTATCTATCCTACCTCTCAGAAAACATCTTGCTTGATTCCCATCAGTCTGGCTTCAAGACTGCACACTCTACAGAGACGGCCCTCCTGACGGTGCCTGAGTCCCTTCATACTGCCAAAGCCTCTTCCCTCTCATCGGTGCTTGTTTTCCTCAACACGTCTGTGGCGTTCGACACCGTGAACCACCAGACCCTCCTCGCTGAACTTGGCATTACTGACACTTCGCTAGCCCGGTTCACATCTTACGTTATGGATCGCACTAATTAGGTCACATGGAATGGCTCCTTGTCCAAACCCTGCTCGGAAGTCATTGGTGTCCCTCCAGGCTCAGTACTAGGACCACTTCTGTTCTCCCTATATACCGATTCTCTTTACTGTAAAAAATATTTTAGAGAGTGGTAAATACAATCCCTGCAAATTGGTTAAAATTTACTTACTTATATTAGTCAGCCAGTGAAATATATAATAATGGGTAAATTCTACCTATTTTTAACAGTAACAACCCAAAAAACTTAACATAAAATATACCCCAAATATACCCTTCTCACCACTCGCCTCTGTTGCATTATGGGAAATGGGGATGCACCATTTGTAAAATGAGTTTAAAATATACATTTGACCAAGAACTGAAATGTATAGAATAGCATATTGTTAATATACGAAAAAAGCACATTATTTTTGGTTTTGTTTTTAACATGGAGGACCAATGTGAGGGATACATGTACCACCATGATGGTGATTGTTACCCATGAGCGAAGACGATCACATGTCCATTGTGATCGAGGGCAACAAAGTCCTGAACAACAAACAAGTTGCCTTCATCAATACTGTCTGCTGTGTCTGAAAATAACTTAAAGTAAATCTACCCTTCACTAGATAGGTAATAGCAGGGCCGGCCCTAGCCTTTTGGGGGCCCTAAACAGAATTTGATTCAAACCTTTTGGGGCCCCCCTCCCACCCCCGTGGAGTCACCAGAAAATGTGAAATTAGTAGATGTGATTTCCTGTATTCTGGTTCATTTTAGGGATGGCCAGCTGGAGATGGGCCCGGAGTGGAGCCATACTTTGTGTACATCCGGGGCTTAGTCCAAAGGGGGGTCTGGAGGCTCTCCCCCAGAAAATGTTTAATTTCTAAGATGCGATTTCCTGCATTCTAGTCCCTTTTACGGTGACCTGCTGGACACTGGCCAATCCTAAATCCCTTCTAAATCATAGCCCACATTTTCAGTTGCAGGGCCTGCTCAATACAATACTATTTAATGGAAAGAAACAATAGATATTCGGTTGTCATAACTTCAAAAGCTTAAAAAAGATCCAGGGCTTGAAGTGAGATTCGGAGCCCCGAAAGCCACCCCCCCCGCTCCGCCCCTGAGATGGGCAATACCTTAATTAGTTCAGATTCATAGCCTATAACCTGACTTGCAGGGCCTGCACAGGCGAACAGACACAGCACTGGGTTTAGCTGCCCCCAAACCATAAGCCTACTTTAAAGGCCTGGCCTATATTTTGGATTCAAAGTTAAGTCCATAATTGATTACATACATTCAGGGTTCGACACAGACATTGTGTCATGAGCAGAATTTCATGATTTAGAGGGCTTTCAGATATATCACATCATATATCCTGGGATATTTACCTGATATTTACCTATTTACCCCATTCAGACATTAACCCATAACCCATTTTGTATGAATAAGGAGCCCTATTAAGACATCATACATGGAAGCAGCCTTAGCAAGCACCAATTTTCAGTTGCGTTTCCACCAATGGTTTTACGGGAGGCAAAGGTTAGCGGTATACCTTCAGGACAATTTGTACTGTCTTTCCACTGATAAGGGAACTGTTTGATGATACAATTGAGCTCTTCAAAAGAAAAATATTTTTTCTTTATCAAAACACCGAGGCACAAAGACAATTCTACAGGTACAATACCCTCAAGTAAGTCATGGAGTACATCAGGTGGGTAACCTGTTGTTACATGAAAATTATTTAATCTTTGAGTAATTGCACAATGCCTTTTTACTCCATGACTATGGGTGTTACTAGCCAATGCCTCTTCAATGTCCACCTGATGTTGCTGCTTCATTCTACTAGGGAATTCTCCTGCCCTGACTTCAAGTTCCTGAAACTGGGACCATTCTCCAACACAAAATCTGCAACTGTATGGCCCATTAAAACTTTCAATAAATCCCCCAACTGAGTGTGCTCCAAGGTTATCAGCAATGACAGAAAATACAGTACCCTTTATGATTTTCCTTAAACAGGGTACAAAAATACCATCTTCTTCTAAGCTTTTCAAATCACTTAATAATGGCTCTAGCACTTTGGGATAACCAAATGTCTTAATGTCAACTGCCTTGCACAAAACAGCTAAGTAAATCGATGATAATGTAGACCTTAAAACTGCAGGAATATCAGCAAACACCCAGCAGACAGCGGTCACCTTGTGCTTCTTACGAGACGTTCCTAAGGGGTTACATCCGGCCAACAGTTAAATCGAACGCAACTCGACTTAGATTTGTCTGTGAAGACGTTTCGCCTCTTATCCAAGCGGCTTCATCAGTTCGTAACGCATTAGTCTGACTAGTCCTTACTAGTCTGACCGACAGTGGAGTTAGACCCAGGTATTTATCCTCAGTGGAAGTGTCCACCCACCAAACTCCTAAAACAATAGATCATTAGTTTAGCTTCACCTGACCATTGTTTGGGGCCTGTGAGACATCTTGGTGGAAGATGATCATTAGGGGTGGGTGGGGCCACTGGAGAACGACAGTCGTTAGGTATGATGTGCAGTTGCCAGTGAACGACAGTCGTTCTGTTCCATAGAGCCACTTGAGGTTTGTTTTGGGCAGCCTTTGTTGTTCACCCTCCTGGGAATGGCTGAAAGTGCAGCATTGTAGATGGGGGATAACTGATGCCTCAGACCCCCTCCCCTGTTGAGAGATGGCTTTTCCACTTTGACATAGATGGCTTCTATGTCAAAGTGGAAAAGCTGCCCAAAACAAACCTCAAGTGGCTCTATGGAACAGAACGACTGTCGACAGCAACAATTTTAGGCGCGAGCCATCGTCAAACATCGCCGCCAAAAGTTTTAGAAAGTCATTTGTTTCGACTGGAGGCAAACTATAAACATTTGCATATAAAACCAAACTCATTATCGTTTTTTGAGAGAAGGCATTTTAATTTAAAAGTTATTGGGATTTTCATCCAGATAAGTCTGCAACTCAATAGATAGACCACAACGGCAATGGCCACTGGCGTCTTTATGTGCTTTTGCATTGACCAACAACGCATGTGCGAATTCAAAAGCGCTGTTTACTCGTTTCTTCAGAATAAAAGTTACTTCAAATTTTCAGGTGTTGGTGCAGTGACAATAAATCAATTAAATAGAATGAAAAAAATATCTAGTAAAAAATTCTCTTCCAAATCAAGAACATTAATTACATGAATATGTTGTGTATAGTTTCATGTTTATTTTTAGTTCCTACTGAAACATGATATAACACTGTATGTATTTCTAGTTTTGAATAAGTATATATTACAATGCCTAAAAGTCATTTTTTTCAGTGCAAAGACCGAGCTTCTCTTCATACCTGTCAGGCCTGGACTAAGAGGAGGACTCAGATGCAGAAGTACGGCAGTAAAGGTGACTTTATTGGAAATAACAGAAGCTCTTGAACCGAGGGACAAGATAAAAGTGCGATAACAAAAAACGACTCTCAAAAACAGTCACTCTAAAACTCAAAATCTTCTCTTAAAAATTACAACTCAAAATCACTCCCTCGAGGAAACCTAGGCAGCAACGGCAAACTGTGGCATGAAGAAAACGGCACGGGTGAAACAGACACTGAAGACGAAACACACTGGCACAAGACAAGGGAAACGCAGACTACTTGAACACATGGAGGGAAGGGAGCACCAGGTGAACACAATCGGTGATTAGGGGAGACAATCAGACAGGCGACACACAAGGAAGGGCAAGTGACCTGAAACGAGAGGAGAGTTACTTATCAAAATAAAACAGGAAATGACGAGACAAAACACCAAAATAAAACATGACCTCACCGCTGTGTGACAGTGCCCCCCCCTCTAGGACCGACATCCTGACGGTCCAGGTTGCTCCGGGTGATCCCGGTAAAAGTCATCAATGAGGGTATGGTCCACTATGTGTCTGGACGGAACCCACAGTCTCTCCTCAGGACCATAACCCTCCCAGTCTACCAGGAACTGTCTTCCCCGGCCCCGGTTGCGTACCGCCAATAGCTTCTTGACCTTGTAAACCGGGCCGCCGTCCACTATTTCAGGGGGCGGAGGTGGAGTGGTTGCCGGGACCAGGGGGCTGTCTTTCACCGGCTTGATCTGGCTGACATGAAAGGTGGGGTGGGCGCGCAGGGATCGGGGCAATCGAAGACGCACGGCAGCAGGACTGATGATCTGTGAGATGGGAAAGGGACCCACGAACCGCGGTGCCAGCTTCTTAGATGGGACTCGGAGGTTCAGGTCTTTGGCAGAGAGCCACACTCTCTGGCCGGGCTGGTAGTCCGGCGCGGGTCGCCTCTTGCGGTCGGCCGCTCTTTTCACCCGATCCCCCTGTCGGATGAGCACCTGTCTTGCGGCTGCCCAGATGCGGCAGCAGCGGCGGAATAAGGCGTGGGCGGAGGGGACTGACACTTCTGGCTCGTGGTCTGCAAAGAGAGGGGGATCGTAGCCAAACACACATTTAAACGGCGTGAATCCTGTGGCAGATGTGGGGAGTGTATTATGCGCATACTCCACCCAGACCAGGTGTTTGCTCCATGTGGCGGGGTTCTGTGACACAAGGCACCGGAGGCCGGTTTCCAGCTGCTGGTTGAGCCGCTCGGTCTGGCCATTGGCCTCCGGATGATATCCTGACGTCAGGCTGGCTTTGGCTCCAATGAGCTTACAGAACTCCTTCCAGAATCTGGAAATGAACTGGGGCCCCCGGTCCGAAACAATGTCTCTTGGAAAACCATGGATCTTGAATACGTGATTGAGCATGATTTCTGCTGTTTCTCCAGCTGATGGAAGTTTCGGCAAAGCAATAAATCTTACCATCTTGGAAAATCGATCCACCACGGTCAGGACTGTGGTGTTGCCTTGAGAGACCGGGAGCCCTGTGACGAAATCCAGGGAGATGTCTGACCAAGGCCGGGAGGGAATGGGAAGCGGTTGAAGCAGGCCCATGCGTGAACCAGTGGATGATTTATTGCGGGCGCAGACCGAGCAAGCTTCGACGTACTCCCGAACCTCCGGCTCCATAGAGGGCCACCAGAACCTCCGGGAGATGGCGAACATGGTCCGCCTGACTCCCGGATGACAGAATAGCGGCGAGGAGTGAGCCCAATGGATCACCTGTGGGCGCAGATCAGCCGGAACAAACAGCTTGTTTTCAGGGCACCCACTAGGTGACGGAGCTACACCGTTGGCCAGCTTAACCGCCTTTTCTATTTGCCAAGTTACCGCTCCAACCACACAGGACAGTGGAAGGATGGGTTCAGGCTCCTTGGCTACAGGCTCAGGGTCAAAGAGTCATGACAGGATGTCCGGCTTGACGTTCCGGGACCTGTACGAGAGAGAAAAAGAGAACCGATTAAAAAACAGCGCCCACCTGGCCTGGCGAGAATTAAGTCTCTTAGCTTGACGTATGTACTCCAAATTCTTGTGATCCGTCCACACCAGGAATGGCTGGCTGGCCCCCTCTAACCAATGACGCCACTCTTCTAGAGCCACCTTGACGGCGAGCAGTTCTCTGTTTCCGACGTCATAGTTTCGTTCAGCCTGGGACAGCCGCCGAGACAAATAAGCACATGGATGCATCTTACCGTCCTGCTGCGATCTCTGGGAGAGGACGGCCCCGATCCCCTCGTTGGAGGCGTCCACCTCCACCACGAACTGCCGCTGCGGGTCCGGCATGGTGAGGATCGGAGCGGTGGTGAAGCGGCGTTTGAGTTCGCGGAAAGCCGCCTCCGCCTCCGGAGACCAAAAGAAACGAACCTTTGGAGATGTCAGTGTGTGCAGTGGAGCAGCTATTGCGCTGAAGCCCCTGATGAACCGCCTATAGAAGTTAGCAAATCCGAGGAACTGCTGAACCTTCTTGCGGTTATCGGGTGTGGGCCATTCTGCGACAGCTCTTATCTTTGCCGGGTCCATCTGCACTCTCCCAGGGGCTACAATGAAGCCCAGGAAGGAGATGGTGTGGGCATGAAATTCACTCTTTTCGGCTTTGACGTAAAGCTTATGCGCTAAAAGCCTTTGGAGAACCTGGGTCACGTGTGTCTGGTGTGATTGTAAATCTGAGGAGTAAATCAAAATGTCATCCAGATAGACGTAAACGAACCGGTCTAGAAAGTCCCGAAGGATGTCGTTGATCATGGCCTGGAATACAGCAGGTGCGTTTGTGAGTCCGAAGGGCATGACCAAATACTCGTAGTGTCCGCAGGGGGTATTAAACCCTGTCTTCCATTCATCTCCCTCCTTTATTCGGACTTAATGGTAGGCATTACGTAAGTCTAGTTTCGTGAATATCTTGGCCTGCTGTAACTGATCGAAAACAGAGGACATCAGGGGTAGAGGGTAGCGGTTTTTAATAGTAATGTCATTCAAGGGGCTGTAGTCTATGCACGGCCTTAATGACCCATCTTTCTTTCCCACAAAAAAGAAACCGGACCCTGCAGGAGACGAGGAGGGACGGATAAGCCCCGCCTTCAGTGATGTGTCTATGTAGTCTCTCATGGCCTCTTTTTCCGGTCCTGAGACCGAATACAGGCGTCCCTTGGGAATGGTGAAACCGGGAATGAGATCAATGGCGCAGTCATAGGGTCGGTGTGGAGGTAGTGACAACGCTTTGGATTTGCTGAACACTTCCTTTAGGTGACGGTAGCATGAGGGGACGGAGCTTAAGTCAGGATATTCTGGGTCTGCGGGAGAACCAGCAGAGACAATGTTAAGCATGGTTACTTCTCTCTCCTGTGCCGGAGAGTCCATACAATGGCTCGCACAGTCTTTTCCCCAGCCCAATATTTTCCCCGTTCTCCAATCAATGTGGGGATTGTGGCGAAGCAGCCATGGAAGTCCCAAGATTAAAGCATGTGATGGAGAATTAAACAAGAAAAGTTCATGGTTTCCTGATGGTCGCGAATGTGAAGTTCTACCGGTTCTGTGACATGAGTTACAGTAAATAAGTTATTCTCATTGAGACCCTTGGCCGTGATAGTCTTCTCTAACATTTCGGTTTTCAGTCCGAGCTTCTTGGCCAGCCGCCAGTCCATAAAGCTCTCATCGGCCCCAGAGTCTATGAGCACCTTAATGTCTGTGGTGACCTCATGGTGTGTTACCTTAATGTTCGTGAGGATCCGGGGAGCGGGACGTGAGGTCTTGAGGTTACTCACCCTGGTAGGTCGTTTGGCTGGACAAACCGCAACGAGGTGTCCCGTCTCCCCACAGTAAAAGCAGCGACCTTCCTGCTGTCGTCGCTCTCGCTCCACCCGTGACAGTCGTGCGTGTCCCAGCTGCATAGCCTCCTCCCCCCCGTGCATGGGGCAATGAGGGCGCGGTCCCGATGGTGACTGGAGAGGAGATGAGCTTTCCGGAGCTGCCATGGAGGGAAAGCTCCTCATGCTCGCCGATCTGCTCCGTGCTGGCGGGTGAAGCTCACGTAGCCTGTTGTCGGTTCTGATGGCCAGCGCGATGAGGGAATCCAGATCAGAGGGCAGATCTAGGGGAACCAAAAGCTCTCGGATGGGAGCCGCTAATCCTTTCAAAAATACATCATACAATGCGGTGGAGTTCCAGCCACTCTCTGCCGCCAAGGTGCGAAAATGGATGGCATAGTCACATACAGTCTCCGTGCCCTGCTTAACCGCCGTCAGCCTCTGGGCCTTTTCACGGTCGGATGTGACCGGGTCAAAAGTTCCCTGGAGGGCTGCCCGAAACTCCGCCAGTGAGCTGCAGAGGGAAGAATCACGAGCCCACTCGGCTGTGGCCCAAGTTCTAGCTCTCCCCGTCAGGTGGGAGATCATGAAGGCAATCTTCGATCTGTCTGTGGGAAAGGCCTGTGGAGTATGTTCATAATGGATTGAGCAGTCAATCAAAAACGGTTTGCACTGACCCGGTTCTCCTGAAAACCGTTCTGGGGATGCCAGTCTAGCTCCCGGTCCGAAGCCGGGTGCTGCCGGGGCTGGAGTGGGGGCTGCAGGGGGTTGCGGAGCGATGGCTGGACCTGATGATTTGGACAGATAATCCACGAGATTCTGCACCCTGCCCGACAGGTCGTTGAGATGTGCTGCCATGGCCGTCTGGAACTCTTCCTGACGTGAAAGGCGCGACTCCTGGTCCAGCTGGAGCGCTGCCTCTGCCGATGTCTCTGCTGAGTCCATACTGGCCAGTGTGTACTGTCAGGCCTGGACTAAGAGGAGGACTCAGATGCAGAAGTACGGCAGTAAAGGTGACTTTATTGGAAATAACAGAAGCTCTTGAACCGAGGGACAAGATAAAAGTGCGATAACAAAAAACGACTCTCAAAAACAGTCACTCTAAAACTCAAAATCTTCTCTTAAAAATTACAACTCAAAATCACTCCCTCGAGGAAACCTAGGCAGCAACGGCAAACTGTGGCATGAAGAAAACGGCACGGGTGAAACAGACACTGAAGACGAAATACACTGGCACAAGACAAGGGAAACGCAGACTACTTGAACACATGGAGGGAAGGGAGCACCAGGTGAACACAATCGGTGATTAGGGGAGACAATCAGACAGGCGACACACAAGGAAGGGCAAGTGACCTGAAACGAGAGGAGAGTTACTTATCAAAATAAAACAGGAAATGACGAGACAAAACACCAAAATAAAACATGACCTCACCGCTGTGTGACAATACCGAGGAAAGACTGCCCTCACAGGACCTACTAGTCCATGCCTTGTCCTTGCGTCTACCTGAAGTATTTGTTCTTTTTATCCAGGCAAGTGATTTTTTGCTCATAGTTTTTCATAGACCTGAGTTTAAAGTTTCGTAGTGTTCCTCCTTCGGAGTGATTTTCTGTTGGTTTGTTTTCTTTTGTTTCAGCAGTTTTGTCCCTCCCGTTTTGGAGCGTTTTTTTTGGTTCTTCTATTTAGATTAAACTCCTAGTATAATTTTCTTAGCCGTTTTTGTTATCGCCTTGTCCTGAGGTCTAGAAGCCATAATAAAGTGTCTCTGATTGTCGCCCTGCATCTGAGTCCTTCTTCCAGTCCAGGCCTGACAGTACACTCTGGCCCAAGACAAAAGGCGAGTTTCAGATCGTTTGCATTTGCGCATTTGTTGCAACGAGACTTGAGAAGTTCCCGTCTGGTCAAGGCGGACACAGGTGAACTTCTCGTCAACAACTTCCGTTCTTCGTAGCAGACGAGTTCGAGGCATTGGATCTCCCCTTATTGATGCAGGCTGAGGAGCAAATGCGATGAATTTTCTGCATGCACAATGGCTTGGCTATGTGGAGAAATGTGTAAATAAAAAAAAAATAAAAAAAAATGCATGATGAGTGATGAAGTGAAAGTTCACAAAATCGACTCTTTTTAATCTCTTTTTAATATGCATAGTTTGGGAGAGGGCACCAGACACGCCTCTCTAAAAGGTGTAACGTCACTTCTGACGTGGATAATTTAATGTCGGTATTCCAACCAACCAGGGCAAAGTTGAGAGGATGTTGAAGGGAGTGTCTTATGTCCGCACTTGCTCGAGAGAACATGCCCAGAAAAGCAGGCGGAAGTTGTTATCCTGAAACCACGCGAGTTTTGAAAGCCAGGTGAATCGTCGCATCGGAAGTTCATCAGAGGTATTTCTGACGTTTTCATCCCAGAATGCATTCTGAAGCATGGCAAACGAAGCCGCATGCCTCATCTGAAACTCGCCTAAAGGGAGATGCAGACGATTTAACACATGGGGGAAGGGAGCATCAGGTGAACACAATCGATGATTAGGGGAGACAATCAGACCGGTGACACACAGGGAAGCGCAAGTGACCTCACCGTGGTGTGACAGTAATCGGTGATTAGGGGAGACAATCAGACTGGTGACACACAGGGAAGGGCAAGTGACCTCACCGCGGTGTGAAACTAAGCCTCAGTTGCCAAGCTATATATTGCATTTATTTGTCTCTGTTGTGAAGTAGCGTGTCTCAACGCCACAGAGCATAAATTAGCCGACTGCTCACCTGCTTAACAAGTTACGCTACCCAGAATCAATAATAGATATGACATGATGATGACCACCAGTAGAGTTTGTCATTGGTATCCTACAGCATGTGAATCTATCAGTATACTCACTTAAGATGAATATCTAGTGTATATTGTGTAGGTTTACATTAGGGTACATAATTAACACTTGCGGTAATTTATTTGCTAAATGACAAACAGGCAATTCCCAATTGCCTGCAGAAAAAGTAGCCTTGTGCCTTGCTGAAATAAAACCAAGCAGTCTTATTCATATTTTTGGTTTCTTTTTATTTTATTATTTTTATTATACCAATTGCAGCATAATGCCTAGGAAGGAGAGGATAAGAAATGAAAAGGGAGCTACAGCAGGCAGCCCAGGGGAGCAGCTCTCTGCTCTCCTGGATAAAAGCATCCACCAGCAGCAAGGAGGAAGGGGAAGATGAAGATGAAAGGTCAGAGTCATGTTCACTGTTTAGGGCCTTTTAAAGCTCAGATTTTAAAGTCATATTCAACTCATATTCAACCAAAACCAAATTAACCGTAACAAATTCTCCCACGTGACCCCCCTCTTCCAAGACCTCCACTGGCTTCCTGCAGTGGCTCGCATCAAATTCAAGACAATGCTCTCAACTCTTTGCCGTTTTGGTGTGACCGGCTGAATCTGCGTTGTGTATTTTTTTTTAAATGAAAGACGTGACCCAGGATCTCAATCTGGACTCGGAAACTCCGACGTCCATTTATTATTTGCCGCTGAAGATAAAAATATAACAATAGCTTCCTTTAGTAAAATGGCCTTAAAACAATCCTCCAACTCCTATACCTCTACCCCCATCATCGCGAAGTGCTTCGAGAGGCTGGTCCTGGGGCACATCAAATCCTGTCTACCACCCACACTGGACCCCTTCCAATTTGCCTACCGCCAGAATAGGAGTACAGAGGATGCCATTTCCACGGCACTGCACTCCGCCCTCTCCCACCTGGACAAAAGCCATACATATGTTAGAATGCTGTTCATTGACTTCAGTTCAGCATTCAACACCATCAACCCCTCCAAACTGATCACCAAACTCCGGGATCTGAACATTGCCCCCTCCCTCCGTAACTGGATACTGGACTTCCTGACCAACAGACCGCAGTCAGTTAGGATCAACGGTCACACTTCCTCCACCCTCACCCTGAACACTGATCAAAATCACTGATACAAATCAGTAATTCTTCTTCTTCACTGGCGTTCCGCAGGGCTGTGTGCTGAGCCCTCTCCTGTACTCTCTCTTCACCCACGACTGCACACCGACACATGGTTCAAACACCATTGTGAAGTTTGCAGACGACACAACGGTGATAGGCCTCATCAGCAACAACGATGAGTCAGCGTACAGGGAGGAGGTTCAGTGCCTAGCTGTGTGGTGCGCCGACAACAACCTGTCCCTCAAGCCACGAAGACCAAGGAGATCATCGTGGACTACAGGAAAACAAAAGGCGGCACGCACACCCCCCTCCACATTAACGGGACGGAGGTTGAGCGGGTATCCAACTTTAAGTTTCTGGGAGTCCACATCTCCGACAGTCTATCCTGGTCCCTCAACACCACTGCCCTAATCAAGAAGGCTCACCAGCGCCTCTTCTTCTTGAGGAGACTAAAAAAGGCCCACCTGTCTCCTCAGATCCTGGTGAACTTCTACCGCAGCACCATCAAGAGCGTACTAACCAACTGTGTCACAGTGTGGTATGGTAACTGCTCCGCCTCGGACCGGAAAGCACTGCAGAGGGTGGTGAAAATCGCCCAACGCATCACCGGTTCCCCACTCCCCTCCATCGAGGCTGTCCAGAGGAAGCGGTGCCTGCGTAAGGCGCGCAGCATCGCAAAGGACAGCTCTCACCCCAACCACAGACTGTTCACCCTCCTCCCCTCTGGAAAGCGCTACAGGTCTCTGGGCACCCGGACCACCAGGTTCAGGGGAAGCTTTTTCCCCCAAGCTGTCAGCCTCCTGAACTCCAAACCCACATGAACATTGCCCCCCCCCAAGGACATACACCCCACCCCACCCATGACCTGGATCCATTTGACCCCGCCCCCCAAAGACACTCACCACTGCCCACCCAATACCTGGTCCCCCCCCCCACCCCCCCAAGGACATGCACCCCCGCCACTTCCAGCACCCCCACACCTCACCCCCCCTGGACATACTACACATATTATAATTTATAGTAATGTTGTTTATTTATTTATTCCTAACTGCATTGCAACCCCCACTCCCATACCCATACAACCCATACTCATCTGTTGTACCCATTCTGTTATTCTGTTATACTGCACTAGAGCACTACTGTACCACCTGCACACTTACTTCCATTATTTGCACTACTTTTTTGCACATTGTATACTGCTTACACTTTACACTTTTCACTTGCATGTTATGCCACTGTGAGTAACCGTTTAATACCTCAATGATCACTACCTCCATCTGCACTGTTTGTCACTTTGTTAACTATCTATAATTACCGTCATTTTAATAACCACTGTCACTTTTCAATTTTTCAATTTTGCACCTTATTCTGCATTTCTGCATTTCAACCTGCACCTTAATCGCTCATTTGCACTTCTGGTTAGAACGCCAACTGTATTTCGTTGTCCCTGTACTTGTACTCTGCACAATGACAATAAAGTTTAATCTAATCTAATCTAATCTAATCTAATCTTTAGTAAAATGGCCTTAAAACAATCCTCCAACTCCTATACCTCTTCCCAAGGGGATCATAACAAAAGGGCACAACATCATAATCATCATAAAAACGGTTGAAATCAAAGAAATAAAAGACATACCTGAAGATAAAAATATAACAATAGCTTCCTTTAGTAAAGTGCCCTTAAAACAATCCTCCAACTCCTATACCTACGACACACAGAGGGAGGGGGAAGGTACTAGCATGATTACACAAGATCACAAGGTCAGGTGCGAGCTAGCATGTTGTGATAGAATATAAAGTTCTTCAACACACTAATCTATGCATTGATATTTACATTACACTTCCATTAAACAATGTACAGTCAAAATAATTAATATAAAGAATGGTAAACTATAAGATGGTTAAGGATTTGATCACAAAATGGGAAGAAATAAATGCACACACCTCTTCCCAAGGGGATCATTACAAAAGGGAAGAGGGCAGGGGGGACAGTAAACTCATGGGGTTCTCAGAAATGTGGGCGGGAGTACAGAAGGAGGTGGAGCTAAATCAAAGAACAAAATCAAATAAAAAGGGCACATAAGGCTGCTGGAAAGCTAAACTTCAGGTAATAAAACTGTTGTGTAATTATAATTAAGGGGATATGTTACACCCTGTTACATTGGCACAGCAGTGGTGGAACGAGCTCCTCCAATGTCAGGACTGCAGAGTCACTCCCCATCTTCCGGAAGAGACTCAAGACCCACTTGTTCAGAGTTCATCTGAACCCTGCATAACCCTAACCTCATGCTCTTATTTGTTGTATGTCTTGGCACTTTAATCACTCTTTGTAACTTCGCACTTTAATCGCTCTTTGTAAGTCCCTTTGGATAAAAGCATCTGCTAAATGTACCGTGTTCTTTAAGAATGACTCTCAAATCTGACTACTTTTAACTCACTTTATTTTATGATTTATCTGTTCAATAAACTGCGGAGCAAAGGAGGAAATAAGTACTAAAATACGCATAGAAATACACCTAGCTTCATATCCACGGATGCTCTGCCTAAAGTGTTCTCCCTATATTGTGTCTGTTCTGGGTCTTTATTTGTACAGAGGAATGTACTTTAGAGATATGGAAGTGGTACTCCCCATTGCACATGGCCTTGGGTGTCCATCTGTTTTAATTGTTTGTGTACGAGTCTACGTCAATAGGCCACATTATATGTCTGCAGAACACCTGTGTTATTCCGCGGGATCACGTGTATAATCTTTTACTGTCATGGCACAATAATCAGTACATTCTTAACCTAGCACATCTTATTGCATAGCTTGTCATGATTGGTACATTCGTTGTTGTTGTTTTTTTAATATACTTCACAAATGCTCTAAATGTAAATGTGTGTGTGTGTGTGTGGGAGGGGGGGTCCAATCATGTGTGTGTGTGTGGTGTGTGTTCTCGTGCAGTCATGGGTGAACAGGGAGTACAGCAGGGGTCTGAGGACACATCCCTGGGGGGCACCGGTGCTGAGAGTCAGTGTGGAGGAGGTGCCGTTGCCGATCCAAACAGCCTGTGGCCTGCTTGTCAGGAAGTCCAGGATCCAGCTGCACAAGGTGGAACTGATGTGCAGGTCTCGGAGCTTCGCAAATGCCATCCGTCATCCCTGGACCTGTTTGGCCTGTAGGCAAACTGGAGTGGGCCTAATGTGGTGTGGCCCAATATCCCTGGGTATTTTAGGGTGTCCATTGAGGCTGCTGTCTCAAGAAGTTCTCTAAGTTTGTTGTTTTATAACTCTTAAGTATACAAAACATTGAGAATGCTTTATAAATCAGATACTTCTTGATTTGCGCTTCATGGAGTCTGGCTGGTGTACATTATTGTACTGTTGCATAATTACAAAATGATGTAGCTGTCATAGAGCATTAGTAAAAAGAAGAAATATCAAAAATAATAATCGTATTGCACACTTCAAACACAATGCATTAGATAGTCATCATATCGCTGTCTTCATAACCATGTCTTGCCACCCACGCACCATCCCACACAACCTATGGACTCCTTTCTCTGGAATTGTGACTCAACACACATGTCAGGGCAAACGTATTTTCATACTGGAATAACCACTTCAAAGCCATCAAGCATGGGACTGAACATTGTTGTCACAACATGTTCTTATTCGCTCTATAGCAGCTGTAACACATCTAAGAAAAAAAAGAAGAATTACTCTTTTGATGACCCGTGAGGGAAATTTGTCTCTGCATTTAACCCAATCGTGAATTAGTGGAAATACACTCAGCACACAGTGATGGTGAGGCACACAGTGAGGTGAAGCACACTAATCCCGAGGCAGTGAGCTGCCAACAGGGATTGGCATTGAAGGGTTAGATGCCTTGCTCACAGGCACTTCAGCCGTTCGTACTGGTTGGGGTTCGAACAGGCAACCCTCCGGTTACAAGTCCGAAGCCCTAACCAGTAGGCCACGGCTGCCCCAAACATCTGAGCTTCATAGCAGCTCTGGTACTCTATAATCTGTGGTTTGGCAAAGTAGGTTTCTTCACTTTAACCGTTGAAGCAAAGGTATTTCATCACACATTCCTTGAAGGGCAACTCCCAGCTCTGCCATATATTAAAGAAGCAGAAGCACTGATCTGATAGCACTGCAGTGGTGCAGACCAGAAGAGGAGCGTTGGCATCAGCAGTAGTTTCTTGGGTATGTAAAAAATAAAATTATATTCATTACTATTATTATTTTGCAACAAAGATTGTGTTCTTTTTGATAACATTGCTAACATTGTTTAATTATTGAGGAAGTTGTCATATAAGTTAGATGTTTTAAGAAAAGAGCAACTGTTTTAAATCTTTATTCATTTCTTTGTAGTAAACCCTCTGCAAAGCAGTTTTCAAGATGGCACAAGTCAGGTTGATATAAAATTTTAAGACCAATGTATTGACAGTATGTAATTTTTCGTCCAGTGTTTCTTTTGATGGAGTTACATGCCTTATTCTTTTAAACGTTTTTAAAACTAAACTAAAACTTTTAAAACTAAAACTGTTTTTAAAATAATTTCAGACTATAGGATTAATTATGTATATCTTTTCTTGCCTATTATCTAAAACAGGATTAGCCATTCTCTCAGCGATGGAGAAAAAAAGTACCTTATTGGTCGAAAACCTATTGTTCAGCAGTGTCTAGCGAAGAACAACATTCCCTGTACTTTGGTAAGTGTGGTGCAGAACTGACTTTGGCCTATACTGTCATGTGTAGCAACTCAGTGAGCATGCTTTGTCCATGTAGAGTAAGGTGCCCAACATCGCTATACTTGGCTCTGGAGGAGGAGAGAGGGCCATGGTTGGGATGCTGGGCTCACTGTACCAGATGGGGGAGCAGGGGCTTCTGGATGTTGCCCTCTACATGATTGGTGTCTCTGGATCAACATGGTAGGTCTTGCCACCAGTTTATCTGGAAAACAACCATTAATGTTTTTTTCTTATAAAAGCAAAAAACAATCTATTTATCCATTATGATGATAAAAATTAACCAGTTGAATATACACACAATTGTGACTTTTACTTTCAAGATAACCATATGTTGTTGCTATAGTCAAAAATAGGCACATTAACATAACTAAGTAAAAATGTACATTTTTTAATGTAATTATTGTAACCTAATTATTACAAAAGTGATTCAAAATCCCATAAAAAAACATTTGCCTTTTTAGTGCTTAAAGTGGCAATCTCAACTGCCACTTTAAGCACTAAAAGATCAGACCTGTTAAATCAAGAAGTCACTTAAATAACATAACAAGTTAACCGTAACAAATTATCCCATGTGACCAGTGTTGGTAGTAACGGCGTTTAAGTATAACAGCGTTACTAACGGTGTTATACTTAAACTTTTTTCAGTAACGGAGTAATCCAAGTAATTACTTTTTCCATCGTTGCAACGCCGTTATCATTACTGAGAATGTAAAGTGGCGCGTTACCACAATTTGGTTGAATGAAGCGCGCGGTGTCAGGCTTAGGCTACACATCAGCAGCCTGAAGTGAGCAGAGGTGGGGATGATGACATCGTTGCAAATGCGATGATGATTGGCTGGGTGGGCGGATTCTCTGCTCACGCTGTCTACTGACTACTACTAAACACGCTCTGACTACTTACTAAACACACAAGACAGCGACAATGGCGATGAGCCAGGGAAATTCAAAGGTAGCGTTCTCTAACTGGAAGCACCGGCACTATTTCTCACTCATGGAAATTAAAGGCAAGAATGTGTATGTAACATGCACGCTATGCCCTGGGAAAAAAACTTCATCCACGTCTGCCTCAAGTAACTCAAATCTAATGAAGCACCTTACATCAACCCATGCAAATTTTATTTCTATGCATCATATGGCAGGCTGCAATCTATTGAGTTCAAATGAATACCAAATGGTCTAAAATACTGTATGTAGTGTTTTTATTCTTTAATCAGTTAATATAAACGTCTTTGACGTTAAAGATGTTATAGAACGTAACAGCGTTATAGAACAAAATAATGCCACAGTTACTTTGCTGAGTAACTAATTACTTTTACAATGTGGTAACTGAGTTACTAACTCAATTACTTTTTGGGGGCAGTAACTAGTAACTGTAACTAATTACTTTTTAAAAGTAACGTGACCAACACTGCACGTGACCCCCCTCTTCCAAGACCTCCACTGGCTTCCTGTTGTGGCTCGCATCAAATTCAAGACGATGATACTGGCCAACAAAGCTGTCAATGAAACTGGCCCTAACTACCTCCAAACATTAGTGAAAAACCACGCCCCTGCTTGAGCACTCCGTTTAACTACCTCAGCTGGTCGACTGGTACCTCCATCACTGAGGAAAAGGTCGGATGGCGAAATTAAAACTCTTCTCTGTTTTGGCACCGCAGTCCCTGCCAATGTCAGGACTGCAGAGTCACTCCCCATCTTCCGGAAGGTCAAGACCCACTTGTTCAGAGTTCATCTGAACCCTGCATAACCCTACCGTCATGCTCTTGTTTGTTGTATGTCTTGGCACTTTAATCGCTCTTTGTAATTTGGCACTTTGATCACTCATTGTAACTTGGCACTTAGTCAGAGATGTTGTGTACTAGCAATGGTTAATCTAGCAATTGAAATGCTTGAAACTTGTTCTGGTGACTTTCATACTGTATTAGCAGCAATGAAATGTTCCACCTTCTTATGACAAATGTACTCTTCGTAAATGGCTTTGAATAAGAGCGTCTGCCAAATGCCCTAAATGTAAATGTAAATAGAACCTGTCTGAAGTAGATTAAAAGAGCTCAAAAAGCAACATGCCGAGAGCCAAATAAATTCAACAATGAGATGATAAACAAAGTGATTGAAATATATCAGTCTGGAAAGGCAAGCTACTGTAAGAGCCATTATCCACAAATGGAGAAAACTGGGGACAGTGGTGAACCTTCCCAGGAGTGGTCGGCCACTCCTAGCCAAGAGTGCATCGACAACTCATCCAGGAGGTCACAAAAGGACCCAGAACAACATCTAAAGAATTGCAGGCCTCACTTGCCTCAGTTAAGGTTACTGTTCATGACTCAACCATAAGAAAGAGACTGGGCAAAAATGGCATCCATGGGAGAGTTCCAAGGAGAAAACAACTGCTGACCAAAAAGAACATAAATGCTCATGTGATATTTGCCAAAAACACATCTTGATGATCCCCAAGACTTTTGAAAAAACTGTGGACTGACGAGACAAAAGTTGAACTTTTTGGAAGGTGTGTGTCTCATTACATCTGCCATAACATAACACAGTATTTGGTAAAAAGAACATCATACCAACAGTCAAGCATGGTGGTGGTAGTGTCATGGTTTAGGGCTGCTTCAGGACCTGGACGACTTGCTGTGATTGATGGAACCATAAATTCTGCTCTGTACCAGATAATTGTGAAGGAGAATGTCCGGCCACCAGTTTGTGACCTTAAGTGCAGTTGGGTTATGCAGCAGGACAACGACCCGAAACACGCCAGCAAGTTCACCTCTGAATGGCTTGAAAAAAAAACAAAATTAAGGTTTTGGAGTGGCCTAGTCAAAGTCCAGACTTAAATCCGATTAAGATGCTGTGATGTGACCTTAAACGAGCAATTCATGCCCAAAAACCCTCCAATGTGGCTGAGTTAAAACAATTCTGCAAAGAAGAGCAGGCCAAAATTCCTCCACAGCGATGTGGAAGACTCTTTGCCAGTTATCCCAAATGTTTGATTGCCGTTATTGCTGCTGGGGGTGGCACAACCGGGTATGAGGTTCAGGGAGCAATAACTTTTTCACATTGGGGTCAGATAGTTTTGGATTATTAATAAATAAGATAAATAAAATCAGTTTTTAAATTAATTTAAAAACTGTCATGTGTGACAAATATGCAAAAAATTCTGAAATCAGGAAGGGGGCAAATACTTTTGCATGGCACAGTATATATTTGTCTAGATTATATACTCATGATTATGATTGACCATTATTTGGTAAATTTTAGGAATTTAGAGTTATCAAATGATCAGAAAATCTACAAATCAACATGTCATGGCTCTGTCTTTTAGTTGCCAGAAACTTAACAAGTATACATGGGAAGAAACTAATGAGGGATTGAGGTTCAGGTGGGAAGATAGACAAGGTAGCTCAGGTGAGGGGAAGGAAGTGATTGCAGATGGGGGTGGCAGGATGTGTATAGCAAGAGGAAGAGTGGGGACATCTGGTGGACAGGTGCAGAATGGCAACTGTGATGATATCTGTTCTGGTGAATGGCGCCTGCCTCTTTAAGAGACCATTTTGTTTGCGAGGCTGTTACAGGCTAATTTGTGACCAATCAGGGCATCCCTTCCCTGATATCTGGCTTATTTCTACTTTCATCAAAGTCGTCTGCTTCCTTACAGGTGCATGGCTTCTGTTTATGAGAAGCCTAATTGGTCATCAGATATCAAGCAGATAAAGAGCGTTGTGGACAGAATTGGGAATGACAAAGTCGGCAAAATGGACAGACTTCACCATATGCACAAATATTACCGCCAAAATGAAAATCTATCACTGACCGATGCCTTTGCTGCATTGGTGGTTCCTGGGATTGTCAAGAACGTAGGAAAGCCAATATTCCGAATATACTTCTGAAGTATATTTCCATAACATATTTCTCAATCTAATTATAAATGATTTAGAAAAAACAGTTTTGGTTCCATATTTCTTCTCAGATAGATCACTCTACCCTCTCAGAGTACCAAACCTACCATGCCAAAGATCCATATCCCATCTATACAGTCATCGACCAGGACTGCAAATACGAACATTTGCTATACGGTAACTGTCAAATAACTGCTGTCAATAAGTTGCTCCTCAGCAGGTGGTTATTGAAATTCTCAGGAAAGGTAATTGATTGAATTCATTGACAAAATGCCAACATTTATCTACAATTCTGCATGTGTGTAATCATCATTTCATCATGTCGAGGTATTATCTAAGTTTTACTTAGTTTTGGTCATTATTTTGCACTTTATTTCACTTTATTCAATAGACGTATTTGAATTGGTTCCTAACTTGTTTGACTGTACAGAAAGCTTTTTTGAGCTAACCCCCCATGAGGCCGGGTACACCCTAGCTGGAGCCTTTGTGGAAACTTCCAGCTATGGAAGTATCTTCAACGAAGGTGTTCTGAGAACAAAAAAACCTGAAATGGACATGACATATCTTCAAGGTATCTAACAAGAACAAACCACTATTAACTATAAACTACTACTATTAACTTTAGTTATTTTAACAGTCTCCCTGTTGCTTAGGTGTTTGTGGAAGTGCTCTTGCTGACAAGGAAGTCATTCTGCAGAAATTGAAGGAGTGGCTTGGAAGTATGTAATAAAACATATCACTCCTAATATCAGCTTGTTTGTAACATGTCATTAGCATGTACTGAAATGTTTTGACTTTAGATGGAGGAAACATGAAGGATGTAAAGGACCACAAGGGTTTTCAGCTTCTTGATACCATATTAGATCTTAATCTCTGCCAGTACACTGGTGGTTACTCTGCTCCTCTGCTTCAGACTGCAAATTAACTTTTTACAGGTCACATTTAAATACAAAGCAATTCAATCTTTGTTGTCATTCGATTGGGGTTTTCACTGTTTCCCATCATGTACAGTAAGGAACGATTTGGAAAACCAAACGCTGTCTTCACAGCAGAGGACATATCAAAACGAACAGTCTCACACAACCTTGGAAAGTGGTGTGTTGGTGGACTTGGAAAGTGGTATGTTGGTGGTACCTGCCTGTGCAGCACAATATAAAACTTAGCTGAATTCAAATCAACTCACTCAAGTTGTGGAAGCCAACGTTTTTTTTGATGTTACAGCTAAGATTCTTCAGAAAATCTCAGAGAAACGGCCAAAGAAGGCTGTTGAAGGTAATCTATCCATCTATCAAACCTTCTGTCTTTATATTTATCTACATTTCTATCAATCAATATATCAATCCATACGTTTGATTGTCCCTTTATATATAATAATAGGAATTATATGTGTATATATAATGTATGGCTTCCCCTGTGTGGTTCAGGTGCCAGCAATTCTGACAATGAACACAATGGCTTGAAAGACCTGATTAACGAAGTTAAAAGTAAGTGTGTCTCATCTTTCTTATCATGAAGACATGTTGCTATTTATGGATCAGTAGGTCCCTGTACAGCCAACACATGCCGCCCATAACAGTCATGGGTCTACACATCTGCACTTCTGCACCTGTGTTATTACACTATAACTGTGACATATACATATGACTGAGAATGATGACCTTTGCTTAGGAGAGGCGATGGCGTTGCACCCGGTAAGAGTGAACTTCCCCATGAAGACAGGAGGAGAGTCTCAGTCGTTTGAGGTTTGGAATGACCGCATCGCAGGTACCACCTGCAAGTGACTTCACCTGATGTAAAACAACACAAGTGACCCCAGCGACCTTTTCATGCGGTCCACTGGGGTGCGGCTTTTCTCACGGCCCAAAATTCACAGACACACACGCACACAGAGCTACATGCATACAGACACACAGAAATACACACACACACACACACACACACACACACACACACACCCATGTAGACACAAACACACACACATCCATGCACAGACACACAGACATGTACATGCATACAGAGATACACGCGCACACAGAAATACAGAGAGACACACACACACGTATATTCATGCACACACAGACAGACAGACACACGGAAATGTGCCATGGGTCATCAGCCCAAAATGCATGTTTTAAACCAGCATGCGGTCGGATGACACGGCCCGCCTTCCTACACCACTCAGACGCCCAAAAACGCATCTTTCAAATGTAATAGCAGTCAAATTGTGGCTGAAACAGGGGGTTCACATACCCATTGAAAACACCACGCTGTATGCAAATGTTACATAGAAAATACAAGCAGGTCTCACACAAGACATTGTGCAAAATGACTTTGTGATCATCACATCAGATATTGATTTGATTTATCTTCTGTTCATTCACTGCATTTTGATAATTCATGAAAAGAAACTATTAACATTTTTGAAAGCATTCTGTTTACAGCATTTTTTCACAGGCAGACAGACAGACAGACAGACATACTTTATTGATCCCTGAGGGAAATTGTGTTCGTAACAATACTCCAGGAGAAGAAAGAGGACACTCTATGTATAGTAGAGTGTTAGAATATATAAATATATAATGTAAACCTATGTAAAATATAAAACCTATGTAGAAAAAATAAACCTATGTAAAAATAAAAATATAAACCTATGTAATAAAATATACAAAAATGTACACAAAGAAATGATAATATACATAAATGTACATACATCCAGGCATACGCTACGAGGTAATAGCATACACAAGGATGTACATGTCGGATTTTTGTACAACCAGTTGTGCAGAGAGATGACCAGATGACCAGTTATGTAGTAAATGACAGTTATGTAGTGAAATGACCAGTTATGTAGTGATATTACAGTGAAATGAAATTACAGTCATGTAATAAGAATGGATACCTATTATGCAGATGACAGTGACAAATTGTAAAGTTTGATGACCACAGGCAGGAATGATTTCCTATGTCGCTCTGTGGTGCATCTCGGTGAGAGGAGTCTTCTGCTGAAGGTACTCCTCCGCTGAGCCAGGGTGGAAAAGAGAGGGTGAGAGGCATTGTCCATGATAGTCCGTAGCCTGGACAGCATCCTCCTATCTGCCACGATAGTCAGAGTGTCCAATTCCTCACCCACTACATCACCAGCCATCTTGATGAGTCTATTAAGTCTGTTAGTGTCCGCAACCCTCATCCCACTGCCCCAACATGTGACAGCGAAGAAGGTCGCACTGGCAACCACAGACTCGTAGAACATCCTTAGCATTGTCCTGCAGATGTTGAAGGACCTTAGCCTCCTCAGAAAAAATAGTCGGCTTTGGCCCTTCTTATAGATAGCCTGTGTTCCTGGTCCAGTCCAACTTGTTGTTGAAGTACACCCCCAGGTACTTGTACTCCTCAACAATGTCGACAGGAACCCCCTGGATGAACACAGGGCCCACCGGTGTTTTGACCCTCCTTAGGTCCACAATGAGCTCCTTTGTCTTGGTAGCATTGAGCTGTAGATGGTTCAGCTCACACCAAGAGACAAAGTTGCCCACAACAGTCCTATACTCACCAATCACCAATCACCAGTCCTATACTCACTATACTCCTATACTCACATCTGCTTAAAACTTCTGCACAGTACTGTATATATGATGCCCTGTATATGATGACCTGTACTGTATATATGATGCCCTGTATATGATGACCTGTACTGTATATATGATGCCCTGTATATGATGGCCTGTACTGTATATATGATCATGATGATGACCTTTCTTTAGAAGAGACGGTGGAGTTGCCGCATGATGGGCCGAAGTTGATCATCCAGATGTTAGAACTGAACGACTGCATCCTCAGTGGAAAGGACTGGACTCCTTTGGTCGATGAGTTAAATCCCCTTCTCACAGGTACCTTCTGCAAGTGACTTTATCTGAGAAAAACATATAGTCTAAATGTAATACAACACAAGCTAGGTATTCACAGCCCACGCAGCGGCGACCCCAGCTTTTCACATGTTTCACGGGGCCACAGCTTTTCTTAAGCCTAGTTTATACTTCTGCGTAAAGTGCTGTACGTCGGTTACGGAGAGCCTGACGGAGAGCCTCTCCGTCATCTCCGTCAGCCCCAAATATTTTTTAAGTATCCGTCACTCCGTCAACGCACAACGGAGACCGCAAGGGCTGCGATTGGTCCTCTAAACACGTCATTTACACATGAATGACTCACAATGAATCACATTCTATCACTATCGACTTCTATCACAATGTAAACACTGAGCGCCATTTATATATATATATGCTTTATACGCTATATATACACAATATATATATATATATATATATATACGCTACATATATACGCTTTACTATATGGATGCATAAAGCTCCAAAATGCAAGCCGACCTAATTGAACTTGTGAAACTTAAAAGAGACGGTGGCAAATTGCACTAAATTGTTGTAAATAGTTTGTTTTTGTTTGTTTTTTTTAGTTTGTGTACGGTTTTGACTTTTAAAAGCATTTCATTTATAATGTATCCCCTTTTCTATTTGATAATTGATCCCCTCTTAACTATTTTTTCCTTTTGTACTTATTTACTTGCGTGAATGTCATGGCCAGTCTTGCGTAGCGACCCCTACTGGTCAAACGGGAAATTGCATTGCGTATCCGTCACCACGACGGAGAACTATGAGGGCTCGAGGGGTCTCCGTAGTTACGCAGTCGGATGACGGATTACGCAGTCGGAGAAGTATAAACTAGGCTTTAAAAAATATTTCGGGCCGACGGAGACGACGGAGAGGCTCTCCGTCAGGCTCTCCGTCGACGGAGAGGGCTCTCCGTACCCGACGTACGGCACTTTACGCAGAAGTATAAACTAGGCTTTACTCCCCAAAACACACACAGACACACACACACATACACACAACCACAAAAACACACAGATATAGAGACACACACACAGAAATCCATGCACACACATACACTCAGACAGACAGACAGACACACACGCACACACACACACACACACACACACACACACACACACACACACACATGGGTCGCCTCATGGTACATTTCCAGCGTGCGGTTGGATAACACAGCCCTCCTTCCTACACCTCCCAGCTCAAAAACGAATTTTTCAAATGTAATAGTCATTTGAAACATTTGAATCGAAAAGAACTAATCCATGTTTTAAACTAGTGTGCGGTCAAATAACACGGCCCCTCTTTCCTACACCACTCCTGTCTACACCATTCTCAAAATGGGAAAAATGTGACACATGCAAATGCTTTTATTTTTATTTTCTGAATGCTGCAGGGAGGAAAAACATGAGTGGTAAAGATTTGAGGATCGACAAAGATGAGTGGGTCGAAGCAGAACCAGAAAAAAGGAAGACATTTGCACTGGGACTCACATTGGACATTTGCGATTCGTTCTTCAGTTGGTTTCAAGACTTAAAAAATGGTACAAATCTACGGTCTACAGTATTTTTCACTCATGTCTCATTGACAGAAATCACCCAAATTAAAGTTAATAATTGAAATATGTTATGCCATTGTTTTTCTCAGCAACCTGGGATGCAATCATCGGAAAAACTGTGAACATTGTCATGGGCTTGCTGGAATCAGACTGGATTTGGGGAACCAATTATAATTTCCTCTATAACCTGGACAGTAAGCTATCGCGTTTTATGCCCTGTTCTCTGAAATCAATGCACAGGGAACTGTATTGTCATTCACTGTTGACTGAAGCTGTTTGATGTATTGGAAAATGGTTTGAAATGGTTTGACATATTTCCTATTATACCGTGTGTTAAGCTCCAGATGTTCACCAAAGGCTTCTGAAGAGTGAAACCAGGCACTTTGAGGATGCCGGTCTGCTGGTCAACTCTCCCTACATGAGTGCACTGAGAGCAGAGCGAGAAATAGATCTGATCATCTCCTTTGACTTCAGTGAAGGAAATCCAATGGAGGTAAAAAGCCTACACAATCTAAAAAAAGGTTTTATATGGTAATAAATCCATATCAAAATCCTGTTTATTACAGCGCAAATGGGTTGCTAAAGTTATTGTATGTGTTTCATTTCACAGACTGTGGTTGAAACAGCTAAACACTGTAAGGAATTGGGCATCCCCTTTCCAGAGCTCAGTTACACAGAAACAGACGTTACCTCACCAAAGGCTTTCTATGTGTTCAATGGCTTTAAGAAAGCCCCCACTGTAATCCACATGCCCTTATTGAACGTTGAAAACTGTGGTAGGTTATATTAAAGCATACAGACTCTAAACATATTGCACACAGGGTGTAAAATACACTCAGTCACATGTTGTCTAATGTGTTCAGGGAGTGAGTTGGAGCAGTACAGAGAGAAGTATCGCACATTCCAGGGAGATTACAGCCCAGAGATGATCGCGGATCTGATGAAGAAGGCTGGTGAAAACGTCATAAACAACAAGAAGAACCTGTTGAGAGAGATTGAGTCCATTGTTCCAAACCAGTCGTACTGTTGGTTTTTCTAAAATTGTTGGCTGGAAACTGAACATGGCGTTGTAACTCATGCTTCTGGAGAACAAAATGACTGCATTCATGCTTAATGTAATCAAGATGACTATTTGGTGATACATTTGAAATATCCATAACAAATAGATCAAGACAAATAATTCTTATTTCTGATTTGGTATTTTTGCAATTCTATATATATATTTATAAAAGATTGATCTCCCATCATGACATAAGTGAGAACACACATGTTCATGTTCATGTGTGCATTATTGCTGTTGGTTTCAACAATCAAGAACAAGCATTAAAACTAAAACACAAGGGGGTATTTAATGAGTCCAAGCAGATCCAATTTTAGGGTGTCCATTGAGGTCGCTGCCATCAAACATACACAACACATGAAAACCATATTCAACTGATAGAAGTCCTCTAATCAAGGGTACACAAATCAATGTAAATGAGCATGCTTTATGAATCAGATATTTGCGAGCCATAATGGAGTTTGGCTGGTGTACATTGTTGTACGGTTGCATGATTATAAAATGATGTTGCTGTTAGAGAGCATTCATAAAAAATGGAATAGTAACAGATTATTTGTATAGCACACTTCAAACACAAGCCATTAGATAGTCATCATATTGTATTTTATTGAGGAAGAAATCATATCAAATGTAATGACAATCCTTAAAAGATATTGAAACAGTAAAACAGAAATGTAATGTAATGTTTGTTAGAAAATAATTCAGCATACATATTCTTACTCTTGCATGTTGGTAAGCCAAATAAAGATAGCGGCACCAATTCACTCATTTCCATGACAGGGAATGTGATTCTGCAACACATAATGTGTTGTGGCGACTACAATCATAACGATAACTGCATATCACTCAGATGCATATTGAAGCACATGGTATTGGTAACGGAGTGCACCTCCATTACACATTCCAATGGTAAAAAAAACCTTCCAGTACGGTTCACTAGTTTACAGATCAGTTCTTCCGCCTCTTTTGAATGTAGCAGAGCAGACTATAATGTGATTGCATTTGTGCAAAGCGAGTGGGGAAGGTATTTACCAGACAACGCCACCTGGGACTTACACCCTAAGATATCCTCAAATACACAGTAGGTTATCAACCTATCATTAGGGGCACACGGTTCGAATAAAGTCCACAGGACAAGAGAACATGATTTCCAAATATACATTAGTTTTTATTAAATACGTTATTTCACAGAGATGCAGACAACTAATAGTCAGGAGTATGGGAACTGCTGAAGAAAAAAAGGAAACCAGAACAGGGCTGGGGGCTGAGGACGACAGCGGTAACGAAAAGGGGGAGGATCCAAAACTAAACACCACTGTGACACCGCAAACAAAAAGGTGAACAACAGGACCGCCACCAGGGAACCACTGCCGCTCCGAGGCCCCCAGCACCTGTCTTACAGAAAAAACACAACTAAGCACACAAAATTGCAGTACCCATACTATGGTAATGTTAAGACCCTGCTGGTCATTCCCAGCAGCACAAGTGTTCTAATGCCTGGTGGGGCCCAGCCCTTTTTGTTCCATGCTGCATTTGTCATTTGTAGAGCATGGAGTGTGCCATTGGTGCAGGGACTAATGGGCGTCCCTATAAGAAGACCTGGGCTAATGAACGCGGCCTCTTGCCTCTCGTCTCCCTGCTCCTGTGATTTTGGTGGCTACTCTGCTGGGGAGAGCCTGGCCAGTTCCGAGCTGCTCCACACACACACACACACACACACACACACACACGTCGCGTTTTACACCTTTTTTGTTAATCACTCCTAATCATACTTTGCATTACACTTTCCTTTTTACACATTACTGACTTTATTCTCTTAATGTTAAAATAAACATTTATTATTGAACCTTTAGCCATAGTGTGGTCTCCCATTTTCATGTCACAGCTGCTTTGAGCCAGGTGGTCGTGACAGGTAACCACAAACACATTCAATCTAAATGAAGGAAAAAGCAATTACTAAAATTATTTACAAACAATGTAATATAATTCAAACAAAAACCCAAATGGTTTAAATGACAAAAACAAGAATAAACGTAAATTAACAGGGTCTGCACTCTGTTAAAACCATCCGGACAGCGGGGCAACATGTGACAAGACACACGAGCAGCCAGTTGGAGCCCGGAGAGAAGGATTCTGAGGAGGAGCACTTCAGAGGGCCGCAGCGAAAACCCCCGCGGAGACCCATGCCGCGGACTTTAAAAGGCTGTACAGGAGAGCCAGACAGCAGAGCAAACAGGAAGGAGCCAAGACAGCAGCAATTTCTTAGGGTGAGCCAGTGACACCCCAAATACTGTAAAAACAAAAGAGCAATCAAACTCCAAACCCTGAAAAAGATTATACAGCACATGTAACAAAAATCAAATCAAAAGAGTAATTTCCTACCAGAGAGCAGGGCGACCAGATCGTAAGGCAGCAAGAGCAACGCTCCTAGCCCTGATAGCTTAATAGTCCTGGGAGAAAGTGAGGATTAGCCTTCTAACCAGACAACCAGCTAAATGCTACGAAGACAGACAAATCTGCACCTTACGAGCTGCGCTCACACACCCCAGAGATAGCCTAGCTCCAGTCACACCACACTGCTGTAAACGAGCAAAACTGGGGTAAACACCCACACCGGTAACTCAGTGGATCGAGCCAGACGACCAGCATGCCTACCTTATTGTGAACCCTGACACCTCTCTGGGATGCCACTGCGTATCCATCGGCTTCGTGAAGAGGAAGTGGAAGAGGGAGAGGGGGCCGCCCAACCAGATCTATTTATATGTGGTTGGTAATTAGCAGCCACACTGCCCCTTGAGATATAGAGCCTAACGCCCTATCCGGCCATATCTACCCCCAGATTTTGCATTGTCGCCCCGACGATGAACCTAAGAACGGATGCTACCTCCAAGGTCTAAAGATGGCCATCTGGACCTTAGACAATGTCTGCGCCGGCTGTGCCAAGCTAGCCGCAGGAATGGGAAGATGGTAAACGTTAGGACGGTGACCAGCGATAGTACGAATAGTCCGACACACTGGCTGACTAGGGCCAGGTTGCCCGGATGGGGACAAAGGAGAGACTGGTGTTACAACACTCCTGGATGCAGAGGGTGCGTTTGACCCTGAGCATGGTGTAGCAGAGGACCTACTCGGACCTGGGGCAACAGCAGACGGCACTAAGGTACTAAGGGCCACAAGTCACCATCATCAAGGGAGTCGCCCTCCACCTGCTCTGGGCAGTGATGGGGAGAGGGCCCTCGTAGGGGGAGCTGGAGGTTCAGGCCAAAGGACAGCTTTCAACATGTCCTGATGGACTGTTCGTGACCGATGAAGGTCATGCACTGGAGTGACAGTGTAAACTGCTCCTTGGTCTTCGGGGGCTTTCAGCACCTGATAAACTAACTTTTCAGGATGTTTGTTGGAAGCAGCCTCAATGGACATCCTAAAATACCCAACAGGGATATTGGACCACACCACATTAGACCCACTCCAGTTTGCCTACAGGCTAAACAGGTCCACGGACGATGTGATAGCATTCACTCTGCACACTGCCCTCTCCAACCTGCATCAGAGGGACACGTATGTGCGGATGCTGTTGCTGTTTTTTTTTTTTTTTAACAGATTCTTATTTACAATGCCGGCCTGCAGCAGTGGGCTGCTTTGTTCAGCAGCCCGGGAGCAAGTTGGGGTTCAGTGTCTTGCTCAAGGACACTTCAACATGCAGACAGTTTCAAAGTGGGGATCAAGTGGATCGAACCACTGACCCTACGGTTAGTAAACCACCCGCTCTGTCCACCCGCTCTACCCCGCTCTACTCTACTGTCGCCCCGGTCATCGATTAAAGCTCTGCTTTTAACAGCATAGTGCTGTCCAAACTTGTCGCAAAGCTCCAAGACCTGCACATCAGTTCCACCTTGCGCAGCTGGATCCTGGACTGCCTGACAAGCAGGCCACAGGCTGTTTGGATCGGCAATGCCACCTCCTCCACACACACAAGCACACACACACACACACGCACACACACAGCCTCACCCCCTGCCCCCGCCCACCACCCTCACATTCAACCCCGCCCACCCTGCCCCCCCAACAGACACACACACACACACACACACACACACATGCACGGGCCAACTTACAGTAAATTAGCTGCTGTCTCTGCACCGTATTTCATCCAACTATTTTTATTATAACCATTTATTATTGCATCACCATTTATTATTACATTATTTATTTATTTACTTACTTTACATTAAAGGGGTATTTCAGAATTTTGGACATAGGACCTCATTTCCAAGTTATCCTGTGTGTTATTTATCATTGGAGATGTTTTCAACAAATTTCATTCAGTTCTTCTAGTTGCTGGTGCAGTCTTGCCGACTCCACAATACACCCGAGACAAATCAATGTAGAGACTATCAATGTAAATGTCTGTGTTAATAGAATAATGTTAGAAATAAAACCAACCTTGCATGCCATTGCATTTTGAGGGACTTGTGTCTTAGCAGTAGCATAATATACCTGGTAGTAGGCTACGGCAGCGGCGGACTGATATTACCTGTTACCGGCAGAAACTAGTCCCTCAATATGCAATGATTCATGCAATGCAAGGTTAATTTTATTTCGAACAATATTCTATCTATCTAGCATCTTAATATTGAAACACATTTACATCATGGATTTGCTTGGCTTGAAAAATGTTATATCAGAGACCAGTGACCAAATGGCGAGGCAAGGCGAAGTCACTTGTAGACAGTACCTGTGAGAAGTACATTTAACTCATCAACCAAATGAGTCCAGTCCTCTCCTCTGAGGATACAGTGGTTCAGTTCTACCATCTGGAGAATTAACCTCTGCCCATCATGGCTCTTCTCCTAAAGAATGGTCAGTTCATAGATTCTCTCTCTCTCTCTCTCTCTCTCTCTCTCTCTCTCTCTCTCTCTCTCTCTCTCTCTCTCTCTCTCTCTCTCTCTCTCTCTCTCTATATATATATATATATATATATATATATATACCATTCATGAACAATAATTGAAAACCATTGATAAGAAGCAGAGGGACTATGATCTCTGCAGTATTCTACAAAATATAATCTGCAAACTTTTTATCATTCAATGTTTTTAGGTACGTACTTGTGGACATCAATTGTTATTGTAGGGTGTTATACCTTGGCCTAGGGGTGCCAGAGGTACAACAAAAAACAGGGGAGACGCAGTACTCAACATTTAAGATAATTTATTAAATAAGCAAAAACGTAAATAATCAAAGGCATAATTACCCACAAGGCAAAAAGATGAGGTGTGAAAATCAGTAATCAGTGGTGTAGTGGGTGTATGCATGAGTGGAATGTATGTGTGTGTGGTGTTGGATGTATTAACAACAATGATGAAAAGGGTGCATGGCAGGAGAGGTGCAAAAGGAGAACTGAACAGCACAGAAGTCAACTGAACAAAAGAGAAGCCAGGAAGGGACTGGGAGACTGGCTTTTATACTGGGTCTCAACCACCGGGCCCAGGTGGCAACACTTGGCTGATTGCAGGTGACATCACAGCTCTGCTCCCCAATCCACTGCAAACAAGGAGAACAGAACCAGGGAGGGACAAAGCAAAGAAACAACATAACCTAAACCAAAATACCATAACCAAAGTATGCTTTTTTAAAAATCCCCCAGACCACGATCTACTATAAAATACCATACCACATTATATACTATAAGATATACTATAATATATTATACAATAACCTTCACCATATCCTATATACAGGGAACCGTCACATAGGGGTAAGGCAAGGTAATTATTATTTTGCTAACAGCTATAGATCAGCCCCTGATTTCGCAAAAGTTTTAAAATGTGTCACCGACATAGTAGCGTATACAGCAGGGGTGGCCAAACTACGGCCCGCGGGCCATTTGTGGCCCGTTGCCCTTTATTTACTGGCCCGGCATGAGTTCTAAAAATAACATGGA
The DNA here is from genome assembly GCA_036785325.1 of Urophycis tenuis. Lineage (NCBI taxonomy): Eukaryota > Metazoa > Chordata > Actinopteri > Gadiformes > Phycidae > Urophycis > Urophycis tenuis. The sequence continues at coordinate 5,986,771 of JAXIVH010000019.1, read as the reverse complement.
ATTTGGCCCGTTGATGTTAAAAAAAAAAAAGTTGATTAAACATGGCAGAAAAGAGAAGGAAAATAGACAGTGAGTGCCGACAATTTCAGTCCAAATGGGAAAATGCATACTTTTTTAAAGAAGTCAGGGGGAAATGTATGTGTTTAATTTGCCGGGAGTCTGTAGCAGTGATGAAAGACTTCAATGTTCGTAGACACTACGAAACCAAACATCAGGCGTACAATTTGTACACTGGCTCGGAGCGGGAACAAAAAGTAAACCAGCTGAAAGCTAGCCTGCTAGCTCAGCAGCATTGTTTTGTCCGTGTCAATAAAGACCAAGAGAATGCAACTATGGCTAGCTATGAGGTAGCTCACATCATCGCCCAGCGTGGAAAACCCTTCTCGGATGGTGACTTTGTTAAAGACTGCCTCACTAAAGTTGCTGGGATAATGTGTCCAGAAAAGCTGCAAGACTTCGAGAGGGTTAGTTTGTCCAGACAAACTATTACAAGAGTTGAGGACCTGTCAGCTAATTTGATTCTGCAACTGACCGAGTCGGCGAAACTATTTCAGTGCTACTCAATTGCGTGTGATGAGAGTACAGACGCCACAGACACCGCGCAACTGTTATTTTTTTTGCGGGGAGTGGACACCAAGTTTTCCATCACTGAGGAGTTGCTGGATGTCAAGAGCCTTAAGGGCACCACGACGGGAAGGGACATTTTTGAAGCTGTGTCTGCGGCAATTGAACCTGCCCTGGGACAAGCTGTGTGGAGTTACCACGGATGGGGCTCCAGCAATGACAGGCGAGCGGAATGGGATGGTTTCGATGCTGTGTAGAAAAGTTTGCGATAAAGGAGGCGAGGCTGTAAAAATGCACTTCATTATCCACCAAGAAGCACTCTGTGCCAAGGGGGTGAAGATCGGTGATGTGATGGACATGGTAGTTAAAACTATCAATCGTATTCGCGCAAGAGCACTCAATCATAGAGAATTTCAAACGTTCTTGACTGAAGTTCATGCCGAGTATGGAGACGTAGTGTATCATGCAGAGGTGCGCTGGCTCAGTCGCGGTTCCGCTCTTCAAAGGTTTTACTCATTGAGATCAGAAATCAACCAGTTTTTCAAAGGGAAAGGACAACCCCTTAATGAACTGAGTGACCCTCTATGGTTGGCAGACCTGGCTTTTCTGGTTGACATAACAAGCCAACTCAACACACTAAACAAGAAGGAAAAGAGGAAAAGATCAACTTGTGCCTCAGATGCATTCACATCTGAAAGCGTTCTGTGTGAAGCTCCGTCTTTTCGATACAAAAATGCGCAACTTTAACGTTGCGCACTTCCCTACATTGTTGGAACTGAAGGTAGCTTTTCCAAATGCCAACCTCTCTGCGAATAAGGGTAGTCACAATAGTCACAATAGTCACTTTCATCATAGTTTTTGCTGCACAACAGGTTATTCATTCATATTGCATAACTGGTCATTTCTGTAATTTTCACTGCATAACTGGTCATCTCTTTGCACAACTGGTCTTTTCCAACATAGAATCTGACATGCTACATCCTTTGGTATACTATCATCTCTCTGTGTATGCCTGGTTGTATGTACGTTTATGTATATTTCTTTATGTATGTATATTTTGTATTTTGTATATTGAGTACAGGTTTATATTTTACATAGGTTTATTTCACATAGGTTTTATTTTATTTTAATTTTATTTTTATCTTTTACATAGGCTTATATTATATATTATATTCTAACACTCTACTTTACGTAGAGTGTCTGTCTCTTCTTCTTTTTGCACTGGAGTATTGTATTGTAACGAATTCAATTTCCCTCAGGGATTATTAAAGTACGTCTGTCTGTCTGTCTGTCTGTCTGTCTGTCATATGTTTCTGTCATCACATCTCTCCTGACTGAATTCAATATGCGCTTCGGAGACTTTGCGGTCATTGAGAAGGACATGAAGCTATTCACATCATCTTTCTCTGTGGACATATCCGATGTTGCCGAATGTATGCAGATGGAGGTCATTGAAATCCAGTGCGACGATTCATTGAAAAGTCAGCATCAGCTTCTTCCCCTTCTTGATATTTATCGAGGTTTGAATGACGCCAGGTTTCCTCTCATGAGACGGCATGCTGCAAGAATGGCTAGTCTGTTTGGTTCCACATATATATGCGAACAAACCTTTTCTTTGATGACTATCAATAAAAGCCGATTGAGAACAAGGATGACTGACAGACACCTCTGCGACGTTCTTCGCATCTCGACCACCAAGCTCACTCCTGATCTGCCAGCTATTCTACAGTCCAAGGCACAACATCACTGCTCCCACTGACTGAAGTTCTGATTTCCACAATTGGTGAGTGCCATATTTGTTGCTTAATTTAACCTCAATTTCAAAACTCAAGAACCCCCCTACACACACACACATACGCACGCGCACGCACACACGCACGCACGCACACGCACGCACACACGCAGGCACACACGAAATATTGTTCTGCAACTAAATGTTTTGATCAGTCTGTTTTTGCTTCTTTAGGACTGTGTTGGAACAGAAAAGGAAGTTGATGTTCAGGGTACATGCTGTGGAGGAATTCCATGAATGGGACTGAGACAGCCAATTGTCCCTTGTCACACAGATGTATTTTTTATTTTTATTTTTTGCAACAAAATGTTTTGATCAGTCTGTTTTATGGCTCTTTTTGGCTGACTTTTATATTGTCAAGCACTATATCAGAACTAGAGGTGTTACTGATATTTATTGTTCTTGTTGGACCTAATTCATATTGTTGTATTGTCATAATGAGCATAATAATCCTATTAAACTACTCATTAACAATTAAACTGTTCAATAGTTTCATTGATTAGCATAGCATTATGTTCAGCGTCACACAACTGGTTGAAAGCTTGCTCTTCATTTTGTATTGGCCCTCGACGACTTATATTTTTGTGAATGTGGCCCACAAGCTGAAAAGTTTGGCCACCCCTGGTTTACAGGGAGACGGAACCGCCTGCTAGGCATTGCTGCCAGTCACACCTCTTCTGGTGCCCATGGGTCAGCTGCAGGGTCATCAGCCAGGAACCACCGATCACCAACGTTTCGCTCCTTTAATCCTGGAATGTTTCCTGGTGGCGGAGCAGTGACAGGGACATCTTCCTGTCACCCCCTGCAGCTGATAGGTGTTCCCCCCTGCGGCTGTTGTTGGAGTTAGTTGTTCTTTCCCCAGTGCTTGTCCTTCCTCCTCAGCCAGAGCCAAAAGCTCCCCTTCTCAGCCTCCTCTGCCAGCTCTTTGGTTGCTTTCTTTAGGTTCCCCCCGGTCACTCCTGGGTCCATCAGTAAGAGTGTTGTTGACAGCCCCATGTTGCCTCGGCATCTGACTTCCACAGGGTAGATGGAAGTCTTCCAGCCAGCCATTCGGCACTCAGTTGCCAACTCTGAGTACTTGGCCCTTTTACATTCATAGGCAGCCTCGATCCCCTCTTCTGCTGGTACCGTGAGCTGAAGCACAGACTTTGCTTTGATGGACCACACCACTATGTCAGGGCGGAGAGATGTAGTGGTGATCTTGACCAAAAAAAAAGAGCTGACTGTTGAGGACTACTCTCATTTTCCACTCCTGGACGGAGAAGAACGGCCTAGGTGTTTCTTTTGGCCCGATGTTCCTTCTCCCCCTGCCTTCCATGACAAAGCTGTGGTTCTCCGCTGGTGGCACCCCATTGTTGCCCTGCCGGCAGCGCTCCAGCACCTCTACCAGCTTCCTCAGGACCTGGTCGTGGCGCCATTTATAGTGTCCCTGGGAGAACGCGATCTTACAGCCCGACATGATGTGCTGGATGTTTGCATTAGGTGTGTTGCAGAGTGTGCAGCATTCCTCGCTCCTGAACCACTGGTGAAGGTTCCGAGGACATGAAAGCCTGTCATGTTGAGCGGGTGAGGAAGCTGAGCCTTGCCTGCGAGATCTTCCAAAGGTCTGTCCAACTGATGTTGCAGTTGATGACTCCCTCCCAGGTTGTCCAACTTCCTTGTTGGCCCTGGGACGCGGCCTTGATCTTGTAGCACTCTTTCTCCATCCTCGTCACCTCCGCCACCACCATCTCCTTCCTCTTTTTGCGGTTGGCCTTGGACTAGAACCGTGGTGCTTCTCCACACCCTAGGCCCGCTCTTCCTGCCTGGACTCTGCCAATGATCTCTTGATGTTGTAGGCCCTTGAGGGCTTGAACGACCTCTGAGGGCTTAAGCGTTTGGGCGTTCCACTTCCGGCCTGTCGGGATCTTGATGTTTGCGTTCCTAACAGTCAGGTCAGTGGACTCTTAGTTCACGAACGAGCCTGGTCTTTTCCTGCTGATAGCCCAAACTGATGGATTGGAGCGGCAGCTGGAGGGTGTTCCTTCCGAAAAGGCCTGTTTCAGAGAGGCACCGTGGCAGCCCCAACCACATTCTAATGAATGAGTTGACTTTTCCATCCATTTTACTTGCAGTCGATGAGGAGATATCACTCAATTTCAGCGGCCACATCACCCTCCTGTAGAGTGTAAATTGGTAGCACCAGGCCTTGTACTTTCCCAGGAGTTGGCTTTGGTCGATATTTGCCAGGCCTTCTGAGAGCTGTTTACTGCCTGCCCAGGCAGGCCCAGTGTTCGCCATCCCTCTGTCTCGCTTGACTTAGGCCATTTGAGTTTGTGCCTTCTAGTTGGATTCTTGGTCTGCTTTTGGCTAAGTCCTGTGTAAGTTGGTGGCAACTGGGTTTTGGTGCTCACACTTTGCCTTCTGCAACATTGGGTCCATTGGCTCTGTGGTTTTTGACCTGGCTTTCGGTCCCTCTTGTCTCACCTGCTGCAGCAGTGCAAGGTTGCTGTTAGCCCTTCTGATCACACTTTCGCTTCCCCTGGTGGATTCGCAACCGCTTGAACGTGGTCACTTTCTCCCATCTGCATCCACACTTCCAGAGGATCTTCTCCTCGTTTCCTGGAGTCCTGACATGGTGCATAGCTACCATCAAGGTAGCGATTCGCTACCCATGTCATATTAGGAGACTGAGTCCAAATGTTGCCTGTGTATGTTTGTCTTGTTCGTCTATGTATTCCGTTACCTTCATACTGTTTTAAAGTCATTTGTCAACTGTGTCATTCATCATACTCACTACGGCAGTTTTATACAAGCTAGCAACGACCATTCTTACAACTCTTACTAAAGTAATTTACCATTAATGTCACCTGTTCTGTTGCAATAACCACTCTAATGAGACATACTTGTTTGAGTGGTTATTGCAACAGAACAGGTGAAAAGGGTTTAAATCAACGTCAATACTTCTGGGTCAACCGGAAGTGACCCCCACGTTTTTGGAATTAATTTTATTGCTGTTTTTATACATTTTGGCTATGCCAAAATATAGCAATTGTACACTGTTTACAGTACTTAAATGTTTCTGGCTAGTAGTGGGGAGAAAGGTAGCTGTTTAAAGCTTTCATGTAATCTCACTTGGAACACCCCTGTCTCATGTGTATATTGGTATGCGCCAATTGGAAGACTGATGGTTGAAGTCATCACCAACATCAATCATCATCAGTCTAGCTCAGGAGAGGTTCAGTGCAGAGGAGAAGAGACCTGCGCAGGCACCCTACACCATGAACCAGAGGGTAGTGAAGATCCACAAGATTTGACAGGAGTTGAAGTCCCTTCCCTCAGGAAGCAGCACAAGGCAGCCTGCGAGGAACAGCGTTCCCCGCTGGCAGAGTTGCGCGCCATCTTGAGGAAGAGGCTGATGACTCTACACAGAGCAGAATGGCATTGAAGGCGCCAGAAGGAGAGAGCCAGGAAGCGGGCTTCATTCATCGCCAATCCCTTTGGCTTCACCAAATCACTGCTGGGGCAGAAGCGGGATGACAATCTGGTCTGCTTAAAGGAGGAACTAGATGTGCACATCCAGAACACCTGCAAGTTCCAACCATTTCCGAGAAGCCGGTGAAGAGCTTGGGCAAGGTGTTTGACAGCAGCCTCAAGGACTCCTCATTGGTGCAGTCCACCTGCCAGGAACTAGACACTTGGCTAAGAGCAGTTGACAGATCCGGCCTCCCAGGCAAGTTTAAAGCGTGGATTTACCAGTATGGTATTCTGCCAAGGATACTTTGACCGCTACTTGTCTATGAGGTCCCCATTTCCACAGTGGAGACCTTGGAGAGGAAGGTCAGCAGCTGTCTCAGGAGATGGTTGGGGTTGCCCAGAAGTCTCAGTAACATCGCCCTCTACGGGAACAGCATGAAGCTCCAGTTGCCCCTGAAGTCTCTGGAAGAGGAATTCAAGGTCACACGGACTCGAGAGGTGCTGAAGCTACCAGCTGCCACCGGGCCCAGCTACCAGCTACCACCAGGCACAGCTACCAGCTACCATCTGGCCCAGGTACCATCTGGCCCAGCTACCAGTTACCACCAGGCACAGCTACCAGCTACCATGATGTAAAGTCCCACAGAGTACTTTCAATATCAAATGAGCCCCTATTGTCCTGTGTCTCTTCCGGGTTAGAGCAACGCTGGCGTCTGGTCTGTTGACTGCCGCTTCTGTCCCGGTCCGTGTCCACCGTTCATTTTTCATTTCCCGTTTATTTATTTTCCGTTCCCGTGCTCGTCTGTTGTTTTGTTTTTGTTGATTCCCTGCATCTCCACTCCATCGTGCATGCGAGTGCTCCACTCCGCTCTTCTGCTCTCACTCCACGGACTACTAGCCATTTTAGCTGGCCAGCTAACAGCTAGCGGGACTTCTCTGTCACCCGGCGCTGAGTGTGTGATCGTTCGCTCCGGAGTGCGCTCTGCTCTGCATCTGTAGCGGTGACTGTGTTGTCCCGGATCGACGTCATCAGCCCAGCTGTCTGGCTATCCAGCCGGCGTTCTCGGGGGGGAGCCTCCACTCCCTGCCAGCTCGTCAGCTGTAGCCTCGCTGCGCGCAGACATGGCACAGCGGGGTTTTCCGGCCGCGTGGGCATGGTCCGGGGCACCCGTCACCGCTCACTTCACCAACACCACCACCCAGTCCACTGCTGCATCCACACGCCTCACTGCCCACCAGCTTCTAGCTAATCAGCTACTAGCCTCTGCTAAGCTACTTCCTGGACTACTCTCAGCTACTGTTACATCTCATCTCCTCTGTGGACTATCGCTCCTGCTACTCCAGGCTCCTTCTCCACCAACACCCCGCACACCCATCATCTACACCCCCGCTGACCTCCACCGTCTCAACATCAACATCAACCACCGCCTCCCTCCTGCTGCTGCTATCGCTGCGAGCAAAGCTGGGATCCTCCGCCGCCGCCGCTACATCCACCGTGGCTCTGGTCTCTCCTCTAACCGACACTTCCCCGAGGGCTCACCCATCCCCTCACTCTGGACTGCCTCTCGCCCCCCTGTCACCCCCACCCCCCGCACTCCCAACCTCAGCAACCTCCGCCCCCCCCCCCCCCTGCACCCCCATCCATCTCCCTTGCACTACTGAACTGTCGCTCCCTCTCCAACAAATCACCCATCATATCTGAACTGCTACTGGACAATAACATTGACTTGCTTCTCCTCTGTGAAACATGGCAACAGCCCCTGGACTACTACGCTCTCAATCAAGCCACTCCCTCCAACTACAGCTACCTCGCCAAGCCCCGCCTCTCTGGGCGAGGAGGAGGTGTTGCCGTTCTCCATAAACAATCCCTACCCATCACTGAACTGAACCTCAATCTCCCATCTATCTCTTCCTTCGAATACCTCGCCTTCTCCCTCCCCAACTCTATTACCTCTGTTCTCATCTACCGTCCACCAAAGCCCCACCCGTCTTTTCTCTCTGATCTCTCTGAACTCCTCACCATTGCATCCTCTCTCTCCTCCCGCCTCCTACTCACTGGGGACCTAAATATCCACATTGATCAGCCCAACATCCCACTGACGTCCGATTTCCTCTCTCTCCTAGACTGTTTCCACCTTACCCAACACATCAACTTCCCCACCCATACCAAAGGACACACCCTGGACATAGTCTGCTCCTCCTTCCTACCCATATTCAACCCTTATCCTCTCCTCTTTCCACTCTCTGATCACCTCTGCATCATCTTCTCCGCCCCCCTACCCTCACCCCATAATCCCAAAAAACGCACCATCTCCTACCGCAACATCAAGGCAGTCAACCCACTCACTCTCTCCCAGCTCATCTCCTCTGCCTTTCCCCCTGACTCCGCCCCCTCTTCGCCTGACGACTATGCCTCCACCCTCAACACCATCCTCTCTGATTCCCTGGACTCCCTAGCCCCCTGGAAAACATCATCTGTCTCATTCACCAACTCCGCCCCCTGGTACACCCCTGAACTGCGCACCATGAAGCAAGCTGGCCGTCAACTTGAACGTCTTTTCAAAAGAACCCGCCTCACCGTCCACGCCGAAGCCTTCAAACAACACATTTCCTCCTACCGTGATGCTCTCCTTGCTGCCAAATCCGCCCACTTCTCATCCCTCATCAACAGCACCAGCCTGAATCCCCGCACCCTGTTCTCCACTGTTAACAAACTGCTCCTGCCACCGGCCACCAACCCACCCTCCTCCCCCGACCTCTGTAACTCCTTCCTCCTCGCTTTCAACAACAAAATCTCCCAAATCAACAGCTCCCTGACTGCCACTATCAGCAACTCCCCCGCCACACACACTTCCCCGCCCTTCCCTCCGCTCGCTGCTTTCTCCCCTGTCAACTCCTCCCACATCCAGGACATCATCACAGCATCGAAGACAACCACCTGCTCCCTCGACCCCCTCCCAACAACCTTAACCAAGGCCTGCCTTCCTGCCCTCGTCCCCCACCTCACCACCCTCTTCAACCAGTCTCTATCCCTTGGTCACTTTCCCACTGCCTACAAACTTGCCTCCATCACCCCCATCCTCAAAAAGCCCACCCTGGACCCAGCCAACCTCTCCAACTACCGCCCCATCTCCAACCTCCCATTCCTCTCCAAAACTCTTGAGCGCATCGTCGCCGCCCAACTCCACACCCATCTCCAGTCCAATAACCTCTATGAACCCCTCCAGTCTGGTTTCCGCCCACTTCACAGCACCAAAACCGCCCTCCTCAAAGTCATCAACGATCTCCTCACCTCCGCAGACTCCGGCGCCCTCAACATCCTGTTACTCCTCGACCTCGCCACTCCTACTCCTACTCCACTCCTCGACCTAACCACTCTATCCTCCTTCAAAGGCTGCGCCAACAGGGTGTTGAGGGCACTGCACTCGACTGGCTCACCTCATACCTCACCAACAGGCAACAGTTCGTCTCCCTCTCCGGTCACACATCCACCCTCTCCCCAGTCAAGCAGGGGGTCCCCCAAGGCTCAGTCCTCGGACCCCTCCTCTTCATCTGCTACATCTTCACCCTTGGTCATATCATGCGCAACCTCAACCTGGACTTTCATTGCTACGCCGACGACACCCAGATATATATCAGCACCAAACCCACCCAAAACTCACCCCTCACCCGCATCGAAACCTGCATCACTATAATAAAATCATGGCTGAACCACAACTTCCTTCAACTCAACAGCGACAAAACAGAACTCCTCCTCATTGGCACCAAATCCACCCTCAGCAAAACCGGACCCATCTCACTCACCATTGGCACCTCAACCATCACTCCCTCCCCCCTGGCACGCAACCTTGGCGTTATTCTGGACCCTACCCTCTCCTTCGATCCCCATGTCAGCTCTATCATCAAAACCTCATACTTCCACCTCCGTCGCATCGCCAAAATCAGACACTGCCTCTCTCCCCCTGCTGCCGAATCCCTCATCCACGCCTTCATCTCCTCCCGCCTTGACTACTGCAACTCCCTCCTCACTGGCATCACTTCCCATTCCCTCCATAGACTCCAACTGGTCCAGAACTCTGCCGCCCGCCTCCTTACCCACACCCGGTCCCACCAGCACATCACCCCAGTTCTCCACTCTCTCCACTGGCTCCCCATCAAACAGCGCATCATCTTCAAAACACTTCTTCTCACCTTCAAAGCCCTCCATCTCCTGGCCCCCCCGTACCTGTCTGACCTCCTCATCCCCCACCGCCCCACCCGTGCCCTCCGATCCTCCTCCAGTCTCTCCCTGATCACACCCAGGTCCAAACTTAAGTCCTTTGGGGACAGAGCCTTCTCCCGCTCTGCACCCCGGCTCTGGAACTCTCTCCCCCAACCAGTCCGCGACTCCCCCTCACTCCCAACATTCAAGTCCCATTTAAAAACCTACCTCTTCTCCCAAGCCTTCGACCTCCCCTACCCATAACCGGTGTCCTGTCCCTCCCCCTGTGCTTCATTCCTCCATGTCAATCACTGTTGTCCCTACCTCGTCCCCCCAGTATGTCACTACTATGTTCTTTTTCTTCTTTTCTCTCTTCCATGTAAGCGTATTTGGGTCCTTGAAAAGCGCTATATAAATATAATGAATTATTATTATTATGAAGTACAGAGACTCAAGAGACCCAAAGGTGGCCCAGGCTGGAGTGGAAGTGAAGACAGGAAGGAAGTGGAGGGCTGAGGCTGCTGTGCTGGATGCAGAATCCCGGCTGCGCTAAAAAGATTTGGTGGGCGTGGTGGCTCATGGCAGAGCAGGCTTGGGGCTGTTCCCAACACCCCGGTATAGGGAGAGCAAGGGAAAGAGAAGCGAAGGCTAATTCAGGAGGAGGTGAGGGCTGCAGTGCAGGAAGGAAGATCAAGCAGAGCGGTTGGTCTGAAGCAACAAGGGGCCTGGACAAGGTGCGAGCAGGCAATGGACCGGAAAGTCACCTAGACAGACCTATGGCAGACTGAGCCACACCGCATCACCTTCCTGATTCGGGCAGTGTATGATGTCCTGCCTAGCCCGGCGCACCTTTTCACCTGGGGAAAGGTGGAGACCCCGAATTGCTCTCTGTTGGAGCACATCCTGAGCTCCTGCCCAAAAGCTCTTGGCGAGGGCCGGTACTTTTGGCGCCAAAACCAGGTGTTGAAACCGATTGCGGAAGCCATCAGCCATCAAGGGGATCAGCAGCTGCAGCCAAGTGCAAAACACCACCAGCGCAATAGCGTTTGTCAAAGCAGGAGTGCAGCCAAGGCCAGGACACAAGACTGTGGCAGCAGGAATCCTGTCAACAGCCCAGGACTGGCAGCACTCAATGGACCTGGAGAAGCAGCTGAGTTTCCCGTAGCACATCGTCAGCACCATTTTGAGGCCAGATATACTTCTGGTCTCAGAGGCAACTAAGAACATCCTCATCATGGAGCTGACGGTGCCATGGGAAGACCGCTTGGGGGAGGCTCCTGAAAGGAAGAGGACCATCTGATCATCGGCTGTCGAGAGCAGGGCTGGAAGGCAAAGTGCATGCCCATCGAAGTAGGCTGCAGAGGATTTGTGGGGCAATCACTCTACAGAGCCCTCAGTGTACTGGGCATCACAGGAGGAGCAAAGACCAGAGCCATCAAGAACATCACTGAGGCAGCCGAGAAAGCGCCGAGATGGCTCTGGATCCGGAGAGAAGGTCCATGGAGACAAGCGAATGCCACCTGAACACACACCTGATCAACCGTTGTGGGTCGCCTGGAGGAGGGTGTATGATGTTGTGAGACCCGAAACACCCGAGGATAACAGGTTCTATCACTGATGTGTTCAGGTGCATCTTCTGATGCACCTGAACTTGACTAGACATGAACTTGACTAGACATACGTCTAGTCAAGCTCTCAGTCTGTTAACAAACAGTGACTTGTGTTAAGGTCAATTTGTTGTGAACTGGTTCGTAGTTAGTAAACATATTTTGTGACTCTCATGTCTATTTATTTTGTTTATTCAAAGTATTTTATTTTCTTTGATTTTGTTAATTTTTGTTTATCTTTTATTATCACAGCCTTTTGGCCGTAATTTGGGTGAACAAATTAAAAAAAACTTCAACTGCATCTAACGGCTTCTCCTGAGTGTATTCTATCTTGCTCACGGCCGTCACTACCCCTGACACTCTTGATCCCATTATGTCTGCCTTGATAGATTTCTCTGTATAGTGAAAGTTTTGTGCAAAAATCTACTAAATAACCATTGCCTCAGATGACACCCAATTTGGTATGAAAAAAATCCTTTTGAAAACTCATATCTAGGCAAACAGACGCCTTTCAGGTCACTCAAGGACACTGTACAGACAGAATAAATTAAAAACACATAAGGAAGTATACAAATCATATGTTAAAAAGGACCATGGTAGAAAAGATCAACATAATAAGATAAGATAAATATAAATAGGGCAAGTATATGAGGAAGCAGGGAGGTTAGAGGGAGTAGGCAGACCGGAAGAGGTGGGTTTTGAGGCATGATTTGAAAAGGGGGAGAGAGTCACAGTTCCAGAGGTCAGGTGGCAAGGTGTTCGTCCTGATGTGTGTTGAGTCATAATTCCAGAGAAAGTGTTCTTTTTGGCCTCATTATATCCCTTGTGTTTCAGTTTCAAGGCTCATGGTTTTGCTCAACCCAACAGCAGTGATCCACAAAATTAGACCATGAACAAAGATTCTCCTTCAGTCATATCAAGAGATCCATCTTTTGAGCTTCTGTTTATTGGCAAAGAGCCTTCATTTTAAGTGCAAGAGGAAATCACAACAATGCCAACATGGAAATCAGAATTGTTTTTTTCTGTTATGTTATGAATTACATCTTGATTAATAATGTAATCATCTTGACTACATTAAGCATGAATATGATCATTTGGTTCTCTAGAAACTTGAGTAACAATGCCATATTGAGCTTCCAGGCAACAAATTTAACTAATTTTAGAGAAACCAACATTAGTGCTTGTTGTTGACAATTAACTCAATCTCTCTCAACAGCTTCTCCTTGTTGTTTATGACGTTTTCACCAGCCTTCTTCATCAGATCCTCGATCATCTCTGGGCTGTAAGCTCCCTGGAATGTGTGATACTTCTCTCTGTACTGCTCCAACTTGCCCCCTGAACACATGAGACAACATTTGACTGAGCGGATTGTGCACTCTGTGCGCAATATGTATCATGTCTTTATGCTTTCATATAACCTACCACAGTTTTCAACATTGAATAAGGGCATGTGGATTACAGTGGGGGCTTTCTTGGAGCCATTGAACACATAGAAAGCCTTTGTTGAGGTAACGTCTTTTTCTGTGTAACTGATCTCTGGAAAGGAGATGCCCAAATCCTTACTCTCTTTAGCTGTTTCAGACACAGTCTGCGAAATGAAAGACATACATTAAACAGATGTTAGTATGGATTCATTAATATATTAAACTATTTATTTATATTTCTGGTTGAAAGATCTTTTACCACAGAGATTATTCAACATAACTGGATCGTGAAAGGCAATAGGTTAAAACCTTCCAAGTACATTAGTTTGTCACCCACTGCCCAAAACTTTACATGGAGGTTGTCAATTACATTTTTTATCTTGTCCATGCCATCTTGTCAGCTTTTATTTGAGAGGGAATTTGAGACCACGTTTATACATAGCAGGGTATTCTGGAAAACGGCTATTTTCTCCTCCTCGTTTGTGAAAATAATTGTGTTTAAACCAATGATAAAAACAGCCGGCGAAGGGTGTCACGAACACTTCAAGCAAACAGGTGGCCAATCAGAAATGCCAAACAAACGACTCAAAACTGTCATGAATCTGCTCCCTGCTCCACTCATTGGGTAATTTTCCACCACACTCTGCCTGCTGCCACACCCCCCTCACACTCACACTCTAACCTATCAGGAAGCTCACCTGTTCATTGATCCTAATCAATGCCACCTGCATCTTGTTACCAGCTGCTCTGTGTGTTTATTTAAGGCACAGGTCTCCAGACAATCAGTGTCAGTTCGTCTGCGATTCAGCATGTTCCTGTTCGTTGGCCTTCCTCAACTGATCTCCGTGCTAGATCCAACCTGTTTGACCTGACCTGTTTGACCCGACAACTCCCCATCCCCTTTCCCCTTAATCAATAAAAAACCTTCTGGTGTTCGTGAAACGCAAATGGTTCTCCTGTCTCGTACTTGACAAAAACGACAGACCAACGTGTCACAATGCAAAAACGCCGGTTTCCCTATTTACATGCAACTGCGAAATCTGAGTTTTCCAAAATCTCCACTTTGCCAGGAGTTTTTAGAAGTAATCATTTTCTCTGATGGAAACTGAGTTTTCGTGTAAATGAGAGGCCAAACCGCATGGAAATATCTGCTTTTTCCCATCGTGTAAACGGGGCCTGAGTGTTCTTGAGGAGTAGACATTTTACCTCCATTGGATTTCCATCACTGAAGTCAAAGGAGATGATCAGATCTATTTCTCGCTCAGCTCTCAGTGCACTCATGTAGGGAGAGTTGACCAGCAGACCGGCATCCTCAAAGTGACTGGTTTCACTCTTCAGAAGCCTTTGATGAACATCTGGAGCTTAACACACGGTATAACAGCAAACATGTCAAACCATGTCTAAATACATCAAACAGCTTTAGTCAACTGTGAATATAAATGCAGTTCCCTGAGCATTGATTTCAGAGAACAGATCATAAAACCTAAAGGCATACCATTCATTTGGTACAGGTAATTATAATTTTTTCCCCAAATCCAGAGTAATTCCAGAAACCACTTGACAACTTTTAATATTTGTCTGACGATGAAATCCCAGAATGCTGTGAAAAAATAAAACAATAGAATAGTTTCATTATAAACTGCAGTTCAGGGGATTTGTTTCAAGGCATACAAGTAAAATAAACTGCAGACAGTAGGTTTGTACCATTCTTCAAGTTGTGAAACCAATTGAAGAGCGATTGGCAGATCTCCGATGTGAGTCCCAGTGCGAGTTTCTTCCTGGACTCTGGTTCTGCTGTGACCCACTCATCTTGGTTGATCCTCAAATCTCTACCGCTCAAAGACTTCTTCCCTGCAGCATTCATAAAATAAATATCAGCCGCATTGATTGGCATTTGTTGCTTCTTTTGAAATTTGGCATCTTTGTATTAAAATGCATATTTGTGTCATGGATTTGCTTGGCTTGAAAAATTTAATATAAAAGACTGGTGACCAAATGGTCAAGCTTGGTCACTTGCAGACGGTACCTGTGAGAAGTACATTTAACTCATCAACCAAATGAGTCCAGTCCTCTCCTCTGAGGATGCAGTAGTTCAGTTCTAACATCTTGAGAATTAACCTCGGCCCTTCATGGCTCTGCAATGCCACTGCTTCCCCTAAAAAAGGTAATCACTTCATAGATAATGCATATATATTCCTGTATACCATTCATAAACAATAATTGAAAACCATTGATAAGAAGCAGAGGGACTATGATCTCTGCAGTGTTGTACAAAATATAATCCGCTAATTTTTTTTTAATTCAATGTTTTTAGGTACGTGCTTGTGGATACCAATTGTTATTGTAGGGTTTAGGCATTATTATTATTATTATTATTATTCTGGATTGGTAACAGCTATAGGTCAGCCCCTGATTTCGCAAAAGTTTTTAAATGTGTCACCGACATACAGTATGTAATCCCAGCAAACAGGTCTCCAAAAAGGGGGAACCAGTTCGCCCGTAGGGGGGCGCAATCATTTTGTGGTAAAAATCAAATAAATCATCAGCCCCTCCCTGATAGTGGAACATTTCTGAAACGTGGTGTCCCAACCATATCTCACAAGCAGAAAATGTTTGCCTCTTGATCCCATTATTTCTCTCTGGATAGACTTCTCTGAACAGTGAAAGTTTTGTGCAAAAATCTTGAAATAACAATTGCCTCAAACGACACCTAATTTGGTAAACATACTACATGGATGTGTCTGATCTTACGTTTTGACTTGTAAATGTGAAATTTTAAAAATATATAAAAAGATAAAATTTTAAAATAAAATTTGGTCATAAGCAAACATTGTGCTATACCATGCACAGAGAGTGCACACCTCATTTGGAGAAATTGAGGTGTACACTAGCCTAGCTAAATCTGGTGTTGTGCATGGTTGCTGATAAATATACTATACAAATTATAGTAATAATAATAATCAAAATGAAAATAATAACAAGTAGAATTGGAATTAGTAGAAAGAAGAGACTTACTTTTGATGATGTCGATCAACTTCTTCAAAGATTCTTCATAATAGGCATGGCTGGCACCTGCACCACATTTTGAGAAAATTAATTGATGGATGGATATAGATAGATAGAGAGAGAGAGAGAGAGAGAGAGAGAGAGAGAGAGAGAGAGAGAGAGAGAGAGAGAGAGATAGAGTAGATGAGTTGATGATACATAGAAATATAGATAACCTTCAAGTTGTTTATTTGATGGTTTCTCATTGACTTTGTCAAGGGTCTTCAAAAAAACAACCAATTCCTCTTCAGCAAAACCAAATGTTTTCAAGTCCTCATACCAAATGAAAAAGTTCTGGCAAATAGCTGCAGTGACTGGCTGAATCTGTTTGTTTAGGTCTCTGCTGTTGTTCACATCCAAGTTGAATTGCAACACAAGACCGCCCAAAACCATCTTTTCTGTATACCATGGGAAACAATGAAACCCAAGATCAAACTTAAGAACAACCATAGTACACCAATATCAGCATAACAAAGATTGAATTGCTTTGTATTTTAATGTGACCTCTAAGCAGCTCATTTGCGGCCTGAAGCAGAAGAGCAGAGTCACCACCGGTGTACTGGCAGAGTTGAAGGTCTACTATGGTATCAAGAAGCTGAAAACCCTCATGGTCCTTTCCTGCCTTCATGTTTCCTCCATCTAAAGACAGAACATTTTAGTACATGCTCATGACACGTAAATAACAGCATGTTAGCCAACACTGATATTACGTGTGATATATTTTATGACATACTTTCAAGCCACTCCTTCAATTTCTGCAGAATGACTTCCTTGTCAGCAAGAGCACTTCCACAAACACCTAAGCAAAGGGTAGACTGTTGAAAACAATAAAGTTGATAGTCGACATTTTCTATTTGTTCTTGTTAGGTACCTTGAAGATATGTCATGTCCATTTCAGGTTTTTTTGTTCTCAGAACACCTTTGTTGAAGATACTTCCAAAGCTGGAGGTTTCCACAAAGGCTCCAGCTAGGGTGTACCCGGCCTCATGGGGGGTTAGCTCAAAAAAGGTTTCTGTACAGTCAAACAAGTTAGGAACCAATTCAGATGTCTACTGAATAAAGTGCTGTAAAATAACAATCAAATCTAACTAAAGCATAGATAATACCTCAACACCATAAATGATGAACGAATGCTGAGTTACAAATAAATGTTAAGCTGTTCTTTTACGCTAGGTCAGATAATTTAGACAGATCGCAGTAAATTGGGGGTCACTTTTGGCCTGGCAATATCACACCTAGGAGGGTACAGGATTGCAGCCTTTACCTGGGTGCAAATGTGACGCATTTTCTAACTAAAACAGCTGTTGACATTTTGTCTGAGATTGGGAACCCTTATGATAGTCTCAATATCCATTACTGGGAATTTCCATAACCACCTGCTAAATAGCAATTCATTGACAGCAGTGATATTTGACAGCTACCGTGTAGCAAGTGTTCGTATTTGCAGTCCTGGTCGATGACTGTATAGATGGGATATGGATCCTTGTCATGGCATGATTGGTACTGTGAGAGGGTAGATTCATCTATCTGAGGAGAAACATGGAACCAAATTGTTTTCTCTAAATCATTTAAGAAAGAAATATGTCATGAAATATACTTCAAAATTATATTCTGAATATTGCTTTTCCTACTTTCTTGACAAACTCAGGAACCACCAATGCAGCCCAGGCATCGGTCAGTGAGAAATTAGCATCTTGTTGATAATATTTGATCAGGAGGTGAACTCTGTCCATTATGCTGACGCTGTCATGCCCAATTCTTTCTGCAGTGATCTTTATCTGCTCAATATCTGATGACCAATTAGGCTTCTCATAAACAGATGCCATGCACCTGTAAGAAAGCAGAATACTTTGATGAAAGTAGAAAAAAGCAAGATATGAGGGAAGAGATGCTCTGATAAATGATATGACAAATGAGCCTGCAGCAGTCTTAAGAACAAAACTGTCTCATTCAGAGGCAGGCGCCGTAAAGTGCCAAGGTGATGCATCCTAAATCTTATCCTCAGCATGTTTAAGTACATGTCCCGGAAACAGTTTGGCTCTGTTCGTTAGTTGCCATTCTCCACCTGTCTAACAGATGTCCTAAGATGCTTCCCCTTCCTATACAGATTCTGCCACTCTTTTCTCCCATTGGCAATCTTTTTTTTTCACTCACTTGCTTTTCCTTGTCCATTTTCCCACCTGAACCTCAATGCCTGATACGTTTATACATGTACATACTTTTTAAATTCCTGGCAACTAAGGCCAGAGGCAGGAAAAACAGGATTTTCATGATGTTGATGTGTAGATTTTCTTGTAATTTGAATACCCTATTTTCCATTTTTTCTTTTCCACCCTGGCTCAGCGGAGGAGTTCCTTCAGCAGAAGACTCCTCTCACCGAGATGCATCACAGAGCGACATAGGAAATCATTCCTGCCTGTGGTCATCAAACTATACAATTTGTCACTTTCATCATAGTTTCTGCTGCACAACAGGTTATTCATTCATATTGCATAACTGGTCATTTCTTTTAATTTCACTGCATAACTGGTCATCTCTTACACACTGGTCATCTCTTACACAAGAATCTGACATGCTACATCCTTGCGTATGCTATCACCTCTC
Organism: Urophycis tenuis; assembly: GCA_036785325.1. Classification (NCBI taxonomy): domain Eukaryota; kingdom Metazoa; phylum Chordata; class Actinopteri; order Gadiformes; family Phycidae; genus Urophycis; species Urophycis tenuis. The sequence goes on along the minus strand of JAXIVH010000019.1, from coordinate 5,968,078 downwards.
AGTGTATGCCTGGTTGTATGTACATTTATGTATATTTCTTTATGTATGTATATTTTTTGTATATTGCTTACATAGGTTTATATTTTACATAGGTTTATTTTACATAGGTTTTTATTTCATATTTTACATAGGTTTATATTATATATTTAAATTCTAACACTTTACTTTACGTAGAGTGTCTGTCCCTTCTCTCTTTTTGCACTGGAGTATTGTATTATAACGAATGCAATTTCCCTTAGGGATCATTAAAGTACGTCTGTCTGTCTGTCTTCCAAAAATTTACAAAACAATGGTCGTAATCATAATCAGATAGTATATCATTTAAACAAATATATACCTCTGTAGTTTGGTAAAGGTGCAGATACATACAGTTACCTAAATGAAATACCATGAGATTTACAGAAGCTTTTTGAGCTAACTTGTGTTTTTTTCATTGTATGTTATGGTTAAATTTGTTACCGCAAAGATTTCCATTTTGTTGTCTTTGGCGACGCTTTTGGCAAAAAGCGATAATTGTTCCCATAGATCCCAACAGTGTCGCAACTAGGGGTGGGACGATACGGGTAACTGACGATTCGATACTGTGGCGATATTTGGCCCACGATAATGATAATATCACGATACACGATATCTGCGATATTCGATATATTGCAAGAAATTTCAGCAACGATTTTTCACGATATGTGACTTAAAAAGATAAAATACCCATGAAAAAATACTCATTTTAAGGAAAACGTCTCATGCATTTATTCCAATGCAAAATAAACACTGCAGAAAATAAACACTGTACAGCTGGACTCATTAAAGTGCATGAACATGTGTTATGTAAACCAGGACAGTGCTTTAACATAAAAAATTACATCAAATATTGGACACATTTCATATATGCAAGTTACAAAGTTACAAAGGACTCGGTGGCCCTTGAAGTCCAGCCATCGCAGGTTAGTGCGACTCGTTTAGCAGACTGCAGTGCACCCTCAACTTTTGCTCTGGTTTCCGCATACAGTGCGGGGATGACTTTTTCTGTGAAGCACAGGTGTAGGTACCAGATCGGCTCGGCTTCCAAATCGGCTCGGGGTCCGTCGTTTACTGATAACGTCACACAATATGATTGGCTGTACGCTTGAATGTACAGCCAATCATATTGTCACATACGTCAGACAGTTTTTTTTTTTTCGTGGTGATCGGCGATCGGCAGCAGTTATGGACAACTTTTACGAGGAAATTAATTTCCTCCAAAATAGAGTTTACCATACCTTGACCATCACTAGCCCCAAACCAGAGAGCCAAGCAGCAATACACTGCTTTTTATTTTGACTACGTGTGTGTGGACTCCAATTTATGTTAGGCAAAAAATGTACATAAAACATGAGAAGAATTGTAATTTTTCTGTTGGACTTATGTATATGTGTATACAAATACACACACACACAGATAAGTGAAAAATAGCTTAATGTATATATATATATATATATATATATATATATATATATATATATATATATATATATATATATATATATATATATTATACTGAGATAACTGAAAATCTGTCTATCTAGCTATTATCGTAAAAGTCGAACGCAATTTAGTTTGTCGGAGTGGCGTTGCTGTAGATAGCGTATTGTGTGACGTCATCAGCAGACGAAGGACCCCGAGCCGATTTGGAAGCCGAGCCGATCTGGTACCTACACCGGCGTTAACTGTCTTCTTGCCGCTGTTTACGCCTACTTTACCCTCATTTACGGGATTAGCGCCACCACAAACAGGGCAGGGGATATTAAGTACCGTACTGACGGTGACAATGGGGTAAATCCATAATGTGTGTTGTAATAAAAAATCGATATTTGCCGTCAGTGTATCGATTATTTATTGCGACAGAGAGAACAACAATATATTGTAATATCGATTTTTTTCCCCACCTCTAGTCGCAACCAACACCCAGTTAGTAACATTCACAACACTGCAAATGCAAGTGTATGTGTGTGTGTGTGTGTGTGTGTTTGTGTGTATGTGTGTGTGTGGGGGGGGGGGGGGGCGGTTGTTCATAACTAAATCAAAAAGGCTATATTTTTACTTACACAGTAATGTCACTGTGCCTATTTCAGACTAGGGTTTTTTTTTTTTTTAGCCGTTATGAGAAACAAAAAGCTATTGCCTGTTTTCCAAAGAAACAGACTTACCATGTTGATCCAGAGACACCACTCATGTAGAGGGCAGCGTCCAGAAGCCCCTGCTTCCCCATCTGGTACAGTGAGCCCAGCATCCCAACCATGGCTCTCTCTCCCCCTCCAGAGCCAAGTATAGCGATGTTGGGCACCTTACTCTACGTGGACAAAGCATGCTCACAGTTGCTACATGCTACATGCTGAGTTGCTACACAGAATAGGCTAAAGTCAGTTCTGCACCATACTCACCAAAGTACAGGGAATGTTGTTCTTCTTCAAACACTGCTGAACAATAGGCTTTCTACCAATAAGGTACTTTCTTTCTCCATCACTGAGAGAATGTCCAATCCTGTTATAGATAATATGCAAGATAAGATATACTTTATTAATCCTATAGTCGTGAAACAGATAAGTCTAAAAGAAGCCATGTAACTCCATCAAAAGAAACACAGGACTAACAATTACATATTTTAATAAATTGGTTTTGAAATGTATATCAACCTGACTTGTGCCATCTGGAAAACTGCTTTTACAGAGGGTTTACTGGAAAGATATGGATAAAGAATTTGTTTAAAAAAAAGTAGCTCTTTTCTTCAAAAACGTTTTGAATTAATGTTATATCTGCCAACTTCCTTAATTATGAAACAATGTTATCAGAAAGATTTCTATCTCTGATGCAAATTAATACTAACAAAAATAATTTTGTTTGACATACCCAAGAAATCACTGCTGATCCCAGCGCTCTTCCAATAGTCTGAACCACTGCAAGGTTATCAGATTACTTCCTCTGCATGTTTTATATCTGGCAGGAGAGGGAGTAGCCCTGACTGGAATATGATTAGATAAAGAAACCAATGTTGGTAGCCGTGCTGTTTTTTGCATGCTATTTATTCATGGGTTGAATGGGCATTACAAAATTGGAACTTTGTAATGCCGCGTTCAACCCATGCAACCCTGTTAAGAGAGAGCGATAAGATCAGAACCTTATCTATCCCCCATGGGGGAAATTCTTGTATTGCAGTAGCAGCCATTACATATATTTATATAATTAAATTTACAAGAAAAAAATGTACAAGAGGATCAATTGTAGTTCAGCAACAATTGACATCCTGTGCACAAAGAATAAAATAAGTACTTTTATATGCAGTATATATTCCATATGCTGTCAAAAATTGGAAAAGAAAATAGAACAATGCAGCCAATATTTTATTTGGATCTTCCTTTTCCTTCCTAGTGCGGTTCTTTATCTCCTCTCTTGCTCTCCTCTCCTTCTAGGTGATCTTACAAAAATAAATACATGATAGAACCTTCTCAACTCAATCAGTGGTAATACATGGTTACCACATTGGAGGAAACACCAACATTCCCCACCCCAATACCCCACGACTTAGAAGTTTGCCTCTGCAAAAGTCTTACAAAAGTCAATAGTCGGCTTTCAGTCGCCAAAGCTGTTTTCTAAGGTCTAACGCTCCCTTCTTCTACTGACACTATAGCATGCAATCTAACATTACACCCATATGGCCCTCTTTCCCTCTTTCCCAGGCCTTTTGTATGGAAATAAGTCGTCTCCCCGAACTTCCCACCTTTCTGATTTCACTAGTTCAGTAGTGAAAGTACTGCTGACCAGTATTTGTGTTGGCAAGCAGCTAGCCCCCTAGCATAGACCTTCAGAAGCACTTCTTGGTTACCTTTTATTTCCTTATATCGCTGGCAAATAGTAGCAGACCATAGGAACCAGCCTTTTCCTTGTTTATTTTAAACCCTTTTATGCTTAAGTATCCTTAAGCATACTTTAATTTCAGTATTTAACTTAAGTATCCTAAATTAAATACTTTTTTATCACATTTTTAAAAATGTAATCTACATTTGTAGAGTTACTGCAATGTTTTCCGATCACTCATTTTGAGTTTTGAAAGGTTTCAAAATCATCAACCACACACTCCACAGCTCACCTAAATTATCAACATGGGGGTTGAATCAATACAGAGAGTGATTTTCCCAGCCTTCTCCTCCTCCCCTGTTTGTCACTCAGCATTAATCATCAACCAGTCTACAAATCAATCCCTCACAGTTCATCCAGTGCCAAATTGTTCTTCGCTTTCGCAAGTCTTTCCAGCAGTACTCAGATCTCTTTTCCGGTATATATCGGCCCCAGCTGTCACCGACCATGAACTTTGCCTCGCCCTTTCTGGTCTCTGCCTTCCTGTCCCCGACCATGAACTCCGCCCAGGCGCGTAGAATACGGTGGGGACGGTGGGGACGCGTACCTACCAGTTTTCGTCATGAGTCATTTCGTACCCACCACTTTTTATGAAATAAATCCCCCGTGTGGGACTCCGGTGACTCCGGTAGTGGTGTCTTTCACCACTACATCAGTAAATGCATACGTCAAGCTCGACAAAGAGAGATGAACTCTACTCTTACACGACGCTTTAGTATGATAGCGTAACAAGCGGACATTTCACGCCGTCACGAACGGAGTGGTAGTGGTATGACAAGATGCCATAGTGTGTTGAGTAATGGTGCTCCCTGACTCATCCCAAAAACAACAGTCAACAAAGTGAACGTAATGAAACAGTGAAATGCAACCCAACATGTCCTGAACATTCGCCTCCAAACCCTATCTAATAGCAATAACATGTAATGATACAGAATGCCAGAATGTCGCAATGCATTCTGGGAAACACTCCCCCAACACGTTACAATATCCACGATTTCCTCAGGCAAGTACACCAACTTGAACTGATAATACAACAAAACACAAAAGCATTAACCTAATTTACACAAAATAGAAACATTAATTTGATTTGTGTCCGATGACGAGAGAGAGACGGAGAGAGAGCTAGCACTTTGGTAGAGAGACATAGAGTAACAATAACAGAGAGCGAGCGCCGGTCTCGATAAAGCCGTTAATCAGAGAAATGAAACGTTATTTCGCGATTGTTTCACAGCGGTTACATTCAGCAGGTAGACACGGCCATGAACTGCACCTATCTGAATCACATTATCCAATGAAAAGTATTAGAGCTCTGTGCGTGAGCATAGTCAAAACATCGCGTTTGTGTGTGTGTGTGTGCGTGTGCGTGTGCGTGTGTGTGTGCGCGCGTGTGTGTGTGTCATCACATTTTTGTATACATTTTTATTAATTAACATGACCTGCGCGAAAGGGGGAAAAAAATGAATGCGCGTCATTGTACCCAGCACTTCTGAAAGTGCACTTCCGAATGCGTCTCTGTCCCCAGCACATTTCAAACCAAACCTACGCCCATGACTCCGCCTCACCCTTCCTTGTTTCTGCCTGCCTGTTCCCTGCCCCAACTATCTGACCCTGCCCTTCCCCAACCATGAACTTTACCTCCCTGCTCCTGGTCCCTGCCAATCTCTCCTTTAATCTGCCTCATATTCTGATCATTGTGTATAACGATAACGATGATAAAGATTGTTTTGTGCTACACCAACTGCACCCCGTTACAAGTGATGTAATGAAAAGTTGTGAAGCTAGTGACCTGCAGCCTGTTGCACCATTTATACATGAGTATAACTTACTCTCTCTGAAGGTGGAACTATTTCAGCTGGCGCAACCTTTAACGTGTTAATAGTGTGCAAATAAGTAAGTGAATAATAGATAAGTAAGTATAACTGGGTAAGGTGCAAAGAGATATGTAATAGAACACATGGTAATAGATCCATATTAACATACTTTTTATTACAGCTGAAATGGGTTGCTCAAATTGTATCAATGGCTTTTGTTTGTGCAATCTTTCTGTTCGATTGCACATTCAAAGAGCGCCGATAAAAACGTCACAAAAAACAAGAACCATTTGAGTGAGATTGAGTCCAGGAAGTGACACTGCCATGTGAACAAGCAAAACTGCTTTTGTTGTTAACTAGTTTGCCCGTAAATGTCAATGTTATCAAATATAATAATCCATTCAGGCATATTGTATTTTATAATTATCAGAAACATAACAAAAAATGTCACAAAATGATTTCAACAATACAGTAGTTTTGATTTCACTTTCCATTATCGGATATTGTGCTTTTATCTTCAGTGCTTACACAAAATTTTGATTGCCAAAAACCAAAAGCTCAAGCTTCAAGTTCAAGTTCAAGTTCGTCATCATGACTGAATGAGTAAATATTTGTTTTTATAATATAAGATAATCCTTTATTGATCCCCCTTAGGAGAAATTCACAATGACCAGCAGTACAGGGGATAGACGAGTGCAGAGAACCTGACTATAGTCAATAACACTAAACAATAAACAATAAATAGATCTACCTAATAAGATTAATTTAAGTTAAGTTAACTTAAATGGGAGCTCTAAAACTGGTCGACCAAAACTTACAACCTGTATGCATACATGGTAAACATCCTTGGTTGCTATTTGTAGTGCAAAATAGAGTGTGCAAATGTGCGGAGTGTGCAAGATGCAAGATGTGCAAATGTATACAAGGTATTCCAGGTGCAACATATGAATATGTTGAATATGTTTAGTTTATGAATATGTTTAGTTTCTGAATACTTCCTTCTCACTCAAACTGTTCTGTTTGGTAAAACATTACAATATGAAGGGGGGTTTAACACCCACACACATTTGTTTTAGACCTTTTGTTGCTGAAAATGTGTGTGGGATCCAGTTGTTTTGCAGTAACCCTGCTTACGTTTGCTATACCTGAACTTGAACCTGAACCTGAACACTTATATTGACTACTAGTCACTTTTATCACCTGTACTATATCACATTTTATCAACATTAAAGCGATTGATTTGTTACATTATTTATCCGAGGCATAGTTGCGTCATCAAGTGATGTGTGTGTGTGTGTGTGTGTGTGTGTGTGTGTGTGTGTGTGTTTGTTTGTGTCTGTCTTTGTGTGTGTGTCTGGATCCTGACACATAATACACATTATGTTGACTATTAGCCACTTCTATCACTTGTGCTATATGGTATCTTATTAACATGTATAATTAGGATTGATTTGTAACATTCATGATAATCCGGCCAACAGTTAAATCGAACGCAACTGGACATTAGATTTGTCTGTGAAGACGTTTCGCCTCTTATCCAAGCGGCTTCATCAGTTCGTAACGCATCAGTCTGACTAGTCTGCACTAGTCTGACAGACAGTGGAGTTAGATCCAGGTATTTAACCTCAGTGGAAGCGTCCACCCACCAAACTCCTAAAACAATAGATGTGTTCTTCACATCTTCACAAGTGTAGCTTCACCTGACCATTGTTTGGGGCCTGTGAGTCATCTTGGTGGAAGATTTTTTAGATTAGATTAGATTAAACAGTCATTGTGCAGAGTACAAGTACAGGGACAACGAAATACAGTTGGCGTTCTAACCAGAAGTGCAAATGAGCGATTAAGGTGCAGGTTGAAATGCAGAAATGCAGAATAAGGTGCAAAATTGAAAAGTGACAGTTGTTATTAAAATGACGGTAATTATAGATAGTTAACAAAGTGACAAACAGTGCAGATGGAGGTAGTGATCATTGAGGTATTAAACGGTTACTCACAGTGGCATAACATGCAAGTGAAAAGTGTAAAGTGTAAACAGTATACAATGTGCAAAAAAGTAGTGCAAATAATAGAAGTAAGTGTGCAGGTGGTACAGTAGTGCTCTAGTGCAGTATAACAGAATAACAGAATGGGTACAACAGATGAGTATGGGTTGTATGGGTATGGGAGTGGGGGGTGCAATGGCAGTTAGGAATAAATAAATAAATAATAAATAATAAATAAATAACATTACTATAAATTATAATATGTGTAGTATGTAGTATGGGGGGTGAGGTGTGGGGGTGCTGGAAGTGCTGGAAGTGGCGGGGGTGCATGTCCTTGGGGGGGTGGGGGGGGGGACCAGGTATTGGGTGGGCAGTGGTGAGTGTCTTTGGGGGGCGGGGTCAAATGGATCCAGGTCATGGGTGGGGTGGGGTGTATGTCCTTGGGGCGGGGGGCAATGTTCATGTGGGTTTGGAGTTCAGGAGGCTGACAGCTTGGGGGAAAAAGCTTCCCCTGAACCTGGTGGTCCGGGTGCCCAGAGACCTGTAGCGCTTTCCAGAGGGGAGGAGGGTGAACAGTCTATGGTTGGGGTGAGAGCTGTCCTTTGCGATGCTGCGCGCCTTACGCAGGCACCGCTTCCTCTGGACAGCCTCGATGGAGGGGAGTGGGGAACCGGTGATGCGTTGGGCGATTTTCACCACCCTCTGCAGTGCTTTCCGGTCCGAGGCGGAGCAGTTACCATACCACACTGTGACACAGTTGGTTAGTACGCTCTCGATGGTGCTGCGGTAGAAGTTCACAAGGATCTGAGGAGACAGGTGGGCCTTTTTTAGTCTCCTCAAGAAGAAGAGGCGCTGGTGAGCCTTCTTGATTAGGGCAGTGGTGTTGAGGGACCAGGATAGACTGTCGGAGATGTGGACTCCCAGAAACTTAAAGTTGGATACCCACTCAACCTCCGTCCCGTTAATGTGGAGGGGGGTGTGCGTGCCACCTTTTGTTTTCCTGTAGTCCACGATGATCTCCTTGGTCTTCGTGGCGTTGAGGGACAGGTTGTTGTCGGGGCACCACGTAGCTAGGCACTGAACCTCCTCCCTGTACGCTGACTCATCGTTGTTGCTGATGAGGCCTATCACCGTTGTGTCGTCTGCAAACTTCACAATGGTGTTTGAACCATGTGTCGGTGTGCAGTCGTGGGTGAAGAGAGAGTACAGGAGAGGGCTCAGCACACAGCCCTGCGGAACGCCAGTGTTCAGGGTGAGGGTGGAGGAAGTGTGACCGTTGATCCTAACAGACTGCGGTCTGTTGGTCAGGAGTCCAGTATCCAGTTACGGAGGGAGGGGGCAATGTTCAGATCACAGAGTTTTGTGATCAGTTTGGAGGGGTTGATGGTGTTGAATGCTGAACTGAAGTCAATGAACAGCATTCTAACATATGTATGGCTTTTGTCCAGGTGGGAGAGGGCGGAGTGCAGTGCCGTGGAAATGGCATCCTCTGTACTCCTATTCTGGCGGTAGGCAAATTGGAAGGGGTCCAGTGTGGGTGGTAGACAGGATTTGATGTGACCCAGGACCAGCCTCTCGAAGCACTTCGCGATGATGGGGGTAAGCGCGACTGGGCGGAAGTCATTGAGGTCAACTGCAGTGGAGTGTTTGGGCACTGGCACGATGGTGGTGGATTTGAGGCATTCAGGGACAGTTGCTTGGGCTAGTGACAGGTTGAAGATGTCAGTCCAGACCTCAGTCAGCTGCTCTGCGCAGGCCCTGTATTCGCGTCCGGGGACGCCATCAGGACCAGCTGCCTTCCGTGGATTGATCCTGCTCAGTGCCGCAAACACATCGGAGGGGGAGAGTGTGAGGGGTTGGTGGCCTGCAGGGAGCACCTCCTTGATGGCCACCTCCTTGTTGACTGTATCAAAGCGCCCATAGAAGAGGTTGAGTTCTTCAGGTAGGGAGGCGTCGCAGGATTGGGGGGTGATGTGAGCGGGTTTGTAGTCTGTGATGGCCTGGATGCCCTGCCACATGCGTCGGGGGTCGGAGCCATTCGTGAAGTGCTCCTCGATCCTCAGCTTATGGTTGCGTTTGGCCTCGGTGATGCCCCTCTTCAGGTTGGCCCTGGATGTGCTGTAGGCCTGCCGGTCCCCAGATCTGAAGGCGATGTCGCGTGCTTTCAGCAGGGCTCGGACCTCCCCGTTAATCCATGGCTTCTGGTTAGGGAAAGTAATAATTCTTTTTAGTGTAGTGACACTGTCTGTGCTGGATCTCATGTAGTCCAGGACAGAGGAGGTGTAAAGGGTGATGTCCGTGTGGGAGTCAAGGGTTGCCTCCGAGGAGTGCTTACTCCAGTCATGTTTTGAAAAATATTCCTGCAGTTTAGCCTCTGCCCCTTCTGGCCAGATCTTGACTGTCCTCACTGTGGGCTTCACACGTCTGATAAGTGGGGAGTACTTGGGGAGTAGGAACAAAGAGACATGGTCTGATTGTCCTAAGTGGGGGAGGGGGATGGATTTGTTGATGATCATTAGGGGTGGGTGGGGCCACTGGAGAACGACAGTCGTTAGGTATGATGTGCAGTTACCAGTAAACGACCGTCGTTCTGTTCCATAGAGCCACTTGAGGTTTGTTTTGGGCAGCCTTGTTGTTCACCCTCCTGGGAATGGCTGAGAGTGCAGCATTGTAGATGGGGGATAACATTCATGATATCATTACATAAAATTACATAATTACATAAAATCGATTGTTTTGTTACATAACTTATCTGAGGCATAGTTTAATTATTAAATGTTATATGGTGGATTTCTATTAAGGAACTATCTAAAAGTGCTGTATAACAACTTTTCCTCAAACATTTTACCTCAGATTTACTTAAATTAACTCTAAGGCAAGGCAACAGCAAATTAGCCTGTGGCGTTTTTAGTGTAACAGTACACCATTTTCAGGACCCAAATTGACTGCATTAATGACTTCTGAAAATTGTCAATCAAAGACTCTGATTCTTTGGTCTGTAAGGATTCCAAAAATATATAGTTGTACAAATCCCTCCAAAAAATTGAAACGAAACCGAAGGTAACAACGTACTCAAAGAAAAAAGGTGCAAGGCCCAAGCAAGAGAGCGGGAACTGCGAGAGATGTGGAATTAAACATGCGCCGAAGCAGTGCCCAGCCTTCGGGAAGGAATGCAGAAAATGTGGCGGAAAGAACCACTTCGCTAAGTGTTGTTTCTCAAAGAAAAGGGTGCAACTCGTGGAAAAGGAGAGTGACAGTGAGGAGGACAACGTGTTGCCGTTCTTCGTGGACGCCATCGAGGGAGAGCGGAGTGTTTCAACCGATGAATGGATTGCATGCTTGAACGTGAATGGCACGGACATTTCACTAAAGCTGGATACAGGGGCGCAGGTAAACATCCTGCCAATGAAAGACTTTAATAGACTGATGAACAAACCAAAGGTAAGAGACAAAAAGATAAATCTGAGAACATATGATGATAAGCCAATACCTACAAAGGGAATGTGCAGAGTCACACTGTCTAGCAAGAAAGTGAATGCGTTGTTTGTGCTAGTAGAGGGAAATAGACAAGCAATTTTGGGTTTGAAAACTTGTGATCAGCTAGGTCTGATAAAGAGGGTGCATGTCATAGACACGGATAAAGTGGCAGCAAGTGAGAACACAGCGGCTACTACTAAGTAGGAACAAAAACACTGACTGGGTGAAAGAATACAAAGAGGTGTTCAAAGGCATAGGTCGCCTACCAGGCAAACATAAAATAAGGCTTAAGGATAATGCAGAGCCAGTCATACATCCAGCAAGAACAGTGCCAGTTGCGCTTAAAAAGAGACTGAAGGAAAAGTTAGACTCACTGATAGCAGAAGGAGTAGTCAGAAGAATTGAGGAACCCACTGAATGGGTGAACTCCTTGGTTATCGTAGAGAAACCTAATGGAGATCTGAGATTGTGCATAGATCCTAAAGATCTATCACAACCTTGACTAGCTGGCGCTGCTCTGCGGCTGCCACGGACTGCAGAGCTGCTGCATTTTGTTTTTTGTTTTTGTTTTTGCTTTTTGTTTCTGTTGTTTGTTTTGTCTTCTCTGTCGGGGGTGGTTTACGTTGCACTGCATTGCAAAATGGCAAGCTCCCTGAAAGTGATCGGCATAGGACTGCTTTTGCTGCTTGTTGCAGTAAAGCCATGCCAAACAATTGGCAGCAACCAGGCAGTGTGCGCATATGACAGGAGAATGCTCTTGTCTCTGCGTTACACCAACACGGCAGAAACACTGCTTTTTGCTAGCCTACCTAAAAGAACTACGACGACGCCCGAGAGCCGGCGGTGCTGCCGGCGGGCAGGACGAGGACGACGGGGGCAAGCTGTGGGGACAACGGCGGAGGAGAGGCAGAGCCAGCGGCGTGAGGAAGCGGCTCCGGCGACGGGGGAACAAGCCGCCCTTACCATCGCTTATCCTGGCGAACGCACGTTCCCTGAAGAGTAAAATGGACGAGTTGAAACTCTACACCAGAAACTGCAACGAGGACCGTGAGTCATGCGCCATGGTTTTCACAGAATCGTGGCTAAACCCAGACATCCCCGACTCACTTGTTGAATTGGAGGGTTTCTCCCTTGCACGTCTGGACAGGAGTTTCGAGTCGGGCAAGAAGAGGGGGGGCGGACTATGTGTCTACATAAACGACAAGTGGTGTAGGCAATACACAATACGGGAAACAACATGCAATCCAGACATTGAGCTACTGTGTTTGAGTCTCCGCCCCTTCTGGCTACCACGTGAGTTTGGAAACATTTTAATTTGCGCGGTGTACATACCCCCGAGTGCCAATGCTGGGAGAGCTGCGACCAAGGTTGCAGACTGTGTACATAAACAACTACAACGTACACCATTGCAGATTGGAAATGTGTCTACCCGGGTTTGACCAGTACATTAAATGTGAAACTAGGAAAAATAGAATATTGGACAAATGTTATGGGAACATCCCAAACGCATACACGGCCATAGCCAAGCCACCATTGTCCAATTCAGACCACAATGTGATCCACCTCATTCCTACTTACCGTCCTGTACTGAAGAGGACCAAACCCCAAGTAAAAACTGTTAAAATCTGGTCCACAGACAGTATTGACACCCTGAAGGGGTGTTATTTAAGCACTGACTGGGACATACTCCACGAGCATGATTTGAACACATCCACAGAGGTCATTACATCCTACATTAACTTTTGTGTAGAGACAGTAATACCCCACAAATCAATTAATATATATCCCAATAACAAATCATATATTTCGAAGGACATCAAGGACTGTATCAAACGCAAGAGACTGGCTTTCAAGAATAAGGATCAACTGCAACAGCGATTAGCGCAAAAGGAATTAAACCAGAAACTCCATGCAGCAAAAAGACAATACAAGGAATCCATTGAGAAGGACTTTAACGCAAACAACACAAGGAAAATGTGGGCCACTATGAAATCCATCACAAACATGGCTCCCCCTAGGAAACCATTGTATTCTACGGATGATAGTTCTATGGCAGATTAATTAAACAACTTTTATCTCAGGTTTGAGACACAGGACTATTCCTCTGAATGCAATGAGGTTATTAACACTGTATCAACAGGGGACGATGTCCCAAAAATAGACATTGACCACACTGAAGTAATTAAATTGTTTAAAAGACTTGACACAAATAAGGCCGCAGGCCCTGATGGTGTCTCGTCTTTCCTCTTGAAGACATGTGCGGAGGAACTTACTCCAGCGTGGGCCCCTGTCTATCAAAGGTCAGTAGACTCACACGTAGTTCCATCTCTGTGGAGAAGGGCAACGATTGTTCCCCTTCCAAAAAAGGCTGTACCTCGTGTAAATAATGACTACAGACCTGTAGCCTTGACCTCAGTTGTTGTCAAGTGTTTTGAAAAGTTGATGGTGAGGGAGCTGAAGTCAAACCTACACGGACAGTTAGACAGATATCAGTTTGCCTACAAAGACTACCGGGGCACTGATGACGCAACACTTACAATAACACACTCTATTCTAGCACATCTTGAAAATCCTGGGGCTTACGCTAGACTATTGTTTATTGACTTCAGCTCCGCGTTTAACACTCTGCAGCCACACATCCTTCTCAGTAAACTCAAACAGATGTCTGTTAACCCATACATCATCAGATGGTACCACTCGTTTTTAACCAATAGGAGCCAACAGGTCAGAGTGAACCAGACAACATCTGAGTTTAAAGCAATAAGTACAGGAGTTCCTCAAGGCTGTGTGAGTTCTCCACCTCTGTTCACCGTATACACCAACGACTGGATTAGCAGTCACCCCAGTGTGTCCTTTTTCAAATTTTCAGACGACACTGCCATCCTGTGTCTTATGGATAACAAAACTGATACCTCTGTGTACAAGCAGCAGGTCGAAAATTCCATACAGTACTGTAAGGGCCATCACCTCATGGTGAACACCAAAAAAACAGAGGAAATGGTCTTTGACCCGGGTCATGTGGGAGACCACACTCCACTACTCATACACAATGTTAATATTGCTCAGGTCGAATCATATAAATATCTGGGTGTGCATATAGAGAGCAACCTATCCTGGAATCTCCATGCCAACAGTGTGTGTACTAAGGACCAGCAGAGACTTCACTTTCTTCGTAGGCTCAGGGTGTTTGGTGTAAACCAGAAAGTGATGTTACTTTTCTATCGTGCTGTGATCGAAAGCATATTCCGTTATGCAATCTCCGTGTGGTTTGGTAACCTAACAGTTAATACAAAGTCTCAAATCAATAGCCTAGCTAACACTGCTATGAAAGTGGTGGGGGTTAAAGAGCACCCCACCCTTCAAACAATATTTGAGGAAACTGTAATAAGACAAGCCAAGAAAATAACAACAGACCCCTCCCATGTCTTGTATTCAGAATACGATCTGCTGCCATCTGGCAGACGTTACAGAATCCCAACAAAGAACAAGAAACGTTACCTAAACAGATATAAGTTTTCATTTCTACCAATATCCGTCAATCTGTTGAACAAAGGCCGTTAACTAGGGGGCCTCCATGTTGTAATGTAATGTATGTACGGTATGCACTGTATGGCACTGTTCTGTCTGTGAGCACTTTAATGTTTAATGTTGCAGCCTGTGAAGTCCAAGAAAAATTTCCTTCGGGACTAAATAAAGTAATCTTGAATCTTGAATCTTGAATTTTAGCAATCTCAAAGTGCTACACACAATAATAAAAAAAGATGTGCTGTAGCGCCCTCTTGTGGTATTAATATTATTGCAAGTCATGATCATGATATATTACACTGCTGTAATAAGGATATGAATGATGCTAACCTGTTGCTTTGTCTATCCATTGTGTCATTGCAGTTAATGGACCCAATACACGACTTGAGCTGATGTGACAAGACCTACAACTCACTCACTCACATTCATTCTCACTCACTCACTCACATTCAGTCTCACTCACTCTCATTCATTCTCACTCACTCACTCAAATACTCTACTTTTGTGATCACTTGAAATTGTCCTAATAAACTTGTTCACCTACATATTCACCTCCTTGATGGGCTTGTGATTTACCTCTGTTTATTCACGTTTCCAAAATGTATTTTAAAAAGTCACCATATTAGGATGTTTTTTTTGTCAAATAAGATTTATCACAATATTTGACCTCGGTATTTGAAAAATCCTGGTTACGGCCCTGACTGCTTGGTATACTGTCACGGCCCCAGTGGGGTTCCGTGTTGCTGTTCCCTCATGGGGTGCAGGGTTTCATCCAGGGCACCAGGTGTCCCTCTGTTTTATGAGTTACAGGTAGAGTTGGAGGGAGCTGGCTGATGATTGGCTACACCAGGGCCCGGTGTAGCCTGCCATCTTTAAATGATCTGAGCTAACAGTCCTTCTCTCTCTCTCTTCTGCCCTGAGGCTGGCTTTCCGTTGGTGTCTGCGGGGTGGCAGGCCATAAGCCGGCCGGGGAACCCTTTTTGTCTCTGTGTTTTGATTGCCTTATTCCTTAGTTGTGTTTGTTGATGGATCCATCCTTCTTATTTCTAGTTATTATTAATTATCTAATAAATTAATTGTTATTCCGTACCCTTGTGTCCACCCATCTCCTTTTAAATGTCAGAGTATTAAGCCATACTTGTGACAGATGGGGGCTCATTAGTGTTAAAGAATCCGGTCTGTAGGCTATTGTTTTCGGTAGCCAGATTTATGAATGAAGCACTGCGTGGCGTGACGTCAGCGCGTAGTGAATCTTGTTAGCGGTAGCGTTTGTTTTGAGCGTGTGCACATGCTTGCTACCTGCGGCCTTGTTCGGAGATATTATCGAGGGGTAAGTTTGTTTGGTTACAATCTGTTGTGCAGTGTTTAAGTAATGCTACCTATTGTGGGGACTGTTGTCCCGTGTAGCCCGTGGATGTTTGGAATATAGGCAAGTTTTTTTTTTTCCTCTCTGGTAACCGAGTTTCGGAGTTTGTGCATGGTTGATCGTCTATTGATGTGTTTTGTCCTTGTAAGGCTAGGGGCGAGTTCCCTTTGGAGTTCGTCCTGGGGCAATTTATAGTGTGGTTTTTACGTGTCCACAGGAAAAGTGATGGCACAACATAACATAATATGAGACAAACAGAGGGTGACGGTTTAGGGTTTTATTACCGTCTACCAGAAACAAAAATTAAGCAGGTGATGGTTCATGTAATTGTAGGGGGTGTATGCTGTGTAAAACAGAACAGAAAATAAACCTAGAACTAGCTAACTCCACAAAGAAAAGCGAATTTACTGGCTCCCGACCATGAACAAAAACACAAGGGAATAAGGTGAGTCTTCCGGGGAAACTAACTTCCCTACACTTCCTGAACCTAGCGTAAAAAGGTGTACAAACCCGTCACCAATCACCACCTGCTCAACAATGATAAAAGTAACTAAGGAGATTTTTAACAGTGGGTAGCCCGCAAGGACTACACACTAAAGGAGTTTAACTGAGGTTTCACTAATAACTAGTCGAACAAAAGACAATGGCGGTGCGTGGCGCCAACACAATGCCACGCAGCCCAGCAAAGACAAAAGATGCAGTGACAGAGACAGCAGCCCGCACGGCGAGAGACGGAATTGCGAGAGCTGGAAAGGATCTGCCAATCCCGGACACGACGGTCTTTTATAGACCACGCCCGACCACGCAATTAGCCCCATCTCGGGGGAATGCCTACAGGGGGAGACAGAGACACGGGTGACAGCAGATGCATAGACAATATATTCTCTCACAATATTAAGGACTCAAGCAATCTCTGCGTAACACCGTGGGGGTGTTACGCAGAGATTGCTTGAGTCCTTAATAAGAAAGAAAGAAAATAAAGAAAGATAGTTAAGAAAATAAATTGGGGGTGAATAAAATAACTATTCAAACAAATCAGAAACAATTATTTTCATTTCTAAGTGCAAAACTACTCCAAGTATTTTTACACATATAACTGAGAAATGCACATTTACAAAAAGGAGAAACAAAACCCACTTAACAGGCTAGCTCATTCACACACACAGCCGGGCTGAAAGGAACAGAAAGCGCTAACGAGCCACCCAGCAACGTCTCCCACACGCAGCTGAGCAGAAGAAAAACACAAAGGTTAACCAGTCAAACAACAACCTGTTTACAGTCACACAATATGTGTAAAGTTTTTTTTTTTTTTTTTTTTAATGTATAAAACTCATTAACCCACAATTTATTTATTTTCATACAGGGCAAATAGCGGTAACCCAACATCTGGACAAAGCGTCCTCTACCACATTTTCACGTCCCCGTATGTGTTTAATTTCAATATTGTAACCCTGTAAGATAAGGCTCCATCGCATCAAGCGGTGATTGGAATTGCGCATGCGATCGAGGAACACCAGGGGGTTGTGGTCAGTATAGACCACGACAGGCTCCACAGCCCCACAGACATAGACTTCAAAGTGCTGGAGAGCCAGCACTAGAGCAAGGCCCTCCTTCTCTATCGTTGAGTATGGACATTGATGGACATTGAACTTTCGCGATACAAAACTGATTGGATGCTCCAACCCCTCACTATCTTGCTGCAACAAAACGGCTCCCGCGCCAAGGTCACTCGCATCAACAGCAACAGAAAAGGGGCGCGAAAAGTCAGGGGCAGCGAGTACTGGCGCTGTTGTTAACAAGGCTTTGACAGCCTCGAAGGCAGCCTGACTCCGAGGAGTCCATTCGAAGCACACCTTCGAACTGAGCAAATCCGTGAGGGGAGCAGCAACGGTCGAGAAATTCTTGCAGAATGACCGGTAGTACCCGACCGTGCCAAGGAAGCGCCGCAGCTCGCGGCGAGTAGTTGGAACCGGATAGGCCAGCATAGCCTCCACTTTGGCATGAACAGGTCGTACCTGCCCCCGTCCAACCACCTTACCTAAATATGTGACCGTGGCCTGACCGAACTCACATTTAGCCAAGTTAATGGATAGATTGGCTTCGGACAGCCGTTCCAGCACACTAGCGAGGTGAGTTAGATGTAACTGCCAGGTGGCGCTATATATTAAAAGATCATCTAAGTATGCCTCACAATGACACATGCCATCAAGAACGTTATTAATCAGACGTTGAAGCATGGCAGGCATATTGCGTAGCCCAAATGCCATGACCGTGTACTGCAGGAAATGATCCGGCGTTGCAAAGGCTGAAATTTCTTTGGCACGGGCCGAGAGTGGAATTTGCCAGTAGCCTTTCAGCAGATTGATTTTGCTCATGAACGCCGCAGGGCCTAAACGGTCAACACAATCATCGATGCGTGGCAGAGGATGACTATCAGGTTTCGTAACCGCATTGACTTTCCTGAAATCAGTGCAAAAACGCACCGACCCATCACTTTTAGGCACCAATAAACATGGACTACACCACGGACTGCAGCTGGACTCTGCAATGCAGTTCTCCAACATAAATTTTACTTCTTTTTGAAACAATCCCCTTTTAAATGTATTTGCACGATAAGGATGCTGTTTAATAGGGCGCGATGCACCCACGTCAATGTCATGAACAATCGCTGTTGTTTGGCGAGGTACATCAGGGAAAAGATCCACATGCAACTTAATCAATGAGATGAGGTCTGCGGCAGGCAAATGTGACAAAAAAGAACACAAGTTACCCAGAACCTCAGAATTTTTCATTCTGCCTTCAATCACCTCCACTGAGGGAAGGTGGAGGTGATTGATGAGGGTGACCTCCACCCTCATCTACACTCACCGAACCAGCCACGGCACCCTGCTGATCAGACAGAGCGGCAGCCGCGGGCCCCAACGGAGCGGCAACTTCAGCACCACATGCAGTGGACAGCGCCACCTCCGCGTCAGGACCTGTTCGATCACAGTAGAGCTTCAAGCAATTAATGTGACACATTGTAGTTTTCCTTCTACGATCAGGGGTTGCAATGACGTAGTTAAGATTATTCACCCGTCGCACAACTTTATATGGACCACTGTAATGAGGCTGTAATGCAGTGCCCATCACAGGAATCAAGACCAGCTCGCGATCGCCAGGATTAAATTTCAGTTGTGCTCACCCACATATGTAGCTACATTTTTAGGTAGAGAATTCCTGAAATCTTTAACAATTAGTAAATCACGGAGACCCTCAAAAGTTGTTACATTCTGTGAGTTAAGCCAACGATTACACAGGATCTCTTTCTCTCTAACAAACTCAACATAAGTCATCGATTCACGCTTCTAATAATTGTGAAACTTTTGCCTGTAAGCTTCAGGTACCAGCGAATAAATGTGTAGCACAGCTTGCTTTACTTTATCATATTCGGCAGCATCTTCTAAGGATAACAAGGAATATGCCTGTTGGGCCCTGCCTTGGAATATTCTTTGTAACGTCATTGGCCACACTTCGCGAGGCCATTTAAGAACTGTAGCAACTCTTTCAAAATTTGCGAAAAACGTATCTACTTATCCTTCTCATTAAAAGGCGGAACAAGTTTAATATTACATGTCACATCAAAACCGACATGATCGACAGGGATACGAACACCAGCCTGAAGAGCTTGGATCTTCAATTCTTTTCACTGAATAGCCTGTCGCATCTCCAAGTCTTTCATTCTCAGTTCATGCTCTCTGCGCTCTCTATCACGCACTGCTTGTCGTTCAGCCTCTAACTGTGATTTCTCTATTTCCCACGCAACCTCTTTTTCACGACGCTCTAAACGCTTCCATAATAAGGCAGTCTTAGTAGGTGTAAAATCTGTTTTACCAGGAGATGGATGAGCATGAGATGCAGGATTTTTTTTTTCCAATACCCCCATCTCGCGTAGATCTGCCACCAGCTTTTCCAGAAGATCCGCTTTGACAAGCGAACCACAAACCTCAATTTTAAAGTGGCCAGCAACACACACAAGATCATCTCTAGTAATAGACGATAAGGCTTCCAAAGAAGGAGCCTGTACAAAAGCTTCGAGGTCGAACATCATGCGTTATACTACAAAAAGAGTTAGTGAATTCAACACTCTATCTAATTTCAAGTATTCAATTATTCCAATTGTCAATACATTTCAATGGAGTGTTGAATTCACTAACTTTTTCCTTACACTTGTGAGTTTTGAAGAGGACTTTTACGAACTTATCCGGAAAGACGGAAGAGATGTCGACGCAGCGGTAGTCTTAGCAACAGCGAGTTGAAGCTATCAGAAAAGTGCTCTTTTAAATAAACTCCTGGTGTACTTACAAACTTTAAAATGCCTCGTTTTGTGAGTACATACCATATATGTACTACTACAGAAGTTGGGTAACAATCCATGCATTATTAGTGGGGTAATTTACGAGATATACACATTGTACTGGACACTCCTAATAGACCAAGATGGCGGCGCGTGTACACGCTGCAGCCGGTGGTCTGACCACAAAGTGCAAAATAGTTATTATATACCTGGTTGTTTTGAGTCTTCTAACTAGAAACACCCTGGCACACATATCATACAGCCGACAGGAACTTATTTCCATCGGGTTACGCAATACTGTCAATTTTATCGACGATCTCGGGACCACGGCTGAGATCAGTAAACTCGCGGGGCAAACCACGATCGCCCCCCCCCCCCGCCGAGGCGCACCGAAAGGCGGCGGCAGCAGAAACGCATTCACCGCGGCTGCCGGGGAGGCCTTCGGAACAGACTTCGCCTCGCACCGCACAGGACTGCCCTTCCCAGCATCTTCCTCGCCAATGTCCGATCCCTGGTGAATAAAATGGACGAACTACGTCTGTGGATTACCACCAACAAACGGATCATGGACTGCAATCTCCTGATTTTCACGGAAACCTGGCTTAACCCTTCCGTCCCGGATACTGCAATTAACCTGGTGGAGCGCAACGTTCTCAGAGCAGATCGGACGGCGATCTCGGGTAAGAGCAAGGGTGGGGGTTTGTGCATCTATGTCAACAATGCTTGGTGTACTGATTCTTCCATCATTGAAAGTCACTGCTCTGAGAACGCTGAATATCTCATGGTTAAATGTAGACCCTTTTACCTACCGAGAGAATTTACATCTGCTATCATTACGGCTAGTTACATCCCCCCTGACGCTAATGCCTCGCTTGCGATGAAAGAACTGCATTCTGCCATTAGCAAGCAACAAACTACACACCCCGATGCAGCCTTCATTGTTGCGGGTGACTTCAATCACACAAACTTAAAGTCCGTTCTCCCCAAATTGAAACAGCATGTCTCCTGCCCCACCAGGGGAGACAAAACTTTAGACCATGTTTACACTAACATGGCCGATGCTTACAAATCCATCCCCCTCCCCCACTTATGACAATCAGACCATGTCTCTTTGTTCCTACTCCCCAAGTACTCCCCACTTATCAGACGTGTGAAGCCCACAGTGAGGACAGTCAAGATCTGGCCAGAAGGGGCAGAGGCTAAACTGCAGGAATGTTTTTCAAAACATGACTGGAGTAAGCACTCCTCGGAGGCAACCCTTGACTCCCATACGGACATCACCCTTTACACCTCCTCTGTCCTGGACTACATGAGATCCAGCACAGACAGTGTCACTACACTAAAAAGAATTATTACTTTCCCTAACCAGAAGCCATGGATGAACAGGGAGGTCCGAGCCCTGCTGAAAGCACGCGACATCGCCTTCAGATCGGGGGACCGGCAGGCCTACAGCACATCCAGGGCTAACCTGAAGAGGGGCATCACCGAGGCCAAACGCAACCACAAGCTGAGGATCGAGGAGCTCTTCACGAATGGCTCCGACCCCCGACGCATGTGGCAGGGCATCCAGGCCATCACAGACTACAAACCCGCTCACATCACCCCCCAATCCTCACTAGCCCAAGCAACTGTCCCTGAATGCCTCAAATCCACCACCATCGTGCCAGTGCCCAAACACTCCACTGCAGTTGACCTCAATGACTTCGGCCCAGTCGCGCTTACCCCCATCATCGCGAAGTGCTTCGAGAGGCTGGTCCTGGGTCACATCAAATCCTGTCTACCACCCACACTGGACCCCTTCCAATTTGCCTACCGCCAGAATAGGAGTACAGAGGATGCCATTTCCACGGCACTGCACTCCGCCCTCTCCCACCTGGACAAAAGTCATACATATGTTAGAATGCTGTTCATTGACTTCAGTTCAGCATTCAACACCATCAACCCCTCCAAACTGATCACCAAACTCCGTGATCTGAACATTGCCCCCTCCCTCCGTAACTGGATACTGGACTTCCTGACCAACAGACCGCAGTCTGTTAGGATCAACGGTCACACTTCCTCCACCCTCACCCTGAACACTGGCGTTCCGCAGGGCTGTGTGCTGAGCCCTCTCCTGTACTCTCTCTTCACCCACGACTGCACACCGACACATGGTTCAAACACCATTGTGAAGTTTGCAGACGACACAACGGTGATAGGCCTCATCAGCAACAACGATGAGTCAGCGTACAGGGAGGAGGTTCAGTGCCTAGCTGCGTGGTGCGCCGACAACAACCTGTCCCTCAACGCCACGAAGACCAAGGAGATCATCGTGGACTACAGGAAAACAAAATGTGGCACGCACACCCCCCTCCACATTAACGGGACGGAGGTTGAGTGGGTATCCAACTTTAAGTTTCTGGGAGTCCACATCTCCGACAGTCTATCCTGGTCCCTCAACACCACTGCCCTAATCAAGAAGGCTCACCAGCGCCTCTTCTTCTTGAGGAGACTAAAAAAGGCCCACCTGTCTCCTCAGATCCTTGTGAACTTCTACCGCAGCACCATCGAGAGCGTACTAACCAACTGTATCACAGTGTGGTATGGTAACTGCTCCGCCTCGGACCGGAAAGCACTGCAGAGGGTGGTGAAAATCGCCCAACGCATCACCGGTTCCCCACTCCCCTCCATCGAGGCTGTCCAGAGGAAGCGGTGCCTGCGTAAGGCGCGCAGCATCGCAAAGGACAGCTCTCACCCCAACCATAGACTGTTCACCCTCCTCCCCTCTGGAAAGCGCTACAGGTCTCTGGGCACCCGGACCACCAGGTTCAGGGGAAGCTTTTTCCCCCAAGCTGTCAGCCTCCTGAACTCCAAACCCACATGAACATTGCCGCCCCCCCCCCCCCCCCCCAAGGACATACACCCCTGCCCACCCATGACCTGGACCCATTTGACCCCCCCCCCCGCCCCCCAAAGACACTCACCACTGCCCACCCAATAGCTGCCCCCCCCCCCCCCCCCAAGGGGTGGGGGGGGGGGGCCTAAACTTGATAAATATTGACCAGCGCTAAAAATGCATCTGAGGGGGTATTTGGCTGGATTATTGGTGGAAATTACCTCAGGGTGAACTTTACTCCGAACCATCACTTTAAGGCCCTTACACAATTTATGTCCATCTTTGGTATTCCAAAGGTGATACAGAGCGACCGTGGCTCGAAATTCTCCTCCAAAATGTTTTGACAGGTGTTACAACAGCTACGTGTCCAACAGAGTCAGTCCTCTGCGTTCCATGCGGAAAGTCAAGGTGCATTAGAGCGTTTCCATCAGACTTTGAAGGCATTGTTGCGCATCTATTGTGTTCAACTCGGAGGGGACTGGGAGGAGGGGTTACCCTGGCTCCTGTTAGCAGCAAGAGAAGTTGTCCAAGAGAGCACAGGCTTTAGTCCAAACGAGTTGGTGTTTGGGCATACTGTGCGTGGGCCACTTGCCTTGCTCTGTGATTCAGTGATGCTCCCTGAGCCTCCTCAGAATATCCTGGACTATGTTAATGGTTTCCGGCATCGGTTGTACTTGGCTGGGGAGAAGGCTAAGAAACTGTTAGCGTCCTCTCAGGTCAAGATGAAACGACTTTATGACCGAAAAGCTGAGGTTTGTCAATTTAGTCCTGGTGATCAGGTTCTGGTGCTGCTTCATATTGTCAGTTCCCCGTTTCAAGCTAAATTTATTGGTCCGTTCACTGTACTCCATAAGCTCTCTGAGTTGAACTACTTGATCAAGAGTCCAAGCCGTAGACGGAAAAATCAAGTAAGCCTTGTTAAAGCCCTATTTTTCCCGGGTGGCACATTCTTCTGTGGCAGGGGGGAGTGTGCAGCCAAGCACTAGTCCTGCACTCATGGTGGATACCGTGAGAGGGTATTTGTGATGCGGTTGTACCAGATGATGATGATGGTGTGGTGGCTCCGGATGAGTGTAGATTGCGGGGTCGACTGAAGAACTCTGAAACCCTGTCGAATCTTGAGTCTGTGTGGGCACGTGTCTCCTGAGTGTTCTGCTGAACTGTCTTCTCTTATCAGAGCATATTTGTGCCTGTTTAATTATATTCCTTCATGCACCACACTCATAGAACGCGATATTGACGTCGGGGTGGCTGAGTCTATCCGACAACGTTTCTACAGAGTGTCAGAACAGAAGCGTCAAGTAATGGAGTCTGAGGTCAGGTATATGCTTGACAATGACATTGCCCAACCTTCCTCATCTGGCTCGGCTTCACCCTGTTTAATCGTGGATAAAGCTGACAAAAGTCCCAGGTTTTTGTACTGACTATCGCAAGGTAAATAGTGTAATAAAGCCTGATGCATACCCGCTGAGGACTGCGTTGGTTCTGCCCGCTTTGTTTGTAAATTCGATTTACTGAAAGGATATTGGCAGGTTCCTTTGACTCCACGTGAAAAAGAGATTTCGTCCTTTAGTCTGTTTTCGTACTCAGTGATGAGCTTTGGGCTCAGAAACGCGCCTGCAACATTTCAGCGATTGATGAACACTGTTGTGGGTGACATGGAGGGCTGTGAAGTGTATCTGGACGATGTGGTCGTCCATAGTGACACCTGGTTCGAACATATCGTCCAGATCCGCTAACTCTTTGACCGCTTGCGTGAAGCGAATTTAACAGTCAACTTGGCGAAGTGTGTTTTCATTTAAATAGGGGTATGCATAATCCTTACACCACTGCTCAAAGTTTAAGAGGCTGTTTCTGTCTACCGTTATAATGCATTATATTGACAGTTATCCTATATTTTGCCCCAATATTGTATATTGGATGCAGTATATTGGACTGTGTAATACTGTCTGTTTGTTCTTTTTATATCGGTCATGCCAATGTTAAGGCTGCCCCATAAAAGATTGGGCAATTCAATCCACAATAGTAGTAGATATACTTTGATGGTTCTTGTTTGTTAAACTGTTTAAAATGAAAAATAAACAGTTTAATTGCATTGTAATTTAGTTGTTCGATATGTGATAAATATATATTTAATGCATAGTATTGGTTAAATTTATTTGGTAACATTTATCAAAAGAAAACTGGCAATGATTACCTAATTTTAGTGAGTAATGTAACATAATGCAACCAAGTAAATTAAAATGTCAAACACAAGAAAATAATTATTATCTACTAAATTACTTCCAAACAGCAAATATTACAGATATATAAAATCTACTTAAAATTTTGAGTAAAATTATGTTCCTGCCTATGAAAAACAAGTAGACTTTACTTAATTTGTTTAAATAAATATAACTGAAAACTTGGATGTAATATATCTTTACAACTGTTGTTTTATGGAAAGTAACATTTACTTGATACTGGCAAGTGAGTGTTACTTGATATTGCAGCATTACATTTTACTTAAATCAATTGCGTGCAAATACTTACTAATACTAATACTATTTTTTAAGTAAATCTTACGAGGGTTTTTTTTCAGTGTACAGAGCAATCTATCCAGACAGCCATTATGTATCCAAATGATAACATTTTCAGCATGTAGGACTGTACACCAAGTTTCAGAAATGTTAAGTATTCTGGGCTGATCATTTGACTTTGACCACGAATGATAGCGCCCCCTACGGGCGAAAATCGTTCTTGATTTTTTTGGGACCTGCTCTTCCCAGATATCTGTATGGTCAGCAAATTTCAAAACTTGGGGCCTGGGTCACCTGATATATCATAAATACTTATGTTGTCAGTATCTGTCATATCTATCTATCTACACCATTCTGGAAACAAGGCCAATCAACTCAATTAGGCACATGGACTGCGGGAAATATTTGGCTGTAGAAGGCAGTTTGTACGCCAAAAGGCTGGAGAGCGGTACAATAATGAATGTCTGCAGGCAACAGTGAAGCATGGTGGATGTTCCTTTGGGGCAGTCCTGGTGGCATGGGCAGGCATTGCGGGCCATGCCCGCCCTGGAAGCTGTTTATTATTTTATTTGGGTTTTGTTTTTTACCTTGGAGTGGCCAACGCTCTATTATTCCTATCTCGGTTTGTCAATCATACAATTCAACCAATCCAACCAACAAACAAAGGCAACGTGCTGGCCAATTACAGGTGGTGGGGGTCACTAAAGACTGGGTTATGCTTCTGCGTAGGGATTGCGTCGTGATCACGCAATGGCCACGCAGTTGCTCGGACGCAGTCATGAGCCCGTGATACTTCTGCGGAGGGATTGCGTGGGGTTTACGTCTCGAAATGCAATTCATTGCCACACCGGTAGAGGGACCAGACCATTCTGGTCATTACATACGGATTACTAGCGAGTAACAAAAAGTTTTACAGAGGCAAAAGTTATATATATATATATATATATATATATACTGTATATGGGAGGAGGCCCGGGGGAAGACCCAGGACACGCTGGAGGGACTATGTCTCTCGGCTGGCCTGGGAACGCCTCGGGATCCCCCCGGAAGAGCTGGACGAAGTGGCTGGGGAGAGGGAAGTTTGGGCTTCTCTCCTCAGGCTGCTGCCCCCGCGACCCGACCCCGGATAAGCGGAGGATATGGATGGATGGATGGATATATATATATGTTGTCGCCAATCAGTCGAAGCATTCTCGTTCATTCATTTGGATCGGTCTCTCGTTCATTTGTCACGTGACAGGCAGGCTGAACAGGTCGTTCATCGAGTCGTTCATTTGTCACGTGACAGGCAGGCTGAACGGGTCGTTCTCGTTCATTCATTCGGATCGGTCTCTCGTTCATTTGTCATGTGACAGCTACCAAGTCACTGTCATGTCGTGCTGACAAACAACAGTGGCAGGGAGGATACAGGACACAAGTCACTTCATAGTGGTGTGTATTTGCTTTCCTAGGTTTTCACATGGTTATTGCTTGTGGCATTTTGTATACACTTTGTCAGCTGAAGTAAACCATGTTTCCGTCATTGTTAAGTGTTTGAGAACCGCGGTCTTTTTTACAATGCTCACAAGAGGGCTACAGCGCCACCTGCTGTAAAAATGAACGAAATGAACGAAATGACTCAAAAAAAGATTTGTTCAATTTACTGTCCGAGAGTAAATTGAACGAAACAGTATAAAGATTCGAACTTCCCAACACTACTTTCCACCTCTGCTCCCTGCCCACTGTGCGTCATCAGTTTTGACCACGGGGCGGTGACGTAATCATTATAGGTGGGTGAGAATTGTTTCAGGTGTGTGTCTTTTCCGGGGCAGATTCTGACATGGGCAGCTTGGCCTAGTGGGGCGCAGCTTTACTTCTCATACTTGTAATAGTCGGCCAGTTGTCGGGCTGGAGGTTGCATCTGCGGGAGCGCTGCTTCAGCGTGGTGTGCGTCTGTGGCAGTCCAGGCACGGCGTGCGGTGTGTGTGACTCCGTTTTGCATCATCAGGTATGTCTCCCGATTGTATTGGTGTGGCTGTGCATTGGTATTATGTAGTAGTGTGGCTTATTTATGCTTGGCTTTGCAGTGTCAGCTTATTTGCTGACTGAGGCTGGGAGTGGGGAAGCGTGGCGGTCAAGCCGGTGCGTAATTGTCCATGCGTTGCGTGGTATCCACTTTCTACGGTAGGTTTCATCTGTTTACTGCCCTTGTGTACCTGTGCCTTTTCTGGCTGGTTGTATGACTCTGCACCTCTGATCTGTTAACACTTAAGGCCTAGTTATGCTTCGTTTATACTTCCGCGTCGACGTGACGCGTTGGGACGGCGGACCCTTTGCGGACCCTTTGAGGACCCTTTACGTCCTCGACGTGCACCTCCCCAAATCCTAGACGCGCGTCGAGGCGACGCCGTCCCAACGCGTTGGCTTTGGCTGTGATTGGTCCGCGAGCTACATTGGCTGGAGATCGCTTTTCTGGTTTCCACTCGTAAACACCGCCACAGTGTAAACACAGCCTTGATAAATGCTTCGACTGATTGGCGACAACATATATATATATATGTGTGTGTCCGTATGTAATGATCAGAATGGTCATTACATACGGATTACTAGCGAGTTAAAAAGCCGTTCTTGATAAAGAACGGTTATGTCACGTTAGATCAAGACATTTAGAAAGTAATCCATAATAAACTACATAGCTGTATATTATATAAAGCAATCGTATCATATAGTCATATCTGTTGATAAAAACGTATACAACTTTTGCTTTCATTTCTACTCGAAACTTTTTTTTAACTCGCTAGTAATCCATATGTAATGACCAGAATGGTCTGGTCCCTCTACCGGTGTGGCAATGAATTGCATTTTGAGACGTAAACCCAACGCAATCCCTCCGCAGAAGTATCACGGGCTCATGACGGCGTCCGAGCAACGGCGTGGCCATTGCGTGATCACGACGCGATCCCTACGCAGAAGTATAAACCAGGCTTTAAAGCTGCATCGTGTGGTGCGCCCCTCTTGTGCCGGAGGAAAGAAGCTTCCACGTCCTGCGGCTGCCAGTGGCTTATCTGCCGAAGCGGGCCTTTACACCTTTAGGGTCTCTACTGCTGTTCTGTCTGGACTGGTTTCATTAGCGCCGGTTGCCGGTTTAATGATTGTTACATTTTTCTTTTTCTGTCTTTGTGTGTGTGTGTGTATAGACTCCTATAGTGTGCGAGTCCCCACCTCCTTGTTGCATTGCCTAATATTCCTTTTCTTTTTTCTTTTTGGGACAGGAGCTGCTGGTGCGAGTGGCTGGCTGATTTGGTGGTGGTCGTCCCCCTTCACTTTCCTGTACAGTAGTGCACCTGGGTGTCAACAATTTGTGTTTTTTTACGTGTGGTGTAGCATAAGGAACCCTTTTCTCCGTCAGCAAGTCATCTCGCCCGGTGAGCCCTCAACCTCCTGTATCCCTGCACTTTAAAGGCAATACAGCAACATGTTTAAAGAAAATTCGGATTTTGCAATATTGTATGGATTGTGAATCATATTGACAACCTGTGCTAAAATATGTTAAGAGAACCACTTTGTGAACAATAAATGTATCTTTTTGGGATCACGTCCAGTGCCTGTGTCTTTCGAACCTGTGTCCTGTAGTAGTTGACCGTCGATTACTTGTCCTTCTACTAATTCCTTGGGGCGAAATTCCCCTAGGTGGCATTGTCGGGTTGTCATTTCACTATAAATTAGATTACTCTCGTAGCCTTGCCACACTAGGAGAGGTAGCTACAGCAGCTAGGGAGCACAAGAAGCAGCACCGAGCAGTGTAACTCATCTGCATGGAAGAAACGTGAGTGACGACGTCGACGACAACAACAACAACACAGAGGTTCACAGTAACATTACAGCTGCGAGGAACAGCGACAGGCCATTGCAGCCTACTGACCTGGGCATGGAAGAGCCCCAAAGACCACTCATGCAGAGCTTTCCTTCGCGCCTTTTCTCAGGAGAAAAAAAAAAGGTCATTCTGCAGTTCCTGGTTTGGAAGCTTTCCCCGGCTGGAGTTCTCAGTTCAAGCAGATGCTACATACTGCTGCTACCCATGCAGAATGTTTTAGGGACCCAGACACAGTGATCAAACTTTCAGTGTATAGTTTCCACGACTGAGAGCATGCGATGGAAAACGGAAAGGGACAGGTATGCTGCATCCAAAGAGCACCTGACTTGTGAGGCCATGTGGAGGGACAAGGAAAGACGGATTCACACAAGTAAGGAACTCTCAACACTAACACTGATCAACTGCAGTGCAACAGATATTATCTGTCTGCAATTATTGATGTTATGGAGTTCCTTGCTGTGAACCATCTGCCCTTTAGAGGTGACCACGATGCATACAGTGCTATGAATGAGGATGGATGTGGGCTATTTTTGTCTATTTGAGTTTGCACTAAGGAAAGATGCTGAATTAGCAAAGATAGCAAAAACTATTCCTCGCAATGCAACATACACAAGTCATGACATTCAAAATAACTTAATAGATGTGAGGAGTGCATAGGCTGGCGACCTGTCCAGGGTGTACCCCGCCTCTCGCCCGTTGCAGCTGGGATTGGCTCCAGCCCCCCCGCGACCCTCGTAGAGGATAAGCGGTTACGATAATGGATGGATGGATGGATGTGAGGAGTGCTTTAGTAAGAGAGCACATTGTGAAAGAAGTGAATCATTCTAAACGTTAAAAACAGACCGAGCCAGAGACCCAACAGGGAGAGAGAATATATCCATAGTTCTCCGCTTTCTGAACGAACTGTGCGAACCAACGGAGCACCTCCTAACAATAGCCACTGCTGACCAGGGAGATGCAGTTACATTGACTGACACCATCTTAGGAGAACCGACCACAGCTGGCCTGAGCCCTGAGAAAATCATAGGTCAGGTGATGGGGCTTCGCTCATGTCGGGTAAACATGGACGGGTACAGGAACTGCTGCAGCAAAAACTGGACAGAGAGATACCATATGTCCACTATTATAATCATCTGTTGTGTCCACTATTAAACTCATCTTAGAGGTCTGTTAAAATCAACTTTAAATAATCTTTAAAATCACTCAGTTAATTCTGTTAATTGATCACTTATAGCATCTTCTAACAAAAATAATCACTTTAAATTGTTTTGGGCATCCCCACAGGAACATTTTTGATATGTATGTTACACAATATTTTAGAACTTATAGCTGGATTTGTTTGTTTTGTTTCATTTCCCTGCGTCTTTTCATACAATGCTGCACTTTAAGTTGTGTTATATTCTGTACAGTAACAATAAGGTTTTTTTTTTTTTTCTAGGGTTGCAGCTCATCAGCAGTGCATGCACCCGTCTTGAAAATATTCGCACTGAGACTGAATTCCAGGCAATCCTAGCGCATTGTGACAGTGTTGCAAAAAGGCCATCAAAAAGAATACGCTCACAAAACACTGCCTTTGCTGCCTACGTTGTTGAGAAATCAGCACACATGTGGATTGTAATGATGAAACTGAATGCAGGATTTATTATAGTTGCATTAACTCAATATGTGGAGAAATGAAAAATCGCTTCGGGAAAAATAACTGAACTGATGGGGGCACTAAATGCCCTGGATCCTGTGCAAGCCACTCTCTTGGATGGCAGCAAGGTGAAGCCTTTACTTGACCTCACCAAGACACCTGCTCTGGACTCGATTCAAGGTGGCCCGCAACTTCCTCAGGACACAAATGCAAGAGTCTTCTCCACCAGATGGGGAAAAGTGGACAATGAAACAGTTGATTAAGCAAAAGTTCAGTATTGTTTTTATTGTATCTTAAAAAGCTACAAGGCTCCTTTAGAATTATTAAATAGCCTATATTGTCAAGGCATTTGGTGAAAACAAACATATTTTTCAGCATCAGGGCTTCATCAAGCAGTCAAACAGATCACAAATCACACCTAACATGATTTGGTTCAACCAGATGAGAATTTATTTGTTTGTTCAAACTACTTTAATTTTGTGTACCTTATTGTTGTTGTGTTACCATTGTTCAACATGATGTTGCATTATATTGTTAGCTGGGGAATCATTGTGATTGTAATGATATTGATTTCAACCTTATTTCTCCATCCTCACAGACTTTAGATTTGATACAGTTCCAGAGGCCACTGGAAGCAATGCCGACCGTCTTGACAGTATTTAAACATGGCCTGACTTTCGGAGCAAGCACCGCGTCCTGAGAAAATTCATCTTCCACTCTTAAAAATGTCTTCACAGAGCATTGCCAAACCATGCTTTATCAATGCAAGGCCAAACTGATCCAGTTGGCATTTAAGAAGGACTTGACTCAAAAATGTAGGAATGAGTGGAATGACATTGTTTTAAGGTTTCACACAGTCCAGACGCCGCCTGCCACTCTACTAAAAGTGGTAAAACATTTGTGTCTCACACACACACACACACACGCACACGCACACGCACACGCACACACACACACACCCTCTGGATCTCTATGACAATTTCTATGAGCTCTATGACAGCTACATCATTTTGTAATTATAAAGATAATTCTTTATTTGCGCGTCATAATGAAGTTTGGCTGGTGTACATTGTTTTACTGTTGCATAATTACAAAATGATGTAGCTGTCACAGAGCATTAGTAAAAAGAAGAAATGCAACAGAGTTTATTTGTATGGCACACTTCAAACACAAGCCAGATAGTCATCAAACCGTTTTTTATGAAGGTAGAAATAACATAAAATGTAAGGACAATCATTTAAAGATAATGAAAGAGTAAACCAGACATGTAATATACAAGAAATAACACATGTAGTACATACAAAATATAAGAGAGAATAAATTAGTGCATTTTTTAGTAAAAGTTGTGTGAAACAAATGTACAAACATGAAACTAACATTGATAACTGGGGTAGGTTATATTAAAGCATAAAAACATTAAACATATTGCACACAAAGTGTACAATCCACTCAGTCAAATGTTGTCTAATGTGTTCAGGGAGTGAGTTGGAGCAGTACAGAGAGAAGTATCGCACATTCCAGAGAGCTTACACTCCAGAAATGATCGAGGATCTGATGAAGAAGGCTGGTGAAAACGTCATAAACAACAAGAAGAACTCAAGAAGAACCTGTTGAGAGTGAGGTCCATTGTTGAGCAGAAGTGACCCACTGTCATGTGGACAAGCACCACTGCCTTTGTTGCTTACTGTAATTACTTACATTGTTTGCCTG
Organism: Urophycis tenuis; assembly: GCA_036785325.1. Lineage (NCBI taxonomy): Eukaryota > Metazoa > Chordata > Actinopteri > Gadiformes > Phycidae > Urophycis > Urophycis tenuis. The sequence continues at coordinate 5,935,100 of JAXIVH010000019.1, read as the reverse complement.
GAAATTGAAGCTCAAACATTGATCTCCATAACTGAACTGGAAAATATTTATACTCCAATGCTGTGTTGTTGCTCAAAGTAATTCTAAACATCTTCTTGGCACCAAGTATGAAACTCAGACAAATGTTGTACCATAGTATAAACGCATTTGCCAGATGCTCGACTTCTTCTTTAAAAAATCACAAGGCTCACATGGCTCATCTTTCTAGTGTTCAGACACGCTTGCAGTAATCTATAGGCTGTCTACGGAGGAGGGCCTCCGCAAAAGGACCAACAAAGCAACTACCAACAAAAATGAACTATTCACAATAAGACGACAATGTGCATGTCTGTTCGAAAGCACAGGCCATTATTAGCCTAATGTGCTACAATATAGTCCAATTAGCTGCCAGGGCGGAGATCAGCTGCTGCTTGAATGTAAAGACGACTATGATTTGTTCACGTCGTTAGTCGTAAGTAACTGTTGACATACCATTATTTCATGCACATTAAATATATAGTTTGGAACCATTATCCTGCCTGCCATGAGCCATCTGATCACACAGAAGCTGTTTGTAAACGCAGGTTCAACAGTTTGTATATGAACGTAACATCCCATGGGGGGGGGGGCAGTGGCCGCTCCTAAAGAAAATCTCAGTGGGGTTATCAGGATTATCTGCAATTTTTCTGATAATGATTAAGGTGACCCATCCAATAGGTGCAGTAGAGTAAGACAGTATCAATTTGTCGGATGATTAACTCATACAGTCCTTCTTGTGTCCACTAGATGGCAACTCCATAAACAAAAATGGTGTAGCACCACAATTAATTACCTACATGAATCTAATGTTGTATGATGTAAAATAGCTAAACAGCACACAGGATATGTCCAGCAACCACATAAAGACAGTGTCAGCATATTAAGTAAAGTATTTATTAACTGACCAAGGATCAAGAGCTTTCACAATCTTTACAACATACTCATCAAAAACTTTGTGTGACGGTGCCACGAAGTCCACAAATCCAAGAAAAATACCTGGGTTGGCGTAGCGCTCCGTCTCATCCTTGCCTAGCAAAGCTAACTCGAACACTCCGCAAAACTTAACACACTGGATTAGCCGGTTGAGGATGTGTCGGTTCTTGCTCACCTCATTGCGGCGACAAACAGCTTGCCTGTATCCCTCATCCAGTTGAGAGGCAATGTTCACCCTCCCAATAGTCGCAAATCTCAAGCAGCTATCCATGTGGATCTTTGACATCTCATGCTTCTTTACTTTTTCAGACATGTGGTGCATATGGTCGATACCCAGCAGTGATGTCGGGGTGGAAGAGTAGGCAGGGGTAGCAAAAGACGGCGTTAGCTGCTTCACAGCCTTCTAGACAGTTTTATTTTCTCATACCAATTTGTTGAAAATCCTCGGGTGTAGGACTTTCCCCCTTTGTAGAAGCCTGTTTAGTTATTAAATTTGGTATGGAGGTCCTGATTGTTTTAATGCCAATTTGTCTGAATTGGATTGTCGACTAAACGGAACTTGTTTCCGAGACACAACGGAATTGCACACACACATTGGTAGCCATCTTGCAAGTAGCAAGCAACTTGATCGAAGATATCTTTGCTCAGTTACGTATGACGTGAGCGCGTTAGGGCGAGTCCCAAAATCCTCATTCAAAATGCATTGGAGGGTAATTTTCCGAAAAAGTTTTAACATGAGAGTCAATGGGAGGATGCTTGGGTGAGAGGCGGGACCATTTGAAACACGACTTGAATCTGACGATTGTGATTGGACAATGACAGATAATATGTATAGAATGATGATGGTTGAGAAAAGTACAGGGCCCCAGACCTGGCATGGGCTAAATTGTGGCCACAACATAACATGCGCACGAAATACTCATTTGTGGCCACAAAATATTATTGGGTAAGCAAATCGAGCGCACCTTCTCTACAACCTGCAATAGCTCGGTAATGATGATTCCTTGCAGTGCCAGGCTTTTCAGAATGTCTAGGTCATTCCCAGCCTAAAACAAAATTCTATCATACTGTCCCTGTTCATCGAGTAGCTTTAGCCCCTCGACTGCCTCCACCTTAGACCTTAGAGAAGGTGCGCTCAATTTGCTTACCCAGCTGTCCAGGAATGATATTAGTATTTTGTGCGCACATTATACCTACTTCATGGCCACAAAGTATTATTTCGTGCGCACGTTATACTTATTTCGTGGCCACAAATTAGTATTTCGTGTGCACGACTTAGTACTTTGTGCGCACGTTATAGCTATTGACAATGTCATGTCTTGGGCCCCGTAGTAAGGAGTCTTTGGAATTGATTAGAAAAAAAAAAATCATCTTTCTCCCAGTTGGTAATGTGTCACCCAAATCGCGCCTATGCACCGTCCACCCCTGGTTTTCTATTACATTTGTTTAAAAACTAAATATTTTTAGTGTGAGCACATTTTTGAGCCAAGAACAAATGGACAACCCCCACGTTTTGATGAAAAAAACGTTCACCTTTATAAAACAACAAGGGGAACACATAGGAAGCAAAGAGGAGCTCAAAAAAATAAACTGTAAACACTGACAGGCAACAGATGAGTGGACTTCAGAACTGGTGAGACGTGGGCCCTCCCTCCGGTCATTGTCATGGGCTGCAGGATTTGGCTAAGCTGTTTACTCGGGGCTTTCCGAGCCCTTTAGAGCAGCAACGAGCCGTACTTGTTAAAATCGCTATTTCAAAACTGAAGTCCCTACAGGCAGGCGCGTAGAATACGGGGGGGACGGTGGGGGTACCTACCAGTTTTCGTCATGAGTCATTTTGTACCCACCACTTTTTATGAAAGAATCCCCCGTGTGGAACTCGCACTGGTGTCTTTCACCACTGCGTCATTAAATGCAGTCTGAGTTACGTCAAGCCCAGCAAAGAGAGATGAAATCTACTCTTACAAGTCGCTTTAGTATGACAGGGTCACAAGCGGACTTTTCACGCATCACGAACGGAGTGGTAGTGGTATGGCAAGATGCCATAGTGCGTTGAGTAATGGTGCTCCCTGACTCATCCTAAAAACAACAGTCAACAAAGTGAACGTAATGAAACAGTGAAATGCAACCCAACATGTCCTGAACATTCGCCTCCAAACCCTATCTAATAGCAATAACATGTAATGACACAGAATGCCAGAATGTCGCAGTGCATTCTGGGAAACACTCCCCCAACACGTTACAATATCCACGATTTCCTTAGGCAAGTACAACAACTTGAACTGATAATACAAGAAAACACAAAAGCATTAACCTAATTTACACAAAATAGAAACAACATTTAATTTGATTTGTGTCCGATGACGAGAGAGAGACGGAGAGAGAGAGCACTTTGGTAGAGAGACATAGAGTAACAATAACAGAGCGAGCGCCGGTCTCGATAAAGCCGTTAATCAGAGAAATGAAACGTTATTTCCCGATTGTTTCACATTCAGCAGGTAGACACGGCCATGAACTGCACCTATCTGAATCACATTATCCAATGAAAATTATTAGAGCTCTGTGCGTGAGCATAGTCAAGACATCGCGTCTGTGTGTGTGTGTGTCATCATCACATTTTTGCATACAATTTTATTAATTAACATGACCTGCGCGAAAGGGGGGGAAAAATGAATGCGCGTCATTGTACCCAGCACTTCTGAAAATGCACTTCCGAATGCGTCTCTGTCCCCAGCACATTTCAAACCAAACCTACGCCCATGCCTACAGGGCTTGACGTATGCATACTCATCTGAGAAGTGATACTGCCCCCTACTGGTCACACTGAATTATAACATCACAGATCATGGGCTACCGGCGACTACACCATTTTCACTTGCTGTCGTTGTTTGTTAAAAAACAAATAGGATGATAGGAAGAGCTTATATTATATATTGTGGGAGAGCCGTTCGCAATCATGACAAGTCATACTGTAGCTGTTCCGGCCCCAAGGCCTCTGTCAGGGCTGGTGTATGTTGTGTTGTGTGGTGTGTTTGTCTTTGCAGTGCTGCTGGTTCCTGTTGGGTTGGTCCAGGTCATCAACGGATTGGAGGCAGCTGGTAACTGTCTCCAGGATACATTAAACCCACCTATCCTGGTAGTGTGCGGTCTCTCTCTTCCCCTGGCACCACGTCACTGTGTGAAGGCTTTGACCTCATTGTTTCGTTCATGGGAGATTGCTCTAGATAAGACTGGCAGTTTGATTTTTGTCCAGCTCTCTTTGTTAAATCTGATATTTTATTACATTTGTTAAGCTTGATTTTTTTTTGTTGTTTAATTAAATCCTCCCTCCTCTTTCTGTTATTTGATATGGTGTTAGAGCCGGGCCATAACAAAGCAAATGAACCAACGTTGTTTGCCTTCAAATAAAGTCAGGTGTTGGTATCAAGGTGTGCTGTCATTTATAGGTTGTCCCTTTGCTGCATCACCAGTAGGGAGCAGCTGGGGTAGAAGTCACCATCGATGGGGTGTAGTAGGCCACCACCTGGTCTGCCCTAAAACCTCCTTTGGCAACAAATGTGTTCCCATTTTTAGTACCCTACGATTCACTTTAACGTGTGGTTACTCGCCTTTTATAAATATAAAGCTTTTTCGAAGTCTTAATTTTTCTAGAAACCAAAACCCAAATCAAGAATAATTCATAGGCCTACAAATAAATGAGCTGATTCAGATTAGATCTCCCCAGTTTTGGAAAAGCTGGGAGGATAAAAATAAGAAACTAAATAATAAAAGAAACCACTTTAAAAACCAACACCACCACCAATGGCAATGACCTTTGACATTCAAATTAACTTGTATGCACAGGGTGAATAAAAAGTGTCCTCAAATCTTGGTAGAAATGGTAGAAATAAAATAACACACCACCAACGCCGACACACCATCCTGTCACATCAAGCAGCCGCCGCTGGTGGAGGGGCAGCCGCTGAACACAATTTCCTACAACAAAAAGCAGTTTGGTGATGTTCACACACCAGCAAATGTGTGTGTTCATAAAATACATTGTGGTCGAAAGGTTATTGTACTCACGCGCCAACAGAATTCTTCTTGATGAATGGACATATTTTACTGGGCTGCTCCCACGCTAGCTTTAGAGACGCAATTTCATCGGCCCACGCTGTACTAGCTTTGGCCAGGTTAGCTAGGTATGGACAGAGGTTTAACATTAGACCTTCATGTGTTATGGACAAAGGTTTAGCATTAGGCATGCATGTGTTATGGATAGAGGTTTAGCATTAGGCCTTCATGTGTTATGGATAGTTTTAGCATTAGGGCTACATGTGTTATGTGCAGAGGTTTAGCATTAGGCCTACATGTGTTGTGGATAATTCATATCACGGTCAGTGAACAAGGAATGTTGCTTACCTTCAGTGTCAGCTTGGTCCTTCTCTGTTTCTGCAAGCTCTCTGTCCTTTTGTTTCTAACATAAGAAAAGAATAACATGGGGGTTGGGCTGGGATAAGTAATGCCCTAAGTAAACCGTGGGACGTCATTGTACCTCTCTCAATGAGATGAATAATGAGTTATGCGTAAATGCTTGATGATAAAAGTTCCAAGTTGCCACCACTCACCTTATCCCCCTTGCAAAAGTCAAGTTCTGACGCCTTTTGCCGTTGCTCAAGGGTCGCCTTTTCTCGCTCTCCCTCCATCTCTGCAACGGTTTTCTGCTGTTGATCGAGCTGATTCAACATCGTATTTTTGATGAACTGCTTCTCGTTAAATGTGGCGTCAAATGTCTGACACTTCACCCTTTGCTCCACCTCGTCGGTGGACAGCTTGTTCAGCAGCGCGTACTGACCGAAGAGCACCATGCTCGCTGCGGTGCACACTACGGCGGACACGGTGGTCAACACCCAGCCGATCTTCATCTTGACCGTGATTTCAATGATATAAGTGTAAATAAATACAATGGAGTGGAATATATAACTAAAAACAAATGTGTCCAAGTTTGCGTCGATCTTGAGCCTGCGCGTTCCACCCTGAGTTAATGATTAACGTCCACACACTTTTGTTTCCTATATTTTCCACTCCTGACGCCGGATTGTCTCGTCACAAAAACACAACTACTCCTAACACATTTAGAATCGTTTCTGGGACGTCAATGAAAAGAAAAAGAAGAAAAATACAGCCATTGCTTCATTGCTTCCTTCGTTCGCCCTCAATACTGTGCGACCCATAGGCACAGGTGAATGTGACCCTCAAATAATAACCTCGTCCAACCAGTTGGACAATAGACGCACGCACCGGGCGAACTCGTAACTGGAGGATCTGGTTGCACCAGTTAGCCCTACACACTTAAAGTGAATGCGTCACATATAAATAGCTGCAGACATTTTAATGCAAAAGCCTCCTTTGCAACACGCAGCATGCTACCATTACACCCCTCAACGATAAAAGGTGTCGGATTGGGTGCGTATCCTTCTGTGCAATCGGCGTGGCCCAAACCAGAATGGCAGCATTTGGTCTGTCTGATGATTGCCCTGCTCGTCTTCATGCCGTTCATTTTTGCAGACATTTACACACTTGCGTTATCTAATTACACGCAGTTACATTACGTGGGAATGCCTGTTTTCCGCGGGGACTCCCTGTTTCAGCTCGAATTTGAACAGTTTGAGAGAGTAAAAAAAGCATTTAGGCAAATATTATGAACAAGATGCGCCAGTTGGCTGAACGTGAAGCGAAATTAAGCGAAGACGTTGAATATTGAAGATGCAGCAATGTTGCACAATTTACCTGAGAACTTCAGAAAAAAAAGATTGTAAAAATAAGACATAAGAGACGGCTCACATTGGCCACCATAGAGAATGCTACATGCAGTTGAAGGTTTGTAAATCCGCTTTAACTGATTAACTGTAGTTGTTTTATCCTTTATCCTTGTGTGTATAATGCTCAGTATCCATTTTAAGCTGAATCATAAAAAACCCAAGAGCATGTTCATTGTTTCTGCATCAAAAGCAGAGATAAATAGCAAGGTGCAGCAGCTTCTAAAAATTGTGTGTATTAATTGCATATTTGTGCATTGTTATTGGCAAAAACATTTTCTTCAAATGAGCTTTGGAAAAAAACGTGACCATAGGTGGGTCAGGTCAGGTCCAAACGATGTCTGATAGCAGGGCAAATCACTGGGGTTACCTGGGGAAACAGATTAGGAGAGTTGTAAACAAACTATAACTTTGCAAGCATTACCACAACATTCCATGCAGTAATCATGTACCTGTATCTCTCTCTCTCCTTATAACACGCCCACACCCTATTTTGTTCCTTTTACAATGCTATAAAATTGGAAGCACACACTGAAAGTACAAAATGAGTTCTTCGCTCATCCACAACACCCAGAGATTCCAATCCAGTGCATATTTTGCAGAAGAAATATTTCACTGACATGACCAGAAGAGGATCCAGGAGCAATGTGAAACACTGACACACGCATGAACACTGCTTCTACAAATGGGTGGGATGGATCTTGTTGCCTCAGAAACAATGTATAATTTCAGATGCTACAGGGAATGACTGTATTTCTGTACACAAAAGTGATGCACCTGCACACGTCACATTCAAGGGGAAAATGCCTTTGTCAACAAACGTGTCCATGAAACCGAAGCAATAGACGACTCCTCTTACAGATCTTATTCTTTAAAGAGTGAGACCATTAAAGTCTGATGCTTTTCTAAAGTTTCAGAAGTGATCAAGAACTTATTTTGTCTACATTGCTCAAGGCCGCTTTAATGCACGGGCTTACCTGGGCTGAAGCCCTCCCAAGTTCAGGGGCCTCCCATGTTCAGGATCACGATGAGCTGAAAATGTCATATCGTTTTGTAACTTGTCAGGTTTTCTGTCAATCACTCTAATCGCACATTACGTGGCTGCTGATTGATCCAAATGAGGAGTGACCCACGTGGCCCTGTAGCCTATGGCCCGTGGGCTCACCTATCAGAATGTCTGCAGGTAGTTTGGGGGTGTGTCGGGTGTCCGGTGTCCCTTTTTGATTGAGTGACAGTAGGCTAAGCGGAAAATGTCAGGAAGGACGTTTGAGAGTGGTGCCCAAAAATGAAAAAAAATTATAAAGAAGGAGTTGCGCTAAAAGAAGCTACTAAAGAGTATCCCTAAGCTCACTGGATGTTTTAAACCAGCTGCTGCTGCTGACGATGGACCAGCACCGGAGGAAGCCTGCTAAGTTGCACAAGGGGAGGAGCGGAGGAGGCTCACTAAACTCAGTAACAGAGAGAGAGTGTGTGCCCAGAGAACGGCTCTTATTCACCATCGGCGGGTAGTGTGGTTTGTTTTGCATGCAAAATATTTGGCGAGTACAAGGAAAAGTCAGCATTTGTTAGTGGGGGTTATTTTGACTGGAAACATGCTAATGATCGTATAGCAGAACATGAAAGCTGTGACATTCACAGAAAAGCCATGATCGCTTACATCAATCGCTTACATTTTCATATAGTTTGAAATCATACTTTCACACATTTTGGTTTTATTATCACCCCAAGTTGCTGTGTGGTTGTTAAATAAAGTGTCTTGTGTTTATGTTCAAGTGGGCTCAGTGATATGTTAAAAACAACATTATGGTGTTTTCTGGCTCAAAGAGGGAAAACTCACTGTTGTATGTCTCGAAAGAAAGAAATGCATTTTGTGATGTAGTACACTTTTTTTTGTACACTTTTTTTTTTTTTTATAAAAATTTTTAAATGAGACTCTATAAACCGAGGGGATAGGGGGCCTACAAAACCTCTCAGCCCCAGGGCCTAACATTAGGTTAAGGTGGCCCTGATATTGCTGCAAGTAATCAAGAGCCACTTAAGCAGCCTCAAATGTGATCCCAAATCGGCGCGTGTTCACGTGCAACTTTTTGGGCCGAGACACAGGCGACGTGATGCGACGCAGCGGTCAACCTGTCGTCGCCGCTGGCTCTTTGACGTTGGTTTGGTGTAAGACCACCTTCTAGCGGGGTCTGACTTTGTTTCCACACCGACGGGGACATCGACATGCTTAATGGGTTCACTTGAGTGCACCACTTCTGACACGGAAGCGGAATGGCAGGAGCGTAATTCAACATACGCCGTGCGCAAAAGTGGATGTCCGGCGCTTAACATAGCAGCTCCTATGTACCATAGGATGGGTCAAATGCAGAGAACAAATTTCGTTCCCATATCTAAAAAATACTGAGAATGAACTAAATTGAATCTTATGGTCAGACATCATTGTGTTTGTGTACGTTGATTTAGGCTTTTACATAACTTCAAGTCTCCTGAGTCCTCTCAAGGACTCTCCCGTGTTGCAGCGCCAGGTCTCGGATGTTGTTTTCTCTTAATCAAGGTCTTATTTTATATTTATGGTGACAAAATGCCAAAGACTTTCATGTTGAAGGGCATATACATATTACCACGTTTTAAACAAAACAACAAATATTTGGGGTACAATGGTTTCCTGGGACACACTCCTGTGATGGTGACCGAGCCTACTGATCACATGACCTTACGTTCTGTTTCGCCACACAGATCAATTTGGACCTCTAGCCCCCCACATCGGTGTCCTGAAATTACAAGGACTGTGTCGTAGTTGTCTGTCAAGGAAAGTACCCCTGCCAACTGAAGTCGACCGTGGACTGCTAGAGTTCCAGACTGATCCATGCTGCGAAACAGGATGTTAAGTCCTGTGAGCAGGGTGGTCTCTCAGCGAAACATGCCCCGCACCACAGAATCACGTGGCAAAAGATCTGGACGTTGCCAGCAAGAGTCTGAAAGGGGAAATCATGCACAATATCTGGCTAATTATCCTGTAGTGTATACCAAGCATGATACATTTACTGAGTTACTGTAATATAAATAAATGTTACATAACGTTATATAGTACTATACTGATGTTATACTGTTATATAATGTTGAGTATGAGTAACCATCATAATGGTGATACTGGATGTATGGATTTGTGTGTTTGTGCATGTGCGTGTGAATTACACAACGTGCAAACAACGTTGCAACAAATCAAATGTTATCAGTGCTCCTTAATCTTTTTGTTTTGCCATGGAACAGGGCAGGTACCCACCACAGAGGTTGTAGCAAGGAGATGTGTGCTGAGTCCACTGTTGTCTGGCAGAGCACAATCACCCCGATTAAGCACAGAGAAACGACGCCACTCGAACACTGGAGGAATGCCACTGCGATAGTTGCTAATCACTCTTGTGTTTGAGGAGCACACGCCTTTTTGTTTTTCATTTGGGTGGAGGCCATGCATCAATAAATGTCAACGCGTGAAAAGGCTTCAGATTGGACAACCAACCTCAGGGCTAAAGCTTTGTGTGCTGTGATTATGTGATTATTCGAGTGTCTTTTCAACATTTTATTCTGCTGCTGTGGTTTATAATCACTTGAGTTGCAGTGAGGGAAATATAACAGCACATCCAGTAAAATCTATGAAACACCACTTTATTTTATCTGTAACATTTCAGTTTTTTTTTTTGATAAACCTAGTATCAGCTGACTAAAGGCTTGATTGTCGAGTAATTTATCAGAAACACCTTGCATGTGAAGGTGTGTATACCAAATTCTGGGAGAGCACAAGTAATACTATAACCTGATTGGCTCTTTGAAGGAGGTCCAGCTGGATATAATTCAGCTCCTGACTCCCCACAAGCCTGTTGTCCAGCTCAGCTGAGGACAATTTGTCCTGTCTTGTCTAATATTAAATTAACAAAAATAAATAACAAACACAAAGAAAACCTTAAACCTTGCCATAAAATTAATTATAGTTACTTCCCTTTTTTTTTTTTTTTTAAGGTATTATCGGTTCAAACCATGGGGATTTATGTTGCAATATTTGCAATCCTGCTGCTGAGTGGTATGTAAAGTTTTATCTATATTATATATATATATATATATATATATATATATATATATATATATATATATATATATATATATATATATATATATATATATATATATACCCTACAATATTGAATTTCAGTTTGATCAGTGTGATTATACCCACACACACATAATGCATATCATGTACTAACAGTGTAATAAACCAGTAACGTTTCTCAGTGACTAAATCTAGTATGTATGGACATCGTTTAAGGATTCTGCAATGCAGGACCAGCAACTGTGGCATCCAAAAAAGGCACGTGCTGGGCTCTCGGTGACCCTAATTACCGTTCGTTTGATGGTATTTCCTACAACTTCATGGGCAACTGCACCTACGTCATGGCTAAGAACTGCGACGTAGACGGGACCCATCCAGCCTTTGAGGTGGACACAAAGAATGTCAACGTCCCCAATTCAAACCTCACTTCCATTGGAATGGTCACCATCAGTGTTTACGGGAACACTATTGATATTGTCCCTAATGAGTTTGGCCTTGTGCGGGTAGGTGATTCAGTAAATACATATGCTGTGGTTACGCCATCACATGGTGACCTTGTTTACATTATGGCAGCTGCTGAAAAAGTATGGTTCATGTGTACAAATGTATTCTTCAGGTAAACTATCAACTATGGAATCTCCCCATCAACTTGGACAACGGCAAGGTGATTCTGTCCCAGAGTGGGTTCTCTGTTGTTGTTGAGACAGACTTTGGCCTGACGGTTCAGTACAACTGGCTGCAGTATGTTACTATCACACTTCCAAGTGAATTTGCAGGCAAGGTGTGTGGCATGTGCGGAAACTTCAACAATAAGCAGGACGATGACCTCACCACTCCATCTGGGGCGCATGCCAAAGACGCACAGGATATGGGGAAGAGCTGGAGGGTTCCCGGTGTTGTCAATGAGGCCAATTGTATGGATAAATGCACAGGACAGTGTCAAGACCAGTACCAACTCACCAAAGTGCAACAATTGGAATACCAAATCATCTGCAGTGCTCTGTCACAAGTGATGGCTATGGACTTCAAGGCCTGCGCCCCTCTGGTTGACCCCGCAGACTTTCTGCAGAACTGCATGTTTGAACTCTCCAAGGGTGTCCCAATGAAGAAGTACTATTGTGACACGCTGCAGGTGTACTCTGACACCTGTCAAAGAGCTGGAGCACCAGGCCAGGACTGGAGGGATGCCAACCAATGCCGTAAGTAATCAAGAGGAGAGCATTCTTCAGCAACATTATATGTTAGGCACATATAATGTTAAATTACATACCATATTCATAACTAATGATGATGACAAAAAAATATATTGTTTGATAGCCATGTAAAAAAAACCTGATGCCGATATGCTATCCATATGTAGCGCCACCCAAGTGCCAGGAGAACAGCTACTATGAGCGCTGTGGCTCCGCCTGCCCAGCCACCTGTGGAGACCTCACGGCTCCCTCCACCTGCACAGCCAGCTGCGTGGAGACATGCACCTGCAATGACGGCTTTGTCCTCAGCGGCAGCAAGTGTATACCCAAGGCCCAATGCGGCTGCCAGTACAATGGCCGATATGTGGAGGTCGGCGCCTCCTTCTGGGGTGACGATACTTGCACTGAGCAATACACGTGTTCCGCTGAAGGGAAGCTGACCAGTGAGACGACTAGCTGCCCAACGGGGCAGCAGTGTCAGGTGGTGAAGGGCATCAGAGGCTGCAATGCTGTTAACTATGCCACGTGCATGGTGTCTGGTGACCCTCACTTTGTGACCTTTGATGGAGAGCGCTACAACTTCCAGGGCACTTGCACTTACGAATTGGCCGGTGTCTCCTCCAGTCAGCAGTCCCTGGAGGAATTTAGTGTTATTTTGCAGAACAGCGGGCAAGATAAGAGGTCAGGGTCTGTGGTTAATCTGGTAGAGGTGAAGGTCTATGGCAACACTGTCAACATTAGCAAAGAACAACCCGGATTTGTCATGGTAAGGACTTGAAAACATATTTTTGTTGTTTTAGATTTTGTTTTGTGTATACACAAAACAAAACAACTTTATGTTAAGTTTTTGGTTAGTATTTGAAAAGATTCTAACTCGAATGTGATTCCTTTTGGTTACTTGAAGGTCAATGGTGAGCTTTCCTACCTTCCAATGGCACTGAATGGCACCAAACTCCAGCTGTACAGTATTGGTTGGTTTGTTGTACTCGAGACCGACTTTGGTCTGAAAGTCTACTATGACTGGAACAGTGTCGTGTTTGTCGAGGTCCCCAGTACTTACAAGGACTCCATGATTGGTCTATGTGGCAACTACAACCTCAATCCCAAAGATGACATGCAGATGAAGGACGGGAAAGAGGCTGCCACGACAGAGGAGCTTGGCCAGAGCTGGACGGTTGCAAGTACCCCAGGCTGTGTCAATGGCTGCACGGGCCCATGTCCTAGCTGCAATGCCGCTCAGAAAGACCAGTACAACACAAACACATTCTGTGGACTCATCAGTGACCCCACTGGCCCGTTCCGCGACTGCCACTCCGTAGTTGACCCTGCCAGTTTCCTCACAGACTGCGTTTACGACGTGTGTATGTACCAGGGAAGTGGGAGCATGCAGTGTAAGACCATGACTGCCTACACGGCAGCCTGCCAACTCAAAGGTGCCACAGTATACCCCTGGAGGTCAGCTACATTCTGTGGTAAGAAAACCTGTTCACCGATAAGTTTACTCTGTAAAACTGTGAATACAACTGGTTCCGATCTGGTACAAGTGAATATACTTTGCTTGTAGATGCTCAGTGTCCCACGAATGGCCACTACGAAATATGCAGTGCTGGATGTCAGAAGTCCTGTCAGAACCCAGACGCTTCTTCTGACTGCGGAGCTCAGTGCATGGAAGGTTGCACCTGCGATGATGGTTTTGTTCTGAGTGGAAACGAGTGTGTGCCTTCTGGTCAGTGCGGTTGTCTGTTTAACGAAAAATACTACAAGCACGGCCAAGTGTTTTTCCCTGATGGGCTGTGCCAGCAAGAATGTGTGTGCAATGGCACGGTAAGAAGGATCTAAATATGAAGTCTCTTTAAAATATTGTTTGTTTAAGATTAGGGTTACAAATACCCTCAAACACAGTTTTTAAATATCAAGAAATCAACTTAATAAGTTGAAGAAAGTAAGCCCCAATTGCCATGATTTGTATAGGTGCAATGTCAGAAGTTTTCCTGCGGACCCAATGAAAAGTGTGAGGTGATGAATGGTGTCCAGTCATGTCAGCCAGTTGGAAAAGGATTCTGCTCCATCTCTGGTGACCCCCACTACAACACCTTCGACAACAGCACCTATGACTTCCAAGGTACTTGCACGTACACAGCAGCTGAAGCGTGCAATCTGATTGGCACAAGGCTCCCAGCCTTCTCTGTGGCAGTGGAGAATGAGCGATGGTACGCCATGTCCAGCGACCCACAGGTCTCTGTCGCAAAACTGGTGGCAGTGGAGGTTTATGGACACCTCTTAGTCCTTCGGCGGAACCAGATCGGAATGATCATGGTATGTCACTTAGAATTGTGTGTGTGTAAACAAATATAAAGTTCAAAAAATACAAATGGGGGTAACCCTTTTTACGGGCTAACCGTAAAAAAACTATGTGAAAAGAAGAAGTAAAATTTCTTCTTCCTCTTCAGGTAAATGGGATCTTATCTCACATCCCGCTGAATCTCAACGAAAAACAAGTGCAGGTTTACCAAGAGGGTTTTTACTATGTAATCCTAACCGACTTCGGCCTGAGGGTGACCTATGACATGATCTACCACATCACCATCACCGTGCCTGGCAACTACAGGGACCACACCTGCGGCCTGTGTGGAAACTTCAACGACAACAAAGCCGATGAGTTCCAGCTGCCCGACGGTAAAGTGACCACAGACCCGCCGGCCTTCGCGGCCGCCTGGACGGTGGCCGTGCCCGGAGTGGTGTGTGACAACGGATGCAGTGGAGACTTCTGCCCCAAGTGTGACCCCATCAAGAAGGAAGTGTTTGAGAAGGACTGTCAAGTCCTCACCGATCCCCAAGGTCCCTTCGCTGTGTGCCACAACGTCATAGACCCCGCCTCCTACTTCAGAGACTGTGTCTACGACGTCTGCTTGGCGGTGGGGGACAGGGGAGTGTTGTGTCACAGCATCGGGGCCTACATGTTGGACTGCCAAGACTTTGGTGTGGAGATTCCAACCTGGAGGACCCCTACTTTCTGCCGTAGGTGTTTAATTCATAGGCCTACTCTATGCCTCCATATGAACTTATCAATGGCCACCTGTGAGGACACCAGGGGTAACTTTACTTACCACTTACTACTTACTGACTAATTTCATATGTATTTCTGTCATCTACAAACAGCCATCAGCTGCCCTGCAAACAGCCACTATGAAGTCTGCAGCCAGCCGTGTGACAGTCCTTGTCCGGGCCTCTCAGGCATTGTTGTCTGCCCTGAAACGTGTGCTGAGGGCTGTGCCTGCAACGCAGGCTACAACTTCAATGGCACTGGCTGTGTTAGTGTGGACCAATGCAGCTGCTATTACCAAGGGAAGACCTACAAGGTAGGCCTGAGGCTGTGGTAGGGAAGATTTTGCCACTGTTGATTTGGCGAGTGTTTTGTATGACGAAAGCAGGATGCCCTGTATGACTTTTAATACGAACATGGCCTTCAATGTTTAGAGTATAATAAATAGAAAACCGTAGGTATGTTGACAGGACTACACACAAAGGTCATGTGTCTTGTTAAGGAACAATACCTTGTTGCCTAATCTTCTATTGTTTGCTGTCATCCTTGTTGAGTTATTCATTCATTTGGAAAACCTTTAAAAAAAAATGCAATTCATGTAATTGGTAACCATACACTGAACATGATGCTTGAACTTCGTCGCATTTATTTTACTGCAGGTTGGACAATCTATTGTATCCGAGGACTGTCATACAATCCACATCTGCCAAGCCTCAGGAGTAATTGTGTCCCAGAGCATGTCTTGTAAGGTCACCGAGACCTGCCGAATCCAAAAAGGCACCAGAGGCTGCTACCCCCAAACATGCTCTTTGGAAGGTAACGGTACTCTCACGTCATTTGACGGAGCCGGCATCTTCCTAAACTCAGGGGCCTTTGAGATCATCCAAGTCTGTGACCAAGCGTCAGACCAGTGGTTTAGGGTTGTCGCAAAGTTTGAGATGTGCGGCTCTCCTGCAGTCAACACCATTGTGGCCCTTTACGTGTACTTCCCCGATGTGACGTTTACGATCACTAAGAACCATGGCATTTGGGTGAGTCTCTTCACAAAGCAGACTCAGAAGCTCAGTTCTACCTGTAATAGACACCAGTCCAGATTTGTAATCCATCAATCTTTGTGTGCAGGTAAATGGAAGGGCCATGCAAGAGAGCAGTTTTAAAAAGAGCGACATAGCCTTGACGGTCTCTGGCAATACAGTGGCAATCGACAAGGACAATGGTCTCCAGTTGTCTTTTAATGGTTTTAATGACGTCATGATGAGCATCGGTGGTGACGTAGCAGAGCAGCTTTGTGGCGCCTGCGGGAGCCTCATGTCTGTTCAAGACATAAAGCTCCTGTCCCTGGGAGGGAAGCTGGGTCTCGCCCTGGGAGGCAGCGCCACCACTGATAACGGTGACAAATGGAGGGCTCCTGATTTTCCTGAATGGTGAGTGATTAAATGGGTGCATTACGTCAATCGGAAAAACATATTATTCGTAGGCAATACAGTACTCGAGGGGAAAATGTGAATACTTCAGTATTTGCGTCACATAAGATGGCAAAATTGTGGCCCATATTCCAACATCACTAATAATGACCTGTATCTCTTTTTTTTAGTTGAATGTGAATAACAGCATCAAAATTCTACAGCAGCAGCCAATCCAGGTCTTCCATCAATAACAAAGAAGAAGTCCATTGATTATTGGCCTATCAAATCCTTATGATGTACAATTAACTATTTATATATTACAAAACAAATTAAGCATAATACAAATGAAACACTTTTTATCTGTGTGCAACACATGATATCATTTGCATTCTGCTTGGGAATAAGCTATCTTCAATAAATGGTGCATTAAAACATTTTTGTAATTCATGATTATGATCATTTTCCTTCACATATTGCTTTTGACATTTATTTTTCAGATCTTTATTTTGGTTTAGGTGGTAATGTATAAGATATGAGACAGAATGAGCCCCTCCCAGGAGACTTTCAGAATTCAAAAACTCAATAACAATGTTCTGTCCACTCTAACTGGCTGTGTAACTGTATGACACAAACTAGTATCTCGGCTGTGTGGGTGGCATGAGCGGAAGGGATTACGGGAGTGACAATAGTAAGATTAATAAGTAAAGAAAGAGAGCTTAGGGCTGGACAGCTTTTTTTTTATCGTAGAATGCATCCATTACAGTATGTTGACAGTATTATTGAATCACTAACAATCAGCATTGACTAGATACATCAAACCAATTTTAAGCCAATAGCTAGTTAATTAAGTAATTAGTGCTGAAGATAATGACAACTGAGCTAATATTCAGTATAACCTCTAGTGTGATATTGCGTTTATACTTGATTTCTAACTAATGAGGGACAGATTATGATTTGTTTGTTTTTTGTAATCATTTATGTATAGCTCCACCAAAACAAATAGTTCTGCAACTGGACTATTCCAAAGGAACAAAATGCAAAATGCCCTAAATATAAATAAATATAAATATAAATATCTTCATGCACACTAGCTTGCTACTTTAGGGGTACACATTACAGAAGGCCAGCTGCTTTGTATGTTTATATTTATTTAGAAACCAGGAAAAATTAGTCTGTTCACATTCCCTTTGGTTGCATGTGTGGTTCCAATGAGTTAACATCTTACATTGTTAACGTAATTCATGGTTATTAGAAATACATGTAGCAGAGTTTGCAGAGTTATACATAAGTTAAAAGTCCCAGTGCAGTATAACTGCAGTTATATATAAATATTTGACTGAATTGGGGATATATCAAAGATATAATAAAGGCTTTTAACCTCTCTCAGGCTTCTTTCTCAGTTTTTTTTTTCTGAAAATATCCTACCCAATGTAAATATAGTATATCTCCAAAACTACAAGGGTAATAATATATAATTGTTTGTAGTAGAAGTAGGTTTAGGTGGAATCTCCAAATAAAAACAATCGAATTAATGTGTTATTTGAAAAAGATCAGTATTGCTCTGCATGTGCATGTGCACAGTTATTAAAAAAAAACATAACTTAACACAAAACATAACTTGTTACTTATTGGGTTTGGGGTTGGACTTTTGTTTTGTTGAGCTAATAATGGTTTTGATAGACTAAAAGTTGAGTATCTAATCATTTGAGGGCAGTGTCACATGAATGCTTTCCACAAGCGATTAAATGCCTTACCACATCTTTGCATTTGGAGGGGGCGTTGCCCGGATATGGGCACTCCTGGGTTTAACTACAGCAGCAACCAGGAGTGTTGTTAATATCACTGCAGATTAAACACATTGTCCAAATGTGCATTTTAATGAGAATGTCTGGTGAGAATAAATGGAATGAATCGATTGAATGGAATGAATATATCTACACAGTATATGTACATTTTTTGTTATTTTTTACTTGTTTGAACAAAAAGCCAAAACTCAATTCTCCCTTCCAATTCAATTTTATTGCAAAATAAATTGACAATGTTGCATGCATTTAAAGTATTTTGAAACATTTAAACACGTTTTAGCAAATTCATTGTTGTGGTTGAGTGGAAGCCTCAGGGATTGTTCACTGGCCACTAAAGTGAGGTGAGAGAAACACAGACAGTTTGAAAAAAACAAACAAAGTGTTGCACATCCACCAAACAAGTTATGCTCACTATAACTGCATTCCCTGCATGACAGAACAAAATTAATTTCCAAACAGATTACCATGAGCCATTACTCACCAGGTGGGGAAATCTTGTGCAATGAACGGCGCCATGTACTCCTGCATCGTCTCCTCTGAGACCGTCAGTTGGCTGCTGGTGGAGAGTGGTCCGCACGCCCCGCACTCTTTGCCCGCCATGTCATTGCTCATGGTCAGCGTGACTCCCTCAGACCAGCTGTAGGACAGACTGAAGCCTGCCTTCATCTCGAGGTGTATGCTTTTCCCTGACACCGCAATGGAAATGTCATTCCTAAGCTGCGCCGGGAGAGTCACCCTTTGGCCATTTGCCTGTGGACGCAACAACGTAACCAGGGAGGTTAGCTCGCGCATGGGTCACAAGACATAATGTTACGCCGTATGCAGGATGGACCTGAACGAAACCCACCCAGGTCTCGTGCTTGTCGGTGATGACAACCATCACGTCACTGAAGAATACATAGAGGGCGGAGATGCCCTTTGAGCCAGTCAGGCTGCATTCCTGGACTTTGGCCACCACCCTGAACCATTCCCCTGGGGCTGAGGGCTCACAGTGCTCCACCAGCTCGTAGGCGGCCATCGTAGGCATGATGGTGCTGGTGGCCCCGTTGAACAGAGTGAAGGAACCGCCGGTCTCCAACACACACTGTTTAGGGAAGCAGCCCAGGATGCCATTTTGGATCTCGCAGCTCTCTGCGCTTCCACATTTGATGTCTACACACTGGAGGCGGCCTGACTTTGCACAGGTGCACCTCTGCTGACAGTCGTCAATGACCACAGACTCACCAATCTGTGGGGAAAAGTCATCCAATGGTTGTTTTGTGAGAATTGTATAAAAACAAAATGTATGATTTTGTGGATAGCTAGTATATACTGTAGCTTGCACATAGCATACTATAACATAGCTAACTTAGATAACTAACATAGCATAATGCAATGACAAAATATAGCTAAAACACCTTATAGGTTCGCCCTTTGACATAACAGCCGCATTCATCTGAGCTAATGCATCCAGTCCCATTGAAGTAGTGACCATCGTCACAAGCACAGCCTTCAGCACAGGTAGTGGGGCAGGAAATGATGTCAGACAGGCCGGGGCATGGCATGTCACAGGTTTCAGCACAGATCTGGTAGTGGCTGTTTGCAGAACAGGACAATGCTACGAGAGAGAAAACATGTATCTGATCATATATTGAGTCAACTCATAGTGAAAACCTATATTACAACAGTGGATTTTAGTAAACAGACCAAATCAACTGTTTCTACACCATTATTAATCTAAAAGACATACACAGTTATTAGGGGATTCTCCAGAGCCTTCACTTTTGATAGGATTGCACTAAAATAACAATGTAAAACTAGAAAGTACATTTCCTGAAGAAAATGTGAAGTGGGCTAGCTGACCGCAACCGGATGTATTGCTTAAGCAAAACAGCTCTGTGTTGCTTAATTCTAACACAGTCAGAATGCCCTTCTTCCTTTGCCTGGGTCCTTTTTAAAATCGTCTGCCTTGATGTTTGTGATAGAGTGCACTAGGTCAGTGGTTCCCAACCCAGTCCTCAAGGACCCCCTCCCCTCCTCCCCTCCATTGGGGGCAGAGGGGAGGCTGCGTGTATGTATTGATTGCAATTGCCACTTGGTCCCTCACTCTGCTTCTCTCCAAACTGCCAGTATTCTCTATGAGGAAAGCAGGGCCGGCTTCAAGTGACTCTATCTCAAAAAGTGTACATGTCACAAGCTTACAATAACATATATCAATAGTGTGCTAGCTAAAAGCTAGCCCACTAATAAATAGATGGAAGCATGGTGTCATCCTGTTATTAATGCATATGATTCAAACGAAATGATTCGAGTATGCCAATGCTTACGGCAAAATGTAGGAGTCCTCCAGTTGTGAATGGACACATTAAAGGTCTGGCAGTCCATCATGTAGGCTGAGATGCTGTTACAGAGCACCTTGCGGTCCCCCACCGCCAAGCAGACGTCGTAGACACAGTCTCTGAAGTAGGAGGCGGGGTCTATGACGTTGTGGCACGCAGCGAAGGGACCTTGGGGATCGGTGAGGGCTTGACAGTCCTTCTCAAACACTTCCTTCTTGATGGGGTCACACTTGGGGCAGACGTCTCCACTGCATCCGTTGTCACACACCACTCCGGGCACGGCCACCTTCCAGGCGGCCGCGAAGGCCGGCGGGTCTGTGGTCACTTTACCGTCGGGCAGCTGGAACTCATCGGCTTTGTTGTCGTTGAAGTTTCCACACAGGCCGCAGGTGTGGTCCCTGTAGTTGCCAGGCACGGTGATGGTGATGTGGTAGATCATGTCATAGGTCACCCTCAGGCCGAAGTCGGTTAGGATTACATAGTAATTACCCTCTTGGTAAACCTGCACTTGTTTTTCGTTGATGTTCAGTGGGATGGTTGTCATGATGTTGTTCAGCTGAAGAAAAACAGGAAAAAAAAAAAAAACAATGGCCTTTGCTTGGATGTAACTCATTGTTTATGTCCCACTGTAATATTTGACTTCATTCAAAAGCCTCAATTTAAAAAAGTGTAGTTGTGCATGGAATGCACTCACTATTGCACGCATACACTAATAGGGAATGCGAGTTGGGATTCGACAGTCACAAGACACGTTTGTTACGTTATCTATCTATTATTTCATACTGACCATTATCATTCCAATTTCATTCTCCCGAAGTATCAGAGTATTGCCATACACGGTAACTGCCAAAAGTTTGGCAACAGACACCTTTGGGTCATTGGACATGGCGTACCACCCCTCATTCTCCACTGCCACAGAGAAGGCTGGGAGCCTTGTGCCATTCAGATTGCAGGCTTTAGCTGCAGTGTATGTGCAAGTGCCTTGGAAGTCATAGGTCCTGTTGTCGAAGGTCTTGTAATGAGGGTCACCGGAGATGGAGCAGACTCCTTTTCCAACTGGATGACACGATCGAACGCCATCTTTAACCTCACACTTTTCATGCGGCCCGCAGGAAAACAACTGACATTGTACCTGGATAGACAACAAATCACCGTGCTTTTATGTATACATCTATAGTAATGTTACATGCATACATAACATACATTACATTTGCACGTTCACCATTTTATTTTATCTACTACACGTTACCAATAAATACAACAAAAACAACAAAATATCATGCTGTGAACTTACTGTGCCATTGCAAGTGCACTCCTCCTTGCATTGCCCATGTGGATAGAAAATCTGCCCATGCTTGTAGTATTTGTCATTTTTCATACAGCCGCACTGATCAATGGGAACACAACTATCTCCACTGACTAGGAACCCGTCGTTACACACCCATCCTTCCTGGCATGGCTTCATACAGCCAGCTGGAGGAGAGCCGATGCCACAGATGACATGGCAGACGCTGGCACAGTGTTCATAGTGACTGTTGTTGGGATGCTTGAAGTCAGACTTTGGACAGAAGTCAGTTGTCCTCCACTGGTCCACCTCCACGCCAGCTTGTTGGCAGGCAATAGTGTAGAGGTGGAGGCTGTCACAGAAGGACTGGAGTTTGCCATCGTTGTTGCACACGTCGTCCACGCAGTCTTTGAAGAAGCCGCCAGGGGACACGATGCCGTGGCACTTTTGGAAGGGGCCTTCAGTGTCACGGATCAGGCCACAGAATGCATTGCTCTCGAACTTCTCTATCTGGGTGAAATCACAATCTGGACAGTGGTTCTTGTCTTTACAGTCGTCAACACAGCCAGGGGTCTCTGCGACCCGCCAGCTCTTTCCCATTTCCTCCGCGGAGGCCGCCTGTCTGCCATTCTGCATCACCAGGTCGTCTTTAGAGTCCATGTTGTAGTTTCCGCACAGGCCACACATAGCGCCAGTGTAGCAGCTAGGGACTTTGACAAACACTGCAGTATTCCAGTCATAGGACACCGTCAGCCCAAATTCAGTTTCAATCTCTGCAAAGGTACCCACTAATTTGACTGTTACATTTCCTTTGTTGAGCTTGGCAGGCAGGTTGGTGAGCTCTGAATCTATCTATAAAAGAAGAATTGAGAGAGACGGGTGTTTTCACAGACACATGATGATGATCTATGTTAATAAAGGTCGATGTCTGTAATTACTATGGTGAATGTAAAATGGTTTAGCTCACCAAGACTGAACCCCTGTGGTCTTTGCTGAGAACAACAGAATGTCCATAAACGTTGACCTCAACCAACCTTGTGCTGGAGCCCACTCTCTTGGCATGGCCATCGTTTTGCACAAGGACATCAAAGGGTTCCAGGGCCGGGGATCCAGGCATGGTGGCGTTAGGGCACAAGCCTGCCATCTGATACACACACGTGCCCTGGAAGTTATAAACGTGGCCATCGAAGGTCTGGTAGTGAGGGTCCCCAGATGCTCTGCACGTAGCGTAGGTCTCCGGGTGGCAGCCAATGAGGCCCTCCGCCACCTTGCACTCGTACCCTGCTTGACAACCCTTGTCGCTGCACTCCATCTGCCTGTTGGCCGGGTTGCAGAGACACCTCCGCGTACAGTGGTCATCCACCCAGAAGGAGGCACCGGCCTCAATGTAGCGGCCCTCGTACGTGCAGCCACACTCAGTTTTGGGGACACACTTGGTCCCGCTAAGCAGGAAGCCATCGTCACAGACACAGGTCTCCACACAGTTGGTTTTGCATTTTGAAGGAGCATCTGGATCTTCACATGTGGCCTGACACGCATCCCCACAGAACTCATAGTGGCTATTCTCTGTACATGTGGGATGAGCTGCATGAAGGTGATGTCACAGAGAACACACGAAGGTTAGACACTCTTATCTACCATGATGCAGGGGATACAATGATCACTAACTACCCATGAAGTCATGGTACTTAATGTTGTCAAAGGCCATTACCTTTTTTTGTTCTATTTTACTTTTACTTTATTTTCATTGATTGTCTGTTTACAAATGTACTCCTGGATGCCTCAATTTCCTTGGGGATTAATATAGTTTTTTTTTTTTATTTGATTTGATTTAGATTAACAGTCTTAAATCTTATGTCTGTAACTTACGACAACGTGCAATATGTCTCCAGTCATGGATCTTGACCCCTGCCCTCTGGCACGCGTCCGAGTACACCTCCAGGGTGTTACAGAAGAAGTTCCATTTGCCTTCGCCCATGCACACGTCATACAGGCAATTGTCGTGGTACACTTTGGGCTCAATGACAGCACTGCATTCACTGAGTGGTCCATCCATGACGTGGGAGAGAAAACTGCAGAACAGCCGGTCCGTCAGACTCTCAAACAGGCTACCTTTGCAGTCCTCGCAATGACCAATGCATTCGTCATGGCAGTATGCGTCCTCGGCCATGCCAGGAACCCGCCAGCTCTTTCCCAGTGCCTGCTCACTACCGGCCAACTCTCCCGAGGGAGTTAAGGCATCGTCGTCCTGCTTGCTGTTAAAGTTCCCACACAGGCCACACACCTTGCCTGCGAATTCACCTGAAACGCTGATGACGAGATGCTGCTGCCAGTCGTACTGGACTACGAGGCCGAAATCTGTCTCCAAGACAACGGACATGCCACTCTGAGACAAAGTCACCTTGCCATTGTCCAAGTAGATGGGGAGGTTCCACAAAGTGTAGTTCATCTAAAACAGATAATATAATACTATCAAACATTTGCCTGACTTTGAACAATAGCTACATGCAGACATATATGTATGATCTACTCTATGAGGCTAGGTCAACTGATCAAGTTATTGATGGATTCAGCTCTATGGTGTTGAAAAAAAGGCTACTCACCCGAACAAGACCGAACTCTGAGCGCATGATAACAATGGTGTAATCATACACCTTAATGGTAACTTTTCCAACATATGTGATCTTCGAGCCACCTCTGTTCTCATTCTGGGCGTCCACCTCAAAAGCAGGGTGGCTTGCATCGATGTAACAGTTCTTGGCCATGGTGTAGGTGCAATTGCCCATGAAGTTGAAGTAGTAGCCGTCAAACGTACGGTAATGTGGGTCACCCATGGCCCAGCAGGTACCTTCCTTCACCACCGGGGGCAGCTTCACACACGTTGGGGTGGTACCTTTGATTTCGCAGCGTTCATCTTTTCCGCATTTGATGGTTTTGCAGTCTGATGGAATGAAGAGATCATGAAAATTATATTTGTCATTCTAATTAGGTCACATTTTAAGTATTTCAAGTGTATTGCCTTTGACCACTTTCATATCGTAAATTCCAACTCCCAGAAATGGAAAAAAAGATATATGGATGCAATAAAATAAATGCAAATGTGGTGTAAAAAAGATAAGAAGAAGCTATATACCTGCTTCATTACCAGATGCTGGGGACCCATAGCCATTAGCAACGGCAACGCCAAAACTATAGACACCGATTGGAGACATAGGATGAGCTATCTGAGTATAGCTGGCCCCTGTGCCATAATTCAACACAGCCCAAGAATAATCGCTCCCATCCACTTTATGCCACTCCATGCTCTCTGGTAGGGGATTCTTGTCTAGCTGTACATCTTTTAATTCATCATTCTTAACCACCAGTATGACTGAGTTGGAGAAGTCTTGCTGCCCCTCCATGGAGTAGGACTTGCTGAACTGATTTGTGGGCAGGATGGACATCAGGAAAGGATCGTAATACTGCTCTGAATTTGCTGGACCACCATTGAACTCAAACAAAACCTGGATGCCCTTGTCAGATGTCAAATAGATAGAGTAGGGCCACTGAGAAGCGAGCTCTAATGTATGTCCTGCATATATAGAGAAGTTCTGCACATTGCCAGCAACATTCATAGCGACATTAGTGGTCTGGAACGCTTGGACGTAAACGCTGTCATGCCTCCACTGGTTGTCATGGTAATGTAGTGGTGCAATGATGAATTCCTTTCCCCAACTTCTTGTGGGGAGGAGTTGCTCGTAGACGTGATTGCAGGCTGTGTACTTCTCAGCACAGCTGTGTCCCGAGGAGACAGCCACCGGCAGCTTGGAAGCCACCTTGGTGCCGCTCAGGTCTGCTTCACTTTGGATCTGAACACTCTCAAAGGGCTTGAGCTGGATGGAGATCTTGCTGCCTGCGCGGTAGTTATTCCCTTGGAACCATGCGTGCCCCCTGAGCCGAACCTCTGCCAAGTTGTGATCCTTGTGGTTGGTGATGGAGAACTCCTTGTAGGTGCCCGTGTTATAGCTAGGCGGCGTGAAGACATAGTACTCGGTGCCCCACTCCCGTACCGGGTAGACCACCGACGTGTCAGCCGTGTCTTGCTTGTAGTTGAGGGAAACCACGGTGACGTCCTGGCTGGCCTCCACGACCACGGTCTTGTCGAACCTTCTGCTGCCCTGCATCTCCACGTCGTTGGGCAGCGCGATGGACACGCTTTTGCCGGGGTCCACGGCCTCCTGGAAGACCTGACCCAGGGCAGAGACCTTCACTCTGGTGCTGCCTTGAGAGGACGGCGGGGCGGAGACCTCGATCACGAAGCGGGCATTGCTGTCGCCGTTCATGTTTTGCATGAACACAGTGGCGAACTCTCTCCCTGTGGGCAGGGCAGAGCCGAGCGCTGCAAGAAGCACGAGAAAGACGCCAGTTGGACGGAGTCGGGTGTTAGCGCTCGTCCCACTTGGTGATTAACAGGCGGTGGAAAAACTGTATCGGCTGTTTGATTTGATAGTTTGTGATGCGACTTTTGCCTTTCGTGGCTGAGAAACTCTGAACATTTTGAGTAGTGTCTTAAGAGATGTAAAATAGTGTCATGACATATGAAGTTGGGAGTTGATGAGAATTATTATGTATTAGAATAGCAACAATAGTCATTCATGAATGATTGATTCCTGAGTTCTTTGTGAGGGACAAAAAAAAGTGTTTCATCACTTACCAATGAGAAGAGGAACAGCAACATAGAGTACTGACAGCTTCATTTTTACAACTGACAAAAGAAAATAAGAATGAGAATATTAAGAATATCATTTAAATATAAAGATAACACAATCTATGGTAAGGAACTGTAAATTATGACATAACGTAAATGGTTGCATTTGTTGGATTCGTAGGATTATGAAGGCCTACGAGTATTTGCCTTTAAACATTTAAGCATTTTGCAAACTATACTATCAAGAATGTTATTATAAGAGATGGTGAAGTTAATTTTTAATTTCTATATACATATTTTTGGTTTGATGAGCCAATCAGTCTTACCTGCACCAGGACCCCAAACATCTGGTCAAGAGGCGTCAAGATTGATTAACTTTATTGGGTTTGGCGACGAGCAACGAGCCAATCAGAAGGCTTTGGATCATAAACCACCTGTCACGTGTAAAATCATATCTCATATCACGCTGTTGTTGAAAGGTAATAACAAAACTACAATATTAATAGTAGTAATATATTAATATAGTAATAGCAATAAGAAGAAGAAACATCAAGTCAAATGTCATCGGTTTTCTTAGGAAACATTGTTATAATTTAAGTATATAAAGGTGACTTTGAATGGGAAGAAACAAGGAGACCTGACTCATTGTTTGGCAGCAGCAGATAGCAAATGTGATAATATTGTAGATATTCCTTGTGCAAGGGGCAGATACAATTAACAATGTTTTGTTCCACCCTATCAACAGTGTGAAACACAAAACCCAAATCTGGAAACAAAGGACAGTACTTGTTAAAGTACTTGTTAATAAATGAACATTGTACAGGATACAGAGATGTATATCACAGAAATTACATGGCAGTCAATCAACTTCCCTTTAGCAGCAGAATATTAATAGTCTCCCAATTGTTTGAATATCAGGGAGTGAAAGCACTGCTTGATTAATATGAAATAATGAATTAATTTGAGCACATCTTTCATTTTTATCTGGTCTGAATGTACGTTAATTAATGCTTTGTATACCATTTGCCATTTTAAGAATGCTCGCCCTGAAAAACGCAATAACAGTGAGTTAAATCTCGGGTAGGTTATTTGTAGAAAGCAAAAAATCCAACCGATTCCCGGTCTCCCTCCAAGGCCACTCCACCAAAACTAAATTGCCTACCCTTGCTTAACTCAGCTAGTAGTAACCTTGTCACAGTGAGATCAGTGAGTTCATGCAGCAGTCGATGAGTCAGGCCGTGGAGTGGGAGTACTGTACATGTCCTCGGAGGCTCTTGGTCAGGAATACAGAATGTCGAATCGTGTTTGGTAAAACATGTCCTTCAGCGCCATGTCACTCCCCCGGGTGTACTTCCAGTAAACATCACTCAGCAATAGCCAGACAACAACACTTTTTTTTTTTTTCAATCATCACTATTCATTGTTTATTTGTATCGGGTTGTGTATTAGAATATGCCAAACATCGATTTGGTAGATTCCCATTTTGGTAGCAGCAGTTGGATGATGGTTGGGTATGTTGAGGACCCCCCCCCCCCCCCCCCCCCCCCACACACACACACACACACACACACACACACACACTTTTGGAAAGCTTGTTTTCTTCCAGGCATTGCACGCCCACAGACACTATTCATTGTTTATTTGTATCGGGTTGTGTATTAGAATATGCCAAACATCGATTTGGTAGATTCCCATTTTGGTAGCAGCAGTTGGATGATGGTTGGGTATGTTGAGGACCCCCCCCCCACACACACACACACACACACACACACACACACACACACACACACACACACACACACACACACACACTTTTGGAAAGCTTGTTTTCTTCCAGGCATTGCACGCCCACAGACCCCCCCCCCCCTCATCCCCTACAACTTGTTTTATATAAATAGTCCGTTTCTGTCCAGTTTACTGCACTGGATTCTGGGTCTTTAATCTTCCAAACCAAACTACCACAGAACCAAACTGCTATGATTCTTAACGGGGGACTCATGGGACTGTGGCTCTTTGCATTGCTGACTCTTAATCGCGTCTCACTTGGAGGTAGGCCTGTATGGGCTAAATTTATCATTTACCCATAAACGAACTCTGCTCTATAATGTGTTTTGTCTTAATAATAATAATAATAATAATAATAATAATAATAATAATAATAATAATAATAATAATAATAATGGAATTAAATTATGCTCTCTCGATGCTTTTCATGTTTTGCTATCACAGCTGCCGTGTACTATCTCGATGAACCTTATGTGGAGTTCCCACCAGCGCGCCCTGCAGAAAACCTCCTGTACGCCATATGTGAGCATGGCAGCAGTCGTCTGAGATACCCACCAGAGTATTTCCCTCGCTCGGGTTCCAGTCATCTTCGTCGCTGTGGAAAAGCCATTGACCGCCTGGAGTCATGGTACACCGCCTGTTGCACCGGTCAAACGACAGGGGGGAACAGCCAGACCCTCTGCTGTGCAGACCAAGCGGTGAGTCGCGCTCAGTTGTTTTTTGTTTGTTTGTTTGTTTGTTTTTTTTGGTCTGCTGTTGGTCTTTGAGGTAACGAAGAAGAAGAAGAATTGAGTGAGGAAAAAAAGAAACGACGGTGACGTGTTAACCTATTTGTCTCTTTCTTGCAGTGGAAACAAGCTCTGACTACATTCTGTGAGGAGGAATACTCCACCATGACCGCGGCATACCACTGTTGCGCTGAGGAGGGGGAAGCGATGTGGACGTGTTTCAACAGCAGCCCCCTCAACCCCGACTACTCGCCCAGGCCGGGCTACACCGCCCCGATGCAACCTCCGGAGCACGGCTTCACCTTCAACCCAAATTATTGTTATGTATGACAAAGAAGGCATAGCCTACTTCTATTATCTTCTACTATTCTGCTATCAGTTTAAAAAAAAATCAGCTCATAAATTGATGATTGATTCATTCTACATATTAAAACAATACTACAAAACAATACTACAAGCCTATGGACTGTTTCAACAATGTTCTACACAAATAAAGATCGGATGAAAATATGTGTGCATCTATTTTTCATTTAGACTATGTTAACGCATATTTGTTGAATTGAATTACTGTAGGCCTACTGGAGATTTGTTTTTGTTTTTCATAATGACACATGGCCCATAAACTAAGTGTATTTAACTAAAGTAGACTTAAATGAATAAAAATAAAAATAAACGGGTTTTTGTATTGTCAGTTAAACAGATGTGGGCATGTGGTTATAATCAGATCTATGCAACACCGCAGCGCAGCATCACACATGGAGACGCGCTTTACGAAACAACATCGCCGCCGCCGCGTCTCTAGCGCCGCCAGCAGGAGCTCTAGGACATCCGTCTGAGTGTTTTATTTACATCCTTTCGGCTTCCCTGTTGGGTTGCCGGGCAGTGCGAAAGAATGCAACGTAATACAAATCATCGAAATCATTGAGCAGTCATCAAAACCAAAACCAAAGCTCAATGGAGAGCTCAGCGAGATGAGACGACGTGCCTCTAGTGAGTAAAGCGCCTCGCTTTTTGGTTGTGCGATCGGCTAGCTCGTTAGCTAGCTAACCAAGTTACAACACAGAAGAGTTCGCAGTTGGGGGTTTGGTTTGCTCTTCTTAACGTCGAAATTATGAAGTGAACAAGTGCGAGTAGCAATCGCCACACCAATGCGACGTGTATGTGCGAGTTCCCACTTCGGTCTTAAACTGTCCCGTCGTCTACACGCCACTCGGCATGTACTTTACGCCAGTGGTTGGGTGGTTAAACACGGTGAATGTGGTTGACGATGTCACCTTTTGTCCCTAGTTTGATATTGCGTACACACGTTGCTTTTGCCTGCACAGGTCACACGACAGGACGTTGAGCACTCGCACACACCCGGGACCTCTTGAGGAGGTTCATGTCGAGGAGTGAGCCAGGGGTTTTGGACTGAAGTTGAAGCGAGCAGCAGCCAGCTGGGAGCTTGGGGATGGCCACAGCTGGGGCTGAGGCTCCCGCTGGGCCGCTGGGCTCCATGAGCAGTAAGTCAACAAACCGGTATTTGTAGATCTGAGTCACCACCACCCACCCTGTCTAACTTTTTCTTTCACACAAAAATGAAAGCAATGTGTAAATAGTATAACTTCCGTTAATGAAATACCACTGCTACCCTCCTACCTCCCTTAATAACCAAGGATTTGGCCTTGTGTGAAAATAGTAATCGTAAATACATTTTTCCAATTCCTCCCATGCTATCCTATGAGCTACACAGTCATTTGTGGATCCTCAAAGGTATTTTATTAATCGTGTCTGCATGAGTTTGTGAAATCTTAATAGCTTAATAACGCTCTCCAACTTCCTTTAACATAGGATTATGTTAAGCTATTGCACTGCTGGATTGATGACTGATATCAGTTAATACTGTCATCGCACTTTAGCCTATGCATCAAGATACTTATCTGGCTACATTGTCATTCTCTTCTCAGACCTAGCAGGGAACCAGAAAGTTTCAGAGGTGAGAAAAAAAGCAGTTGTTGCAGTTGATTATTTTCAAAGAAGTAGTTGACACATATCCTCCATTGGTTCCTCATATTGCCATTGACGTAAATGGAGGTTTTGATTTCCATTGCTGTACTACATTTGACAGGCTCCTGGCACTAGTTCCTCACAGGCCATGAAGAAAACCATTGGCCATCGTGGGATTGACCCCACTGGGGAGACCACGTACAAAAAGGTGAACGGCTGCTTATATCCTCATGGCTCAAACATGCATTACATTCTCATTTGACATATGCCACAGAAATGTGTGTGTGTCTGTGTGTGTGTGTAATGATGTCCTCTGTTACTATGTTACTTCACATCCAGTGTGAAGTCCTGCACATCCTCAGAACTCAGAACTCAGAATACTAGGCACGCCATTGTGTCCATTGTGTTGATTGTTGTTTGTTTATTGTTTACTGTTGCGCACCAACCACCAAATTCCTCGTAGGTGCGAACCTACTTGGCAATCAACATCTTTCTGAGTGTGTGTGTGTTTGTGTGTGCGTGCGTGCGTGTGCGTGCATGGATGCTCCTCCCTAAAGTTTGAGCTTTTGATCCCTGCGTCTCTGTAGACGACCTCCTCTGCTCTGAAAGGGGCTATTCAGTTGGGCATAACCCTCACGGTGGGCAGCCTGAGCCATAAACCAGAGAGGGACGTCCTCATGCAGGACTTTGAAGTGATGGAAAGCATCTTCTTCCCCAGGTGAGTATTTAGAGCCATTCATTCAATTCATATATAGAATAGTCCTTTGTCGTGTTTGTGGAAACGAGAGCTACTAGAATTGGGCGTTATTGACCAGAAACATCTTGAACCCAAAATTCAATCTAGACCAATTGGTAAAGCTTTATCAACAACATTGAGTCTAGTATCAACAGCTCCGGGGTTCCGATGATATACTGGACGGCTCAAGTCACTGCACAAATTACACTGATAATACACTGCTCTCACATGTGGTTCAATCCCCTCCTCTACTTCTCAGGGAGGGCAGTAACCTGACCCCTGGGCACCACTACAGTGACTTCAGATTCAAGACGTACGCCCCCATTGCCTTCCGCTACTTCAGAGAGATGTTTGGGATCCGACCCGATGACTACCTGGTAGCCCTGGCGTATTCTTTCCTCTGTCTTGTGTTGAGTCACCACTTTGGAGCCAAATATAACAGATGTTCATATATTTATTTTGAGGGAGAGGATTTGTGCACGAGGCCTTACATTGCAACTCTATATTTGCGTCTCTGTGTTTTTTTTTTTTCTTCTCAGTGTTCCCTGTGCAGCGAGCCGCTGATCGAGCTCTCCAACTCGGGGGCCAGCGGCTCCCTCTTCTACGTCTCCAGCGACGACGAGTTCATCATTAAGACTGTGCAGCACAAGGAGGCTGAGTTTCTGCAGAAATTACTCCCTGGTTACTTCATGGTAAAAAGTCATTGTGGGGTGGGGCTCTACAAAGCAATAGGATGGTCAGGAAGTACATTGCTTATAGCAATGCACACACACACACACACACACACACACACTCTCATTTCCTCCCTTCCTCCCCCTCACGTCGGTGCCCGCCGCAGAACCTGAACCAGAACAAGCGCACCCTACTGCCCAAGTTCTACGGGCTGTACTGCATCCAGGCCAGCGGCAAGAACATCCGGCTGGTGGTCATGAACAACCTGCTGCCGTGCGCCGTGCGCATGCACCTCAAGTACGACCTGAAGGGCTCCACGTACAAGCGGCGGGCGTCGGCCAAGGAGCGAGACAAGGCCTCCCCCACGTACAAGGACCTGGACTTCAAGAACGACCTGAGCGACGGCCTGCTGCTGGAGGCGGACAACTACAGCGCCGTGTGCAAGACCATCCAGAGGGACTGCTTGGTGAGGCCCGCGGTTCAGGACTTCACACTGGATGTGCAGTAACATAACAGATCATTGCATCATTACATGATACCCAAAGTACAATGCAACACAGAATACTACATTGTAGGGCTGCTCGATTATGTCAAAAATGATAATCACGATTATTTTGATTGATATTGTAATTGCGATTATTAAAGACGATTATTCATTGATTTAAAAAAAAAAAAAAAAATCAAAAAATGTTTTTGATGGTGCGACTCAAACATAGGTCCGTTGTGGTGGCAAAATATAATTGACACTTCTCTTGCAACTTTTCCACGACATTCGTCATAAAGGGCAGGCAGCGCAATTCTACTGAAATGGTGACGTGGTGGTAACACATACCGCTTGTCCAATGTGTTTATCAGTTTATTGAACGCCGGGTCGCTAACGGTGCTGATAGGGCACATGTCTTTGGCAATCATGTATGCGATTGCATCTGTTATTTCTTTATGCCTGCGGGAGCTGGCTGGATATGGGGTGGCATTGTATAGGGTCTCCTTAATTGAGGACTGTGTTGCGGTGGCAGGAGTGGAGGAGCTTTTCATTTTTTCCTTCATTGCTTGGTCATGTATTACTCTGTGTGCGAACTTTTAAGTGGTTAAATAGATTGGTCGTATTCACTTGAGGTGCAGACACGGTCACGTGACATATCTTGCAAGTTTTCAGGCGGGGGCGGGGCGCAGCGGAGTGCACAGGTGGAGAAAGAAGGGTTCGCTCCATTTACCCCACAAAACACGGCGGGTGGCAGAATGATCGTTTTATTACGATTATCTTGATTTAATGATCGAGGGAAGCCAAAATCGTAATCTAAATCGAAATTCAATTAATCGCCCAGCCCTACAACATTGCAACCTGACTTCTTAAGGTTGGCACGAAACACTCATATATCACATACCCAATGAGAAACAGAAAGTACAGGTAGATTACTAGATTCGATTTTTTTTTTATAGATTGACTCAAAATAGTCTTAAGAATGGTTGCCAGGCTTGATAACAATAAGAAGATTTGAGATACAAATTCCCACAGTTTAGTATGATGAAGCATTTCGTTGACAGTGATAGGAAAATTTTGAAAAAAGTTAGAAGTTGTTTGAATGTTGTGTTGACACACCGAGCGCCTCTCCTCCTCAGCTGCTGCAGAGCTTCAAGATCATGGACTACAGCCTCCTGGTGGGGGTGCACAACGTGGAGCAGGCCTGCCGGGAGCGGGCCGGCCAGGGGGCCGAGGCGGCGGCGGCGGCTTCTGGTGCCGCGGACCAGAGGAGGCCCCCGGGCCAGAAGCCCCTGTACAACACCGCCATCGAGGCCATCCAAGGGGAGGCCGGGGCCATGTCGCCGAAGGATATCGCAGACCAGTAGGATGTTTTTCACTCTTGGTTTGTTTCGATGGGGAAGATAACGAGTTGTCTGGGGCTGTGCCCTAAAAGTTGACGAGTGGCATCGTCATTCAGAGAGCCGTGCGCCGACCCAGATCAGTCGAAGAATCTATGCCTAAGATACAGGGCTAGCAGCCACATTAATGGGAAAGATCAAAATAATAAAACAAAATAACGGTTTAAAAAGAACTGCATCACCGGGAGACGTATTTCATGATATGTTTTGTCATCTAAAGTTTTATATTCATTATTCTTTTAATTCACAATTGTTCTCGTCTGCTGTTATGGTTTATCGATTGAACCAATACATTTACCACGCCTGTCACTTCAAATGGTTTCTATAACACAATACTGTAATGGTGTGTATGAAAACATATAAGATTTTTGCCACAAATCCCAAATAACCGATTGAACTAGTGAACCCGGCAGTACCTCAGCGGGTCGTCCACTAACTGAAGGGCTGGGGGTTCGATCCCCACCTCACACTGTCCACATGTCGAACCCCACAAATGTACTAATTGTAAGTCACTTTGGACACCTCACCTATGGTCACGAGCTGTGGGTAGTGACCGAAAGAACGAGATCGCGAATACAAGCGGCCGAAATGAGTTTCCTCCGCAGGGTGTCCGGGCTCTCCCTTAGAGATAGGGTGAGAAGCTCGGTCATCCGGGAGGGGCTCAGAGTAGAACCGCTGCTCCTCCGCATCGAGAGGAGCCAGTTGCGGTGGCTCGGGCATCTAGTGAGGATGCCTCCCGGACGCCTCCCTGGGGAGGTGTTCCGGGCACGTCCCTCCGGGAGGAGGCCCCGGGGAAGACCCAGGCCACGCTGGAGGGACTATGTCTCCCGCCTGGCCTGGGAACGCCTCGGGATCCCCCCGGAAGAGCTGGACGAAGTGGCTGGGGAGAGGGAAGTTTGGGCTTCTCTCCTCAGGCTGCTGCCCCCGCGACCCGACCCCGGATAAGCGGCAGAAAGGGATGAATGGATGGACTTTGGACAAAAGCATCCACTAAATACCCTAAAATGTCAAATTAAAGTCAGCTTTATTTTTTCAATGCCCTGATGTTATCTAGAGTGCATAAGGACAACGTGACAGCAGTTAATGGTGGACTTTGAAAGTCGCTATGGACGGGTTACAAAGAAACAGTAGAAAGACGATGTTCTGAACGTGTCCGAATGTATTCTGTGCTCATCTCTTCCTTGTTGTCGCTGCAGAATGGGAGGCATCCCCGCATCCAACTCCAAGGGGGAGCGTCTGCTCCTGTACATTGGCATCATTGACATTCTGCAGTCCTACAGGTAAACAAAACAACATCTGTATGTTTTTACCTCCTCGCCCGCCTCCCGTCAAAACCAACATTGTGGTTATTATTCCCTACTCTACCATTTCAGGTATAAGTAGCATCCCGCTTTTACCCGTTTGAGTGAAAACAAAGGTGTGAACAAACCCCCCCCCCCCCCCCCCCGTTGTGTATTTCAGACTGGCCAAGAAGATCGAACACTCCTGGAAAGCTCTGGTCCACGACGGGGTAAGACGCCTCGCGACCTGATAGCCGCCGCCATGTGCTAAATCAACAGCAGCAGCAGCAGCAGCAGCAGCAGCACATAAACAACATGTAAACCTTGTGTCTGTCCACCCCCAGGACACGGTGTCCGTCCACCGTCCAGGCTTCTACGCAGAGCGTTTTCAGAAGTTCATGTGCAACACCGTGTTCAAGAAGATCTCAAGTAACACACGCACACACATACACACACACACACACTGAACGTCAGTGTCACACCCTCGTGCCAAAACAGGCCTACAACTGCATACCTTTTGTGTCTTTTTCTAAACAGCAAAGGCCTCTCCGTATAAGAAAACCCGCGCCGGTGTCCTGCGCAAGGGAACGGCCGCGGTGTCGGAGCCGCCGTCTCCGGCCCAGGGCCCTAGCTCGTTAGCGCCCGCCCAGGCGGCTAGCTCGTCGGCCGCTAGCTCGTCGGCCGCTGGCTCGTCTGTCGGCGGTCAGACCGCTAGCGCAACAGCTGCCCCCCAGGCCGCTCGCTGGGCCGCTCCCACCCAGGTCGCCAGCGGCGGCGGCGGCGGCAGCGGCAGCAGCAGCCACAGAGGGCGCCACCAGCTGGACGCTGTCCGACGTGCCGCCAGCAGCGAGGGGGAAACGGAGGCCGAGGTGGAGGGCGGTGAGTGCTGGAAACCGGGGGCGTTGGCGAGCCGTCGATGGGTCGGCCGACGAAACATTTAGCAAATGGAATGTTGACAATCGAAGAGTTCGTTGAAGTCGTTAAGCTAAGTAGATATAACAAACGTGTGCCGCATGATGTTGCAGTTTGTTAGATATCGTTGGTTCGTGGCTAATGATAAAATGAATACTTTTGGGCATTTGCTGTCATTCATGACATTTGATGAGCTACATCAGCTGGATGATGAACCGAGAAAGGAATCATCAGACTTTGAAAAAGGACAATGAGTTGGAGCCCTAGCTGGTAACGCCGGAGCGTTCCAAAGAGGGAGCGGGGCGTGTAACTTGAGTTCTGGGAACACATACTTCTTAATCACAGGGGAGGGGAGCTGTTTTGCTTAACCGAAGCATACTTTGTGTTCCTCGCACGGGATACATTCTGTTCAGTGGTGCGTTCGGGTCGACCTGACCTGCTGCCGATGAGCTCTGTGCCGGGCGATGATGATGTCACCAGGGAGGTGGCTGGACCCGGCGTCCCCGGCTCGCCCCGTCCGGCCTCCCCCAGCCGGCCCACCCCTCTCCCCGTGGACGGGGTGCACACGCCGTCCACGTCGTCGGCGTCCTGGGGCAGTGCATCCAATGAGCCTAGCGCCCCCAAGAGGTGAATAGCAGCATCACGGGTGGGATTCAATGAAGCATGGCATTACCTTTTTAGTTTAGTTTAGTCTCTCTCTCTCTCTCTCTCTCTCTCTCTCTCTCTCTCTCTCTCTCTCTCTCTCTCTCTCTCTCTCTCTCTCTCTCTCTCTCTCTCTCTGACTCTGTTAGCTCATCATCACTTCATGTCTTTAACCGACTGTAGACGATGATAAACCTACTATGTGATTTGTTAAACTGCCGTGACGCTATGCATGCCGCAGGTCCACGTTCCTTTGATTTTTTTTGTTTGGTTTCGTTGAGTTCAGGGGGCTGGAGGAGTGCATCGGTGCAGCGGACGTCGTTGCTCTCAGCGACAGACTGCCCAGTGCAACGCGTTGCCACGTAAGTCAAGAGTAGCATCCCATGCATCCTTGGCAACCACGGGTGGGACCGGTTCCACCCTGATCTCATTCATCTACATGTCTTTGTTTTTGTCGTTTCCCTCTCAGGTGTAGATGAGATCGAAGGAACTAGCGTTAGCGACTCGAACAAGAATGAGGGAAGGTCGGTTTGTACGCTTGGAGACTTCGGAGAACAAGACACATCCTGGGTCTGGAAGACCTGGTATGCTACTGCGGGCTCCTCACTGCATTTTGGAGATTGCAGTCATCTAACCTCTTTTGTAAGAATTTTCATTCCAAGGCTTTTGATAATTTGCTGTATTATACCAATATGTGGGTTCTTTAGCTTTGGGTTAAATTGAATGAATGCCGTTCAACTAAAGGCTGCCCGGGGCCAGAGAGTATGTCAGAGTGGAGTATTTGTCATTTGAGAACATGCCTTCCATCATTGTTGTTACCATTCGCTCAGGTTACTGTACATGTTCCCTTTTTGTGCTTCTGTAAAATGATCTATGCAACTTCTGCACATTCACACTTTGTGGCTTTGTGTGTGTGTGTGTGGGTGCATGTGTGTGTGCGTGCGTGTGTGTGTGTGTGGTTGTGTGTACATGGGTACATTTGCATGTGTTACTAAGTTTCACATCATATTCTGACTCGAGAAGCTCAATAGGTATTCAAACTTGAACGCTAATTGTATTTCGAAATCACATGCTAGCCTGTTGTAAGCCGCGCATGTTTTTGTGTAAATGCAATGTCACGCAGTTGTTGAATTGTTTCTGACTACTGAACGACGCAGTAGGCTGGTCTCCCTCGGCTTACTGTGAATGGAGGTGATGCTGGGCCGGTGTGAATGTATGTATTATTGGTGATGTTTTTTAGGGCACCTTCTTACCGTGGGACCATTTTCTAGACTCCTCTCCAGAAATCGCCATGCAAATGTTCTGCCTTGAAATAGACTGAAGCACATGCATTCCTTCTGCATTTGAATCGGTCGCGTGTGGAGATTATTATTATTATTGTTATCGGTGATTATATGCTGTAGGGTTTTAAGTGGGATTTAAAGGTTACTCTCTGACCAAAGAAACAATTCTGCAATGTTAATGTTAGCAGGTTTTTACTTTTTGCCTTCTCTTTAAACTCGCCTGCACATTATTTTAACCAAGGGTTGTTTAAATGACAAGTCAAATCAAGAGACCCGTTTTATTCCAGGACACACCATTTAACCGTGACGTGATTTTCTTGCGTGCCAAACCTGTAAGCAGATGCCAATAACCCAAAGAGAGTTCAAGTTATTTTAGAACAAAAAAAAACGATATATATATTTTTTTGTTTTGTTTTATTGAGCTCCTAAAAACCACTCCAGAAATTCTTAAACCCTTGGCCTGTGAAGCAAATGTGAATAGTTGTATTTATGAATCAACTGATATTTATTATCTCTTGCCTCAGTTCTACTGACTAATTAGTACTGAGTAACTAGGAGTGGGCCTTTGCATGTCCTCTAGTATACCTCTTACCAATACCTGTACCTGTTTATTCTTTTCTGTACTTTTTTAAGATTTTAAACCATTTAAAATTAGCCAATATATATACATTCAGTTAATCCCAGTGGGTCTGCCATTCATGAAGAATCACCACACTGCCTTTCATATTCATTTTCTGGCAGTTTTACACACTAATAAAACTGGAGCTGATAAAAAGATACCGCTATTGCTTTTGTGTTCTTTCATTTGTCATAAAATTATTATCAATTGCATTGAATGATTTGTTGTGCACTGATTTAATGATATTAAGGGATTCAATATGCACTAGAAATACATGCGATGCAAAACAATAGCCTGTTCTAAATTAAAGTTAACTTGGGCACATAAGACTGTTTCTCGATTTGCAGTAGCCTTCTTCAACCCTAGATGGCGTCTCGCACACCCCCCATAAAAGTACAACGTGAAAGCTTTTATTACTACCAGTGTCCTTTTACTTTGCTGTTATTCATTGTCCGATGATCCTGTGTTTGTTATGCCATTGGTTTATTGGTTGACGATATGGTTGTTTAGCGGTGCTAGCACATGTTGAATGTTGAACTTAAAAAAAGGGCCAGAGAGAGAGAGAGCGCATATGCTGAACTTAAAAAGGGCTTTATATATATTTTTTTTTTATTATTATTTTTTACTAAATTATAAATGGCTGCTTATCTCGCTTAAAACAGACTATATTTGTCTTGGTTGTTTTTTTCCCAATTGCAAATAGTGTAACAGCCCTCATCTGTAGCGTGCAGGATTGAGCCCGTAGGGGCCTACAGCTCCATTGCCCGGGCTGGCTTTGAACCTGGTATTTACATGCGCTTGATAGGAGCCCAATGCTTTGATTTTATTGTTGACTCATCTAAAAGTGTCAAACGATTGATGCAAACGATTGGCCAAACAAGCGGCCACTTGGTTTGCTCCAAAACCCCATACCTTTTTACGTCTGTCCTACTCTATCATACTTCACACATCACATTCTAAAACGAGACTTGGGCATCCGTGTAAACTATAGATTTAATAGAAAGTGACAGTAAAGCTGTCACTTTCATTCACGCGACAATGTATTTCAGCAATAAGTTTAATATGGCTATTACCGTAAGTTTATTAAAGCGCAACGCATTTTTACCAAGGTCCATGGAGGTGGAGCAGATTGAGGTGCAGAACATTTTTTGAACGGGATGGGGGGAAATTGTCCAAACGATCCCCCTCCACCATCTGAATTGCACGTATGCCTGCTGACTGGCTGCTGGATTCATGGAGGGCACAAGGCAGTAGATTGGAAGATTCGATTAGTTTTAACTTGTGGAAGGAAGAGCATACGGTGAAGAAATAAGGTCCTTCAAGCAACCAATTGTAGTATGCTTCTTTTTGCAATTGAACGGTGAACGAAAGCATTATTTTTTTTGTAATATTATTATACGTCGCATTGAAATGGAGAGGGAAATTCCAGATTTTTCTGGCAAGTGGAAAATGAAAACTTCTGAACATTTTGAAGAACTGTTGAAAGCACTTGGTGAGTTACTTTCATGTTTATAAAGATTCGTTTATCGATTGTCCATGTTCAATGTAATGCCTGAGGAAATAAATGAGAAAGATGTGACTTTTAGGTGTAGGAAAACAACCACGTCAACTGAAGCACGCAGAGAGCTGCATTTCAATAGATCCCGACATGTGATGGGAAAGTCAGAATTATGGAACAAAGCTGAATAGATCTCTCTCAATAGGCCTACATGAGTCAACTCAAATTACCGTTCAGACGTATTGGGTGTTGGAATGGTGAACAAACATGGGTCTAAGAGAAATCTGTTAAGTTTATTCAAAAGTCAAACTTTTACTTGCAAAATTTCTCAACATTTCCTTCGCAACCTATGATTAGGTATGGGGCTACAGCATGTCTGGCAGCCTCACCTGAAGCACAGATAGAAACGCGGACAGACATCATTGAGTGAATGGCGGAGGAA
Source organism: Urophycis tenuis (assembly GCA_036785325.1). Classification (NCBI taxonomy): domain Eukaryota; kingdom Metazoa; phylum Chordata; class Actinopteri; order Gadiformes; family Phycidae; genus Urophycis; species Urophycis tenuis. The sequence goes on along the minus strand of JAXIVH010000019.1, from coordinate 5,894,048 downwards.
GAATGGTCAGTTCAGTGGCATCCATTGAAAATTGTAACACAAATAGCCTGTGGAAAAAATGCAAAATGTCCCCTTATTGAAGTAAGATATGTTCTCCCTCGTGCAAGTGTAATGGGATCCTGTGTGAACGGAGCGGGGGCCCCACCGTACCCTCAACAGCGTTCCATCATCGGCCTCCAGCTTTCTCTGCACTTTGCGCGTTTTATCTTGGGGTAGGCTAATCTAGGACGCTATACTCCAAGCAACTTTGGGCTGGTCAGAGGGCTTTATTATTTTTTTTTTTTACAATTGTAGCCTAGGTTGTAGGTTGAATATGGACCACGTTCGTGAAAAGGTGATACTCATCACTTTTTTTTATTTTTTATTTTTTTACTATTTCTATCCATGGTGCCCCCCTGCTCAGGTGTGAATGTCTTTGTGAGGAAGATTGCGGTGGCCGCAGCTTCCAGCCCCTCGGTGGAGATTAGCCAGGAGGGCGAGAGCCTCCACATCCAGACCTCCACCAGCGTGCGCACCACCCAGGTGTCCTTCACCGTGGGAAAGTCCTTCAACGAGACCACGGTGGATGGACGGCCCTGCACGGTATACACAGCGACAGAACCTTCTAGAGGTGTCTCAGGAGGAATAAGGATTTTGTGTGTAAATAGCTGTATTGAGAAGTATATTCCTTTTAAGGGTTTGGTAGTTCATAGAGGTTCATAGGGGAATATAGGTCAAACCTGGTGAGGTTCAAGGTCTTATGAGGTCCATTGTTAGGGGATAGTCTGTTGGAGTCCAAGAAGTGAGACAGGATTACAATGCAGTAGTGGACGGGTCTTGATGTTGAGATGGAACCTGCTCTGCGCTTGTTATGATATGGTCATATGTCTGGTGTGTGTTGCTTATATGTTTGAAGTTATAAGTACAATAAACAAATTAATGAGTACATAATGATAATGCAGAACATGTGTAGAACATGGTCATGTAAGATCAGGTGATTCCTCCACAGATATGTGTCTGTATGTACGAATAAGTCACTGCCTTCTGCTGTTTTATTTAGTTTTATCATGTAGTCTCCTGCATGCCTGTAGTCCGTAGTGAGTCATTGGACGGACTATAGCTGTAGTTAGGCGAGGAGCCTCAGAGGAACATATGGAAGTAATTTCAGTGCAACTCCAGAGTGGTTCTCTTGGTGATGTTACAGGGTTCTGGACTTCATTTCTTGGCGGCAGCTTCAGGGGCTGAAAGGACATGCCTTCGTCTGTTTAACATAAGCGAAGGCTACCATACAATGCTCTGCATGTTGTCTATAAATATATATATATATATATATATATACAGTATATATATATATATATATATATACACACACACACACATCGTTCATATGTGGTGCTGGCAATTCATACATGGAATTGTCGAGCCATCACACCGTGGCACACAACTAAAGCCATCTTTGGTCTATCACAGTCCGCGTGTTGCTGTATTGATCACATGTTGTTATGTCGTCCACATCTCTGCAGAGTTTTCCCAAGTGGGAAACGGACAACAAGATCAGCTGTGAGCAGACCTTACAGAAAGGGGAGGGTCCCAAGACAGCCTGGACCCGTGAACTGACCGGCTCCGGGGAGCTCATACTGGTAAACCATCCGATCCAGTCGTCCCATTACTCTGACGTGGGGACGTGTGCTGCATGCTGCGTAATACAAAAGGTTTAATCTGTCTTTTCTTCTTCTTTGCAGACAATGCGTGCAGGGGATGTGGTGTGCACCAGGGTCTATGAAAGGGCATAAGGAACTCTTTTATGGCTCCCACAGTACGTCCATTTTGGGGCTTGATGCATGATCTCTCTCTCTTTTTTCCTTTCTTTTCCCTCTTCATTCTGCCAGCTAATTGGAGTGTGGTAAACTGTGTAGCGCACTTCCAAGCCAGGCGTCGGATTACACCAAACCGTGTTGGTATGTGTAGTTGCCTCTTGTACTGTTGATTTGGTAGCTGCATTGCCAAAGAGGAATGTGCTCCCGATGTACCACAAAATGAAAATGTCATACATTCCTTGTTTTTTTTTGTTTTTTTTTAAAGACCTTTTCAAAAGTCACTAGACTCCTCTCTGTCAATTTGTAATAATAAAAGTGCGGAGGTTGGGAAGTTTGTTTCTTCTCTAAAGGTTTTATAAAGTTTATGCATCCTCCTTATTCTTAACCATATCCAAGATATATCCCCGTACATAAAGGCATTCATCTTGATTATATATATTCATACATTCCTGAAGTCATTTCAACCTTCATTCCAACTAAGGTACTCTTTCTGATGGGTGGACGGGAAAAAACACGGGGAAAAACTAGAGAGCGAGGAAAGACGATCGACGAGGAGGAGAAAAATAATTTCCTACAGTGAAGGAAGGAGTGTCGTTCTGGCTGCTATCTGTCCCAGCTGTACCTACTTAGAGAATGAGCTAAGTCAAAAAATCCCCCACCCTCTTTTCCCCCCTGGCTTTGCACCCAGTTACTAATATGTCAGCGAGCTACCTCGCCAGCCACCCCGGGACTCCTCCTCTGCTCCTCCTCTGCTCCTTCTCTCCCTTCTCTCCTTCTCTCCTTCTCTCTGTCTCGTTCTCTTTCTCTCAGTCCCTTTCCCTAAACACGCGTCTCAATGTAAATGGGTACAAATTGAAATGAATAGGAAACACACACAAAATAAACGAATACAATGTCATCGCAATGGACATGGTTGTACTTGTTTTCTGTATTTGAATCCCCCCCAAAAAAATAATTGTTCGTGTGCTCCATTCACAACACTCCATAATGAAGCCCTCCCCCCCCCCCCCGTCAGGGAGCTTTAGTTCATTGTGAAGTCCTTGAGGCTGCACTTCCTGCGGGCCGCGTGCGTCTGCACGGTTCATTTGCAGTGATGGTTTTCCCAGCTTTTCGTAACGGTGAGTAGACAAGCCCCCCCCCCCCCCCCCCCCCACCACCACCACCAGTTTGCACAGTCCATGCTGAGCCAGCAGCAGGGGCCTTGGTCCTCTCCGTGGTCCGTGGTCTTTCAGGAAGCTCACTAGTGAATACATGGGAGGATGATGTGAGAAGTGTGTGTGTGTGTGCACTGCTCATGGAGATGGGATGGGGGGGGGGGGGGGGGGGGGGGGCAAAGTTAACTGAACACACATTTGTGGGTTAAACGTTGTCTACTGTTATTTGCATTGTTTTATTTCTTAGCGTTAAATGATGTGGTCTCGGGTCATACCGAACTGATTGTGTGTGTGTTTAACTAAACCACAGTACTTTACTCCAGTGACAATCCAGTGATTCCTGATTGTTTGTACATTTTAATTAGTATGTCTATGTTGACACAAAACCCCAATCTTGCCTGTAAGGCATAGGCAAATACACAGAGACAGACAGACACACACACACACACACACACACACACACACACACACACACACACACACACACACACACACACACGCGTTCATATATATTTATACCTGCTTGGCATGATTAAGATTGAATTGCCCCGTTCTATTCTCGTGATTCTCCAGTAGCAGTTTCGATTCCTCCACTTCATCCGATCATTCATATTTTATCACCTCATTTTCCACACATAAAGGTCTGTCAACATTTCACATGCTGTCTACCATCATTTGGTCGGCGGGTTTAAATTTAAGTAGGCCGAGACTACGCACCAAACCAGAAACGCATGAAAACAGATCCTTTTGGACACCCACACATCTATCACTCCGTCATAAGACTCCTTAATCACCCGTGTGACCCCACATGATCTGGCGGAAGGGGATTAGGAGAAAACCTTTCGGACCACCATAGAAGTAGTCTTACTTATGCATTGAAAAGGGTTTCCAAAAAGGTTTAACTAATTGGCCTGTTCCCCCCCCCCCCCCCCCGAACTTAAGTCTGTTCATTGCGCTTCTTGCGTGAACACACTCAAATGTAATGCCTTGTGTACCAGACATGCATGGACCAAAGGGGCGTGCACGGACACACAATACACACGCACCGATGTAGTGCCCTCTGGAGTTTTCTTTGCTTTTCCTGGCTATTTCAGCACCACCGCTGTGGCCGTCTACGCCTACGCGTTACGTGAATTAAAGTTTAAAAGGGGCAATTTGCTATATCTTAGAAAAGCTCTCTTGTACATGTGCACACCAACTGGGATCAGTCCATTATATGGCTATCCTCGGTGCAGTTAAAGTGTGCTAGTTCAATGTGTACACCTTTTAACACATACGGCTATCATCTTTGAATCGCCACTGTTAAGGATATATGCCAAAACCACAGTCAATTTTCATTCGGAAGTAAAACAGAACATCTGACACATCCATTGATGGCTTTGATCTCTTTGGTACAAATGTCTCCCCGCCCCTTCTGAAGCCACGTGTCCCTTTCTTTGCCGCATAGATCACGTGACAGTGATGGTTTACTTCCTGGATCGGTTGTTTTTGGATAGCTACTGGTTCTGGACAAACTACATTCGTATGTTTAAGGGTTAACGCCCTATAAGGAGAAATACAAGCGTCTAGGGTCTACATTTAGATGCAAACGCAGGATTTGCTGTAGCTCTTTGCCTTGTCACATTAGATACATTGTGCCAAATAAATTTCTTCTACGCGAAAAGCCAACGGTATGCTAACGGTAGCAAGTACAATCTAATGTCCATCTTTTGTATTGGAGATGTGCCATTCGTAATAGACGAAAACGAATAACTACATTGTCAGAAGCATTGAAGGACGAGGGTTGTGTCTTTTCGCTTTCCTGCGGTAAGCATCACGTAGTGTTTTTACGTGTTCGCTTGTCTTCTGAGATTGATTTTCGCTGACTGCAAGCAAGATGTCGAAGTACACAAGTTTTCCTGAACCATCCGAAGACCACAACCCATTCCAGGTGATCACTCCTAAAATTCCAGCAGTATCTAATTTTATTTGTAATTGTTGCTCTGCTTGATGAATGGAAGCCATTGATTGTGGTATTGCCGTTTATATTTAAGTAATGGCAGGCATGCTGTTGCTCATGTGATTTGGTTGATCCGCCCTTATGTTATTCCAACTACGTAGGCCTACCAATAAAGGAAAAGTACCTGTGCCTTATGATACGTGCTTTTCCAATCTTAGTAAAACTATACGTTTTAGCTATACATTTAGCTATGGTAGCTTACATGTCGTGCATTGTCTGTTGTTTTATTTAGGATCCTGCAGTAACACAACATAGCAGCAACACAGGATATGCCACACTGGACCTGTACAACCCTTTTGACAATAAGACTGGGGTAAGACATCACGATCCTTGGGGATGATCAACAATCTCAGACATTTTTCATGACGTGGCACAGTTTCCAGATCAAGAACCAGTTTTAAACACAAGTGCTCCTTTGTTTGGCATTGTGCCCTCATGACATCTTAGAGCTGAATATCCTCAGGCCACTTCTCCCCTTGGGATGGGCCACCCATCCACCCACCCACCCATCCATCCATCCATGTATACATAACCTTTATTTTCCATCCAACCCTCCATCCAACCGAAATAAAAAACAACAACAAATGCTTATTCCTAATGAAATAACTGCTTTTCCAGCCCCCTCCTCCGCCATATGAAGCCACATCTCCCACTGCCCCATCTGTACCTGCACAGACCCCCCCCAGTCGCACCACGCCCACCGAGCCTCGCAACTATGGCTCCTACACCTCCCAGGTACGTATCCTGCTGGACCATTGGTACACAGGATGGGTAGACTGATAACCAGTATGTCATCATTTGGCAGCGGCAAAGTAAACTGTGTTCACCTGTTCATATAACCTTATCCAATTTCCATAAATTAGAATAATCCTCCTTTTAGTTGTATGACAAAAAAAATGTGTCTATGTGTTTATATATATATATATATATATATATATATATAATTAAAGTTGAATAGCCGTTGGGGCAAACCATAGAAGTGAATGGCGTTCAGAGCATAGCAGCATGCCCTATGCCTTTTATGTGCCCATTTGGCACCGATCTATTAGCGCAACTTTACTCTTTTTAGCTCACAGGAAACTTCCCATAAACAACTCTGATGCACTTACTGCAGTCAAACCATTGCCCTTAGTTGGCTTTAGTTATACTATGGTCCTAACACAGCCAATGTAAAACACTCATACAAATCATGTACTGTTTTCAGGCAAGGAAGCAGACACACACACAAACACACACACACACACGCACACTCAATATCGATCTCACTACCAGATGCCCCATCTGTTGATTCCTGCTAGGATAAAAAGAAAAGGGGAAAGCTTTGTGACACAACAGCCCTGGGTTGGGCTGCGTGCCCCCTGACGGAGCCTGTGTGGCCCCTGTGTGGTTTGTAGCAGGCGGCGGTCAACGCCACCACGGCGGAGCTCCTGAGGAAGCAGGAGGAGCTGGAGAAGAAAGCCCGCGAGCTGGAGAAGAGGGAGAGGGAGCTGGAGTCCCACAGCCTGGGGCCTGGAGCCTGTAAGCTGGGGGGGGTTCCAGAGTGTGTGCAGGAGGATGTACACATCAATGTATGGCATACTGTCTTGTAATCATGGTGAAGCTTTTATTGGTTTTGTAGACCTTTTGCCGTCAACTTTCTGATCACGCCACAGGGAAAACAAAGCAACAACTGCTGGACCTTTCAGCTGACAAAAAAATAAAATAAAAATTGTTGTGTAGTATAAAGTGTATCTATGGGATTATATTTGGTCAATTCCAAATGTCCAAGTTTATTTTATTTAACCGTGTGTGGAATAAATTGTCTCAAATATCACATTAAAAGTGGATTGCACCCCTTTTGTCTTTCTAATTAGAAGAGTAGAAAGCTTTACTTGACCCTGCTTTCTCTTCCGCTCCACCGCAGCTCGTCAGAACAACTGGCCCCCGCTGCCGGCGTTCTGCCCCGTGGGCCCATGTTTCTACCAGGATATCAGCCTGGACATCAGCCAGAGCTTCCAGCGCACGGTCACCATCATGTACTACTTCTGGATGTGTGAGTTCTGGGGGAGCACTAGTGTGCAAACCACGTAGGCAACAAGCCTTGTCACAAACCAGTTTCGGTTCCCCAACAGTGCTGCATGTCATCCCCCCCTCTCTCGCTGTCTTCCAAAGGCACAAAGATGCCCTACAATATTGAATAAATATGTATATAAAAAAGGGTGTTAATATTAGTAGTATAAATGACTATCATTTGCAATATACCTTTGACTATTGTTGACGGATCTCAAGTCATATGAGGCATCACTGTTCCTGGTGAACTTCCTCCATTTCACAATTTACAGCCCGCATCCTGTTTTGGAGCAGCAATCGTGAAATGGATGAGGACGATGACTCGACAATAAGTCACATCATCATCATCATCATCATCATCAGAGTCCCACCAATGGGGAACCTCTGTTCTCTGTAGTTTGCTTGTTGTGTCGTGATTGAGGTGCAGATGGGGGGAGGGGCACTGGCTGGCTGGACCACAACTGGTTTGGATCCCATGTCTTTTATCTTAGTTTTCAAAGTCATTTTAGAAAGTAAAGCTATTATATTATCACGGTTTTCAGAAGATGTTATCCTCTTCATTGCCAGCTGCTCCATGGCGACCTTTCCCACATTCTGTATTTTTTTGTGCTCGCCATCATATTTCACCATTGTGTGTTCGGGGTGATCGGTGATTTTTTTCCTTATCACATCTAGGCTACACATGCCTCAACTTGGCTAGACATACCCAAAAAATTGTGATATATTGATATAGTGAAGGTCGAGTCAGCAGTCGTTTGTGTGAGGGTTTCCTATGTACATGTACATTCAAGCCCCAAACACAAGTATCAAGCACCTTATTTGGTAGGCCATGCTGATTACCAGCAGCCGCGAACGGTGTCAAATCCAATTGTGTTGAAAGTTGATGGAGGAATGTTCACATGGTTACAGGTTTACGTCAATTCAATCATTTCATTGTGTTGGTAAAACCGATGCAGTTAGGAAATGTCAATCACCAACAGGAAAAGCAGCCAGACATTGTTATTATCTATTCCATTTTATATACACTGAGACACGGCAACCTTTTTTGCATCCATTATTCTACTACCAATGGTTTTTTAATGGTGATATGGGAAAATAATGGATGCATGAATGTGTTTGGTGACCTTTTTGAAGCACATCCACGATGTCCTAACTGCAATCTAGTGTTCGGTTTAGAATGCATACAGACTCTTTTTTTTCTGGTAGTCCTCTCTTAGTCCCTGCTCTCTTGACATCTCCCCTCTAGTCTGCGCTGCTACTCTGCTCTTCAATCTGGTCTCCTCGCTGGCAATGTTCATCGTGGACCCCAATGGCGGCGTCGGCCTGGGGCTCGCCATCCTGTGGGCCCTTCTCTTCACCCCCTGCTCCTTCATCTGTTGGTACAGGCCTGTGTACAAAGCCTTCAGGTGCGTACCGCCGCCCCTGTTTAAGGTCTGTGGTCTGTGCAACCACACCATTTTAGATTTTGCATTAACTATAGTTAATGCAAAATCTAAAATGGTGTGGTTGCACAGACAAAATGGCGCAACATTGGATATACAGTACAACACGATACACCCGTTCAAAAGGAGAGGACCTCTGAGATTGTGAGGGATTATGCACTCAAGCAGGGACTACCGGTACAAGGACCCTTGGATGGTAGTTAATCCCTTGCTTCATTAAACTAACAGCCCACACGCCACAGTGACTATATTGTGCCCGGTTTGACCTATACAAGCCTATGCAAACGCAGCAATCTAGATTTTTGTTGTGACTATATCAGGGCCTTTCCGGTGTTTGCTCTGAAGTGTTGTTTTCCCTCTGCTATCTTCACCTACCCTTTTTCTCTGTGCTGCACATTTTTAGGAGTGACAGTTCCTTCAACTTCTTTGCGTTCTTCTTCATATTCTTTGCCCAAGTGGCGGTCTTTGTGATCATGACCATTGGGATACCTGGATGGGGCTTCAGGTATGTGTGATGTCCTTTTTCCAGCATGATGTATGTAATGCCTCAAACATACGTACACGCTTTCTTCAAATGTTAGTCAAAAGTAAACTGGTTGTAGTCTATGGCTTGAGTAAATAATGCAATTGTTAAAATAGACATGTAAATCTCGACTTGGAGTGTGATCTCCAAAATTGGCAAATCACACTCTTGCCAACCCAATTTACTTGTAGCCAAAAGGAGGGAGGGAGGTTTGAGTGCATTCAAAGCACCAAATCAAAACTGGAGTAACTGGTGTATACAAGGGTTTTGCCGTTACCAAAGTTTGTGTCCATGCGTCCTGACGCTGCAATGCCAGAAACTCGATTAGCTCGTACAGATTATTTCGGTCCAGGTAAACAGGCGATGGGTTATTTGCGTCCATGTCAACATGCTCTGAGTCCATCTGTCTCTCCCTCTCGTCGGCAGTGGCTGGATCGTGAGTCTGGCAGCTCTGAAGAAGAGCCTTACAGTTGGCGTGATCATGATGATCAACGCCATCTTCTTTACTGCTCAAACAGCCTTGGGCGTCATCATGCTAAAGAGGGTACTGAAGTTTATTTTCAGACATGAACATATTCTGAACATATTATTAATTAATATTTTAAATAACCAATTGTATAATAATAATAATAATAATAATAATAATAATAATAGTAATATTTTATGATTATTTATATTATGATGTTGTTTATTTATAATCTGTTTTCAACTTATTTTAAGATGTTGTTTGGGTTAACCAGTGTCACACAGACCTTCTTGTCATAGATTTCTGAATAATAGATATTCTTTGCTTTATATCAAAGAATATATTAACTTATATTAATATTAATATAAGTTAATATATTAATATTAATTTGGAACTGTTTTGATTAAAGCAGTGTCACGCAGACCTTATTGTCATAGATTTCTGAATAATATATATTCTTTGATTTATATGTTACTTTTCCATGTAGCTCTAATTGGTTTACCAGAAAAACTATGACAATGGCACGATTGTGTAGTGACCAGAGTGATCGACTCGAAATGGGATATCCTGCTGTCCATTGCCCCCCTGTATCTGGGTGCAATTCCCAATGTCCACTGCTTCCCTGTAGACATCCTTGAGCAAGGTGCCTTAACCCTACCTGCTCCTTAACAAAATGAATGTTCCCTGCAATGCTGTAGAACAACACCTCTTAGCCTTTTTCAACAAAAACATACCTGTGGGCACATTTTCCACATGTTCCATCCTAATAATTGAACCTGGACCCTAGTGGCCACCCCGCGAAGCTATCAACAGATAAACAGTCCTGTGAATGGCCTCCGGACTCACATTCCACATATTGGTTACAAACTCTCCCCTCGCGCACAATAGGCTTGGCACCGCAAACAACTGCTCAGTGTATGAACTCCCTCTCGGTTCCCCCTCTTCCCACAGGTACACTCTATGTACCGGCAGACGGATGCCAGCTTCCAGAAGGCCCAGGCCGAGTTCGCCACCGGAGTGATGGCCAATCAGGTTGTGCGCCAGGCCGCTACCAACGCTGCCCAGGGGGCCTTCACTGGCCCTCGATAGAGCCACATAGAGAAAGAGCAGGAGAGGGAGAGAAGGTGACAGAGACAAAGTGATGGAGTGAGTGGGTCCAGCATTGAGTGGGCCCTTGATCTGCTGCCCATGGGATCTAGTTTTCCCCTTGAATGTCTCACCCTACGGGTCCGTGGCATTTTTGTGTAGGGTAAAACTGATCCCCATTGGGCCACCGAGTGATCATTGCTGGAGTCGTGTGTGTTTTGTAACCGTGTACAGGTCAAGATTTGCAAGTGATCAAGCCATTCATTTAAAAGCAGCAGGAATCACAGCAGCAATGTGTTAGAACAGTGGTGTTTAACGCTTTGGAAAGAAAATATTTATTTTGAAAGCCATACGCTTTTAAGATTGGAGTAAAAGACTGTTGTATATATAGTATTGTCAGACATGTTTTTTTTTTTTTGACGAATGTTTTTGGATGCAGGGTTTACTGGGTGCCAAGTAAATACGAGACACTCGGGTTTTCCTTTTTAAGAAGAACTTGTTACACTATGACTGATTAGTCTGGCAAACTTTATAAGAACCAAAGGGTGGCTGCAGCTGAATAATTTAAATTGTGATGTAATTATGTTTCATTCATAAGTGAAATGTTTAACTTTCTTTGCTATTAACACAGTTTTGCTGCTTGTGTACACATTAACACATTGCTTTATTATTATTATTATTATTATTATTATTATTATTCCAAAAGAGAATGCCTGTGTACCATATTGCCAAAATGTGTTATAGTCTAACTGCATATTAATGTACCTCGTCGTTTTTGTTGTGATATCTGTATTTTTTCTGTTGATACTGTTTGTATGTATTATGGTTGTTAAAGATTGCTAACAATGAGTATTTTGTTTTAATAAAGAGATGACATGCTGAACACTGTTGAATAATGTTGTGGGTGTCAGTTTTTGACCTGAAGATTTTCATCGAAACGTAATAGTTTACAGCGATCATATGATCTGAACAAGGTCTCCATTTTGGTCTAGTGGCGACCCCTACACACAGCAGGTCTAATCCCCAACTCACAAGAAAAATACTTGTCATCTTGACATCTGTTACGTAGTTTATCATTTTAGGGCGTGCTCATGGGGGGTAGTAGATGACTAAACGGGTGTAAAAAAAAAAAAAAACCTCTACGTTTCAAACAAAAATATCTCAAAAGATCCTTATTTATAACTTCAATGAAATACACATTTATAAAATGTCATGGCTCATACGTTCACTGTTCCTTAATTGCAGTGTTGCGATAGATTCAAAAGCGATCGGTCGATGATGTTCAGGTCAGTGTGAACCGCTTATATATTTCATACAACAGCTAATGTTTGGAGACAGTTAAGTGTCCGTGAGACCACCACACAGACGTCAGTGACAGGGGGGCGATATTGTGAAGATGGCGGAGGCAGCGGCGACACCACAACACCGGTTTTTCTGCCACTGCTGTAAATGTGAAACAGATCCCAAACTCCCGGTGAGTTATTTTGTAACAATGTGTCATTTCACCGCGTTTTATTCTATAGTCTGGCAATAATTGACGCTGTCTGTTCAATGGAGTTTGTAAGCTCCGGTCTCTTGAGAACGGTCCACACGAAGCAGTAAACTGGATTTGGATCCATTTGGAAACTATCTATCCTACTTTGGGTACAAAGTCAGACGTCGTTATGTAGCCGTATAGGTGTGTCATAAAGTGTGCGTAACGGTTTTTGGCGTTACGCGATTTTACTTTCGAGTGGAGAAGAACAAATCTGTCGATCAAAGTTTCATTCGTGCCGTTGCCATATTTAGAAGCACTACGGCTGGTCAACTGTCAGACACATGTGAGAACCAGGGGAAGGAGGCGCGCACCGCATACTACACATACTAGCAGACGCTCCGACTGGCTTGTCGCGCTGACACTTTTAAAACGACATGATTGTGACATGCTATTATAGGCCCGGCAGTGTGTGTGTGTGTGTGTGTGTGTGTGTGTGTGTGTGTGTGTGTGTGTGTGTGTGTGTGTGTGTGTGTGTGTGTGTGGCAGAGAAAGAGACGATACACATGCTTGGTGCATTTTTTTATTTATTGCAATTGATCACAATTTTTTTTTGTGTGTCAAGGAATTAACATGCCCCCGGTGTGAATCAGGCTTTGTGGAGGAGGTGGCAGAAGACTCAAGGTACAATGAACTGGTCTGCTCCTCTTTAACGCTAGTGTACCCACCCATTACTCTCACTGCTAACTCCATTTGATGTTGTTCTCCAGCCTCCTGACGCAGAGTACGACAGAGGCCAGTGAAGATACTAACCCCCTCTTGACAGAAGTAGGTCAACAGAAAATGTCAAAATCATTAGCAGCAAAAAACAAACATATAACACATTTATAAATCCCTATATGATAAACAAAAATGTCTGGTCCCTGTTCATGTGATGGCAGCTGCTGTTCAGGCAGCATATTTCGCTACTGTCAGATCCCGCCGTGGCCGTCAACAGCCCGGCCCACGACCACAGCGTTGCCGCTGGTGAGCGAGTAGGGGTGTCCGAGGTCACCTCTCTCTCCCAGGAGGCGTCCACGGCAGCGACGGACGGCGGCCCATCGGAGCAGTCCTCCCACCCGCCTGGGCTGGAGAGGAGGTCATCTCGGCCAGACCACATGCCTGCAGTTGAGTGGTGGGTGGAGAAGGATGAAAAAAAACAAAAACAAAACAAAAACATTCAAGAGGTGGTTCCCAACCTTGCCAATTGACCCCATTTCTAGGGCAGAACATTTTTGCGGCCACATTTTGTACCTTTGGGGGCATTTCCTTCCTCACACATTGTTTTAAGCCTATAAAGATCAGATTGTAATATCAATGGCCCATTCATTATTAAACACTAGTCTGTTTGTTTATTCAGGCCTAAGAATTTTTATAAAAAATTGTACCATGAAATGTATATATATCTATGAGTTTTAAGTGAGTTTAAGTTATCTAACGCAACACCATCGTTATATCAGGGGACCCCAATGAGTTTGTTCTGGAGACCTCAATGTTTGGAAACACTGCTTTAAATATCCTCATAGGGGTTTAGGTAGACATACAGTAGATGGGTTTTACTTCGTCACTTGTCCTCTGAGGCCAAGACAAATGTTAAAGCTATGACAACTACTTCATCTAATACAGGGCTATTGGCCGAAATGTCAAAGCCTTTGAGGATGCCTCATTCTGAAGCTCATGAACGACTCGGTCAAACTGTTGTTTCATTTTTTTTCCAGGGAATGACTTGTCCTCTTTCACTTTGCGTCAGCCTTTGGCTTGTGGTCCTTTTAGCATAGTCATACATGTATTATCAGTTGCTTAATTATTATTATATTATTGTTATGAATAGAGGGAATAACCCAAGTAGATGTGTGTGTGTGTTTTACAACCAACTGGTGAATTCATCTTTCAAAAGTTTTATTGTATATATATTTTTAAAAGATGTTATTCTTTCTTACATTCTGTAGGATTGTGCAGCAGTTCTTGGCTAATTTGTTTGCGAACAATGGAAATGAAGGATCAACTCCAGCGTCACTGTAAGTTGACAAAAAGCAGCATATTGGAATGTAAAGCATCATAGGTTCTCTCGTCTTCCTCTTTACTATTGGACAGGCATGGCCTTCTCCATTCCATCGCCTTCCATCACATTATCTTTTAAACCACATTGCTATTTTCTTTTTATATGTGTGCTATTTGAACTAAATCCGAACCTGATAATTGCTAATCGGAAACGAATCAAACATTTTTTTGTGCATCGTAACACCCCAGTTCACACCTTCCCCTTTCATAAATTGAAGCATATTATCTACCTCATCACAACAACTTGTCTGTCTGTGTTTCTGTTCAGCTCCTCTATGCTCCAATTGCACTCTAACCCCGGGGACTATGCTTGGGGTCAGGGAGGTCTAGATTCTGTTATCACGGAGGTGAGTGACATCATCACTGTCTAGTAACATCCTGCAGGTGCATGATGCCTCCGATGAGTCAGAGTCAGAGTCTTCTACGCCCCTCACACCACCACAGCGCCTCCTTTCTTTTTCACCCAATTTCCCCCATGTCTATTTAAATAATGTTCTTGCCTTATGACTTGACGTCAGACTCTCATCACTATCATATCCTGATGGGCAAGAATGTGCTTAACGGAACTTTCTTGAAATCATTTGTGTAAATTTCGTTACGTACATTGACGGTAGCTAAGCTATTATCACTCACTAGTAATGATTGAGCTGAAAATATTTGAATGGCTACTATTGGACTAGTGTTGTGCTCTCATGTGATCACACAATCACACACTATATTTTTTGAAGTTTATATTGCTCCTTATAAATATATCCCCTGTAGAAGGTCATATATCCCTTGTAGAAGATGGTAAATAAAGGCGTTGCTGCTATGCCTTACGGTTGCATGTTTTTTTTGTTTTTTTAATAATGATTTCTGTGTTCATTTGTGTGTTCACAACACACATCTGTCTTCCTTTATCTCTGCTGTTGCACCCTCTTTTTTATTATTCACTCCCAACTATTTCTCCGTCTCTTGCAATACCCCCCCCCCCCCCCCCCCTCCATCCTTAGCTGTTGGGTCAGTTGGAGGGCACTGGTCCTCCGCCCGCAGAGAAGGACATGATCTCATCGTTGCCAACAGTCAGTGTCTCTCAGGAACAAACAGGTGAGGTGGGGGGGCGACAGTGACATCATCATCATATGATGTCCGGGCGTCAGACAGCAAGGCCAATTTATGCGGCCGCAAAGAAGGATGCTTTTATGTTTGAAAGGCATATCATAGAGGAGCTTGATTCAAGCAGGTTTTTTATTTGGACATGGTCATGTGTGGTAATGACGGGTCCAAAAGATTGGCCTCTCAAAAGCATTAACGTGATCAATGTATCGCGGGCAAGCGTCACGGCCATGTTTTATAGCCATCGTTATTGATGTTTCTTTCTTTAATCGAATGTGCCACACACACAAACCAATGTTGGTCATCTGTCCATCTTTTCTCCTCTGCTAAACACACATCTTTAACCAGGACTTTCTGACCTTCTCTTTCAGAGTGTCGGTTGGAGTGTCCAGTGTGTTGTGAGCGCTATTCTTTAGGAGAATGTGTCAGGCAGCTTCCCTGTTTACATTACTTCCACAGTGACTGTATCGTACCTTGGCTTGAGCTGGTGAGTACCGTAAAGCACAACAGCCACACGAAAACAGCTTTACACACGCAAAGGACCTTAGTGTCAAAACCCGCCTCTGATTAACACTTCAGTTCATATGACTTGCGATGATTTGTCCGCCGACGGTCGTTCAATGGCTCCATTCGCATCTGTGGTGCGGTGTTATCGTGGCGCCGTCACTACAGCCGCCTGGGTTGGTCATGCGGCTCATGAGAGTTTTTTCTCGTCCCTGCAGCATGACACCTGTCCGGTGTGCCGCAAGAGTCTGGACGGAGTGGACAACAGCTTGCCCCCGACATCCGAGCCCACGGACGCGCCCTCTATCAGACCCGAGCCCTCGGAGAGGCAGGCCATCTGAACCAGTGTGGCCCGTGATGAACTTTGCGGGTCACTTTACGTTTTTTTTTTTTTTTTTTTTTTTTTTTTTGGAAAGAGACACAGTCACATCGGTCCCAACGCCTCCGCCCACCACGTCTTTTTCACTGAAGTATTACCGTAGATCCACCGGTGTTGCTGTAAGAACGCAAAACCCTCAGAGACATTTGAGTCGCGTATTCATGTTTACAAGAAGTCTTCTCTTTATAATAAAAGCCACTCTGCCTCCACCCCCTGCTATTTATGTGACAGCAGAGTACACGGCAATACGGTTCTCGGTGACAAGATGTGGTCTGTCCATGTTACACTGGGGTGTATCGTTTGGCTCATATGGATGATTCAGATGCTCAGACGCCAGGAACTAAGCACCGCTAAATCACCACTGACTGCCAAGAGTGATGGGGAATTTACAGAGTTATGAAGTAGCTGTTTTGTACAAAGGCTCTGGGTTAGAGTATTTTCCCAGCAGTTCCGTCGTAAAACTAATTTGACCTGCCTTGGGGTCAGTGTTGTCTGCTTTACTTAAAACTGCCATTAAAGCCTAACTCTGTGATCATTGGCCTCTCCTGCTCTCTTTCCCGCTGAAAGGGAATGTTGGTGATACAATGTGATGTCCTACACTGTTGCTGGGCATATCTGGTGCTTACAGGCTTGTAAGCTCTTTTAGACTGAAGATGTTTGTTGTCCAATGTGATGCAAATCTAGTTTGATTTTTTAAATATTTTTTATATTTTACTACTGCGTTGAAACGGTCTGAAAACCAGTTGGAATGTGTAATTTAATATTCTCTCAATCTGGTTGTGTTTGGGGGGGGGCGGTAGACGGTAGACGTGACGCTAGGTAAACAGTGCCACAAGCGCGCGAACCGTTGCCACCAGCTCTCCCCACGCGAGGTTAATTACAAATCCAATACATCAAAACGTGAATAATATCGCACGGGGGCTGCGTCGTGTACTTCAAATTTGATTTCCCAGGGACCGTGTGTAATGAAAATGTAATGAGATATTGTCACACTTTAAACAACCAGTACAGTTTCCAATTTGTCCCACACGACCGACATCTGCCCTGCTCACCCGCCTCGGTTCGTCCTCCTCCCCCCTCCGTCGTCTCCCTCCCTCCCTCCCTCCTCACTGAGAATGCCCGTGTTGTACTGACAGTAACGATACGGGCTGAGCAGACATGGAGGCCCGATTGACGAGCAAGGCCCATTCTGACACATCTACGCTCAGCTAACCCAGTGTCGGAGACGATTTTGGAGATTCTTGGAGTTATAACGGATACCAACTTCTGTAAGGATGATAGGATTTCGGGCGAGGGTGAAGAAATAGAAGGCGATCCATTTCGGGTCTCTGTTGATTCAACGCAGCCGCCATTTTGTTGACAGTTCGTGTTTTTTAATAATGACACAGCGCTGCATCTATTAATTTATCTTACAGGAATACGTATGACACTACGTTGTTATATGTTTTTTTGTGGTTTAGATAGGGGCAATTGTCCTGCACCTTTGTTTAAAAGTCTACGTGGTTTGGTCGGCTGGCTAGAGTGCTAGGCTTCACAATATTGCATCGTTAGCCCTCCTAGCTGCGCTCCAGTAGCACGAGTCCCTGATGTGACGGTGATGCGAGGTTCTAGTCATCGGATGTAGCCATTTATGCTGGATTTGGATGTATTGCAATGCTCCACGATGTTTGCCTAATTTCCCCGCAATGTGCATACAATATAGATTGCAACTGTGGCGCCGTTGGATCCAGTCTATATTGTATAATGTTAGCATTGGCATGGATTGCTAGCCAGCGCGAATGCCATTGATACTATGGAGCGAGCAGTCTATTATTGGACTAAAGGTAGCTGCTATCATGTAATAACCGAAACAGACCCTTTAAACACATAGGTTGTAACAAGGGATGATCTTCAGCGCCATCCTTGATGTCCCATAGTCCTGACATCTTGCTGTGTTTGTGTGAGAATAATTCGGGGAATGAAGCGTGTTGACATTACCCCTACTCCATCACAACTTTCGGATTGGGGTGACAGGCTAGCACAACATTTATCTTATGCTACTGTATTATCTGTGTCTCCGTTTTTTTGAACGTGCTGTTTATACGATTGCGGTTTAAATTGCAGTTCCTGTGCATCGGAATGTTATAACCTATTTGGCACGTCTTCAGAGGACGCTGGGACGAGTCTCGCTTGCATACGTGGGCGATAATAGTCGCTTCAGATCATATTGAGGCTAGCAACTTACGCGACTCTATTTATAGTCTATTGGAGATCAGTTGGACATTTCTGATTGTTTTTATCTTTTGATTTGGACGAATCAGTACTTGGAAAGTGAACTATGGCCACAACGTTGATACGCACGACGAGAGAAACCATGGCCGAATAATGTGAGCACCGTTGCTGAACAATCACAGAGGTGAGTGACAATGTTTAACAGTTGTATTGATTCTTTGTCTGTTCTTCTGTGTTCGGACGTCATTGTCGTAACATAGCCGCAGATAGTCTGAAGCGTTACTAGATTCATTGTTTGTTTGACTAAATCTTGATACAAATACAATGCAAAAATGAACACGGGCATTTAACAAGTGACCTCGATCATAGTTGTACATGTTTCTGTTACTTGTCCTATACTATACAATACTAAAATATAACAATAGAAAACTGATGCATCGTAAGGCAAATAAATTGCCCACTTGAGTTCACCTGCTAGTACCACCTGTCATTGATAAGTCGGGTATATAGTGCCTTTGTGCCACTATTTATGCCTGCGTGATTACAAATTCGACATGCACTTGTTGTTGCCAACACAATGACAAGTAGGCAAACTCCACGTAGCCGCAAAGGCTCACAGTGTCTTAGGGGATGTTTATTCATCTGCTGTTCTGATTGACGTCTGTCAGTTTCGGGTGCCCTTCAGACTGCATCATCGATGTGGTACCCGCATCCTGCCCCCACGGCCCATCGATTTATGCACGTCTGAATAGTTTCAGTTAGCGATTTAGATTGTGTTGTTCTATATTAGACATATGCGCGAACGGCCATATGCTACCTGCCAGCAGCTCTGGATATTGTATTTGGAAATAACACGGGGACCTATTGCTGCCGGGCTCCAGCACTTCTGTGAATGATGTGGGTGTGGGTTCGGTCCAATTCCCTCTGCCTAGAGGAAATCAGCAGTTATGAACAACGTGTGCAAAAGTGAAAGAGGCAGTGGACGGAGGGAGGGGATAAGGGGAGGGGAGTGATGGGAGGGGGCACGCGGGAAGTTGTTTACTACGTTCCTGACTGTTCCATCTTTCATTTGCTGTTCTTTCAAAATCTATCTTAATTTGTTGTGCCGTCTCGCTCTTGGCCCATTTCCTAGACCAATTTCATATGCAACAGTTATATCTGTTTTAACAGAAGCTACAGGTTATGGATGTTACTACTATTCCTATTCCTACTATACATACTATTCATGTTTATTAATGTTTATATCAGTGCCACTGCCAAACTATTGTAGGACAACTGAATGCGTACTGTCTAGCACTCTTTGGGGAGTAAAAAAAAAAACCATACATACCAACCAAAGAAACAAGAGGCTGTAATACCAAATGGTTATCAAAGTTGTTGAGCAGTCTCAAAACGGAAATTGGGCTTGAGATTTGATTTTGCTTACAGGAAAACAAACACGGCTACATAGATTAGTTGAGCATTCTAGGCGTTAGTAGTGTGAGAGGTGCTTTGACTCAGTGCAGGGCTGGGAGCTACTCAGTCTCCTGTCAGTTGCCTTCTCACTAGCCAGGTTCTCGAGTGGGCTTATTTTTGGCCCAGCTGCTGTCAGACCAGCGGATGCTGCTTGGCTGGCTCCAAGCGGTATAAAAGAAACGGCAAACATTTGTCACTTGTAGAGAGAGAGGCAGAGAAAGAGAGAGAGGGATTGAGGGAGAGGGAGCGAGAGCGGACTTTCAGTGGTTGCGGTGGGGGTGCAAAAATGTGTTTTGGATTAAAGTAGGGGGAACACAGTGACTTTAGTTTGTCCGCTGTGCTCCTGCTTGCCTTCCAGGGTTTGGCAAAACAGAGACGAGAAGGGAGACGAGAAAGGCTTAAAGGGAAGGGTCTGCGCAGCGTTGAGATTGATGGAGTGCCGGGGAAAAGAGGGAGGTGTGATTTGAGCAGTGTGGTATGTGCAGCAAGGGGTTGGGGTTGAGGTGGGGGGGGGGGGGGGGGGGGGGGGGCGGGTGGAGTTTAGAGGCGAAATGGAGTGAGTAATTGAAGTAAACACGGAGCCGAGTGGGCGTGGGTAACGGCAGGGATGTATCCAAGAACGTAGCTGTGTGTGTGTCATAAAAAGAAAGAAAAAAAAAAAGAAAGCCCACCCCAACAATCAACCCCCCCCCCCGCCCTCCTGTTGTAACGTCGTCTCCTCACGGCCACAGCCTTCTGCCGTCTCCCCCCTCTGCGCTCACTTCCACAAGACCCGAGGAGTTGTAGTACCGACTTTCCTTGGGGCTCCATTAAGTGGCTCCTTTTAGTGCTTTCCGCTAATGCAGGGTATACACACACGCACACGCACACACACACACACACACACACACACACACACACACCACCGGAACGTTGCTGCTCTATCACTCGCCCACGCTTAGAGGCTTCTGGGATCACTGCTGGGAAAGGCAGATCTGCTACTTAGTCCCAGAGGGCCCAATGTGCTGAGGTCACGGTTCTGAATTGCCTCCAAATGACTTCACCCCGACGAGAGCACCTGCTTGGGGGCGAATCGCCATTAAATCACTCAGTGACCGCTGATAGCGCCATTGTGCTGGCCGGCGTGCACAGTCGGCCACTTCTAGCACGCTCATTTTCACCGCGGCTAATGAGGGAACATTAGGGATGGGTCATTTGGGTGGGCTGTCACCTACAGGACCCGGGGAGGCGGTGTCAGGGGTGGGTGGGGGGGGCCCGGCCGGAGTCCGGGCCGCGCCAGCCTTAAGGACACGCGTGGTTCTCAAGTGGACGGTTCTCATTCTGAGTCTCCGGGCGTAGAGTTACACCTTACCTCGCATTCAGGTGGAGACACCGCAGCTGTGTAAATAGGTCACGGATCGCTGAAGGCCGCGAGGACGAATGCATAAAAAAAAAGAAAAAGAAAAAAAAGAAAAAGTAACCCAGCCGGGACGATGAAGGACGACCTCGCGCAGAATAACCTAGACGATAAAAACTGCTTCCCGTCCGTCCGCCCAGCCCACCAGTGCCTCTCCTCCATCACTCGTTATGAGATGCTGGGCACGCACACACACGCTGTGCTTGTTGTGTTGTGATCTGCGACGCTCGCTCTGTCATCTTAGCTGTCACAGTCTCATTGATGTTCCTTCATGTTTTCTGTTCGGGTGACTAATTATACGCCTTTGTTTCTCCCCCCCTTTCACACCCCTCTCTCTCTCTCTCTCTCTCTCTCTCTCGCTCTCTCTCTTTCTCTGTTCCTCATGACCCTGTCTCTCTCTACACAGTTGAAGAAAGGAGAGATCAAGAGAGAGAGAGAGAGAGAGAGGGTGGGACACCACAGCCGTCAGGAAAGACAGAAGATTCGCCACAAACCAGAATTGTTTTTCCTCTCCCTCGTCTACACCCCCCTCCCCCCTTCCCTCACCCTGCCGGTCTCTTTTTAGATCACTGTCCACCTCTCCTCTTCCCCCCTGCTCCCCCTTCCCCCTCCCCTGCCCCTGCCGCTCCCCCCCCCCCACCCCCCCCCCCCCCCCCCCCCCCCCCCCCCCCCCCCCCCCCCCCCCCCCCCCCCCCCCCCCCCCCCCTCTGCCCTGGACACTTCTTTTAATAGATACCACTCGTTGGTAACGCCACAAACATTGGCCCCCCAACTCCAGGTCGCCCCGCTCACCCCCTAGATCTCTGATGGATCAGAAGATTCAGGGGGGCAGCGCCATTCCACCCCCCCTCCCCACCGTGCCGCCCGCCGGGGAGAGAGACAAGGATGGCGGGGGTGGGAAGAAGGACGAGGAGGAGGAGAAGAAAAAGAGGGAACGGGAAAAGGAGGGCGCCCCGTCGGACTCCTCCGATCCAGCCGGAGGGGCAGGAGATGACGGGGGAGGGGGAGGAGGAGGAGGAGGAGGAGCCCCCGGGGCCCCTGGCGGCGGCGTGGACCAGTCTCACTTCTCCATCAAGGAGAGCAGCCTCTCCGAGGGCAACGTCAAGCTCAAGATTGGCCTGCAGGCGAAGCGCATGAAGAAGCCCCCAAAGATCCTGGAGAGCTACGAGTGCCGGCCGGCCTTCCGGGCCACCGTCAGGCACGCCGCGCCGCGCAGTGCCGGCGGCTCGGCGGGCGGCCGGGGGGGCCGCGGCGGGGCGCCGCCCGAGGGCCCCGCCGCCGCCACCAACGCACACGTCGCGCCCAGCCCCCCTCCTCCTCCTCCTCCTCCGCCTCCTCCTCAGCTGCCTCCGCCCCCTCCTCCTCCTCCGTCTCTGCTGCATAGCAGGGGAGAGAGGGAGCGGGAGCCCAGCCCCCAGTGCCTCAACAGCAGGCCCAACCCGTCCCCCCCGGGCCCGGCCGCCGCCGCCCCGTCGCCCCCCTCCGCGGTTCCTCCCGCGAGCTCTGGGGCCCCATCGCCCTCCCCGGGCAACGGGAATAATCAGGCCAAAAAGGTAAGCCATCGCAAGAGCACCAAATAAAAAATAAAAAACACCCTTTTAGAGTTCAAATAAGTATGGTGCTTTCATGACGCTCTCCCCCAAACCGAGGCGAATGCTGGAGATTGCACAAGAGGTGTCTCTGCACTCTTTGGCGAAAACAGAAAGCAAGGGGATTTTCTATTACTTAGGGAGCCCACATGTTTGCAAAATGTTCCCTGCCCTTCCGCATGCTTTTTTTTTTTTTTCTCTTTTTCTTCTTCTGCTGGCACAGAAACACAAATCCGTTCTGTTTCTCTCTCTCTCTCCGGTGGAAGTCTACTTTCACCAGCGCTGTCATTCAAACAGAATGGGGACGGCTAACCTGAAAGGCGATTGGCATTCACCAAAGCTGCCATCCCCGACATTGTTCTCCCCTCTGTAACTACCGCGTTATTGCACGGGTAGAAGCGCAGCCTAAATTGCTCTTTTGATTTCTTTGTCTTCCGTCGCCTGACTCAATCCATCATCCGCCCGCTCCTCCCCTTCTCCCTGCGTGTGTGTGTGCACGTGTGCGTGCGTGCGTGCGTGCGTGCGTGTGTGTGTCGTCTGTCCTCTTTCCCTGTGCGGCTGTGTCATCTACTCACCCCCTCCATCCACTCCCCTTTCTCCCCTACGTGACCCCTCTCTACAGCTCTCTCTCTCTCTGTCCCCAATTTGACCCTGATAAGTGTTATTGAGTCGGGAGATGAGAGAGACGAGCCCCCCCCCCCCCCCCCCACTCCCCACGGGTGTGACCGGGAAGCAGCAGTGGACAGAAAATTCTGTCAATGAACTGGCAGTTAGTGTGTTCCGGGGGGGGTGGGGGGGTTGGGGGGTGGGGGATGGGGGGGGTAGACAAAAGTCCTTGTGGGATTGGCGTTTACGATGGACCGGCTCGCCCCCGTGCAATGGCCAGATTTGTCTGTTGTAGTACGGTTGGAGTTTAGTTGCACTGCTGCTTGAAATTAGTTGTAATAGTGCTTGAATTACAAAGCGCTTTTTACGGATACAATTTCAGAAAGCGATTGATCAAATGACTGGCAGATGTCAGATGTGTTTTTTTGTGTTTTTTCACCAAATATGCATATTATTATTTGTAATCTAACCATCAGTTAACAAATGTAAACACAATATCTGTTTCAATAATATAGATAAATATATATATATATATAATGTGTTTTTTTTCTCTTTGAACAGGGTCCACCAAAGATGGCCTGCAAGTCCAGCGCAAAGCCAGAGGGGAAAGCCTCCAGCCCCATGCTGGAGAGACCCCTCAATCTGCATCGCTCTTCATCGGACAGCAAAACACACCACCCGTCACACTCTGGAAAGAGGACCCCGACCCCACAGACCAGCCCGCTGACGTCGTCCGCCTCCGCGCCGTCGATGTCCACACCGGCCTCGAAAGAGGCCAGCTTCCAAGGTGTCAAACCCGCTCAGTACGCTTACGGCGCCGAGAACCCAAGGGACAAGGACAGGGGTCTCCCGTGTTGGGGAGGGCCCACTGTCACCGAGAAGCTCGCCCAACTCATAGCCACCTGCCCGCCGTCGAAGACCCCCAAACCCACCAAGCCCGCGAAGATCGCCCCCTCGCCGACGCTCCCGACGTCGGGCTTCATGGCCCCCACTGCTAAACAGCGGGACCGGGCCATGGCCAACAGGAACACGTATTCCCGGGTGGTCCACCTGGCGCCTCCGCCGCCCGTGTCGCGGCCGCCCGGCCGCCCCTACGGCTCTCGGAACAAAGACAGCCTCGGCGAGGGTAGGTCCTCGGCCCCGGTGCCGCCCAGGAAGGACGACGCGGACGGCAGCGGGAAGCCGGGCGCCGCGGGCGGCAGGAGCAGCAGCAGCAGCAGCGGCAACAGCAGCAACAGCAGCCGCAGCAGTAGCCCCGCGCTCTCCCACGGCAACGGTCGCCTGGGCAACGCAAAAGAGACGGCCGGCGGGAACGCGGCAAAGCCGCAGCATTCCCGCCTCTCTCACCGCTCGCCCCACGGCACGCCTTCGCCGTCGCGGCTCGCCTTGTCGTCCCCGTCGCCACACGCCGCCTCGCCGGAGGAGAGGACGGGGGACGCCTCGGGTCAGCACAGCTCGCCCGGCGCCACGCAGGGACACCATCTACGGGACAGCCCCGTCCGGCAAGACGAGTGCGGCAACAACCGGGAGAGGGAACACGACAGGCAGGACCGCCCCAGGGACCTGACCAAGTGCCCCCCACTGTTAGGCCCGGGGAAAGCCGAGGGGAAGGACCGGGGCTCCGGGGGCCAGGCGCTGCGGATGGACCGGGGCAGCAGCACCAGCCCCAGCAAGCGCAGTCCCAGCCGGGACGCCGGCCGGCCGCTCCGCACCGGCAGCCCCGCGGAGCCCACGCGACACAGGGGGGCGCCGCCTCCGGAGGCCGAGGAGAGAGATGGCTCCCCGCTGCCGCTCAGGGACGAGTCGCGCGACTCCTCCCCCGATTCCCCCGCAGAGCAGGACAGCAAGCCCCTGAAAAAGCGGAGGGGCAGGAAACCCCGGTGGACCCGCATTATAAACAAGGCCCAAGCGCTGAGGGAGGGCCAGGACGGGCCCATGCCTCTGTCCATGAACATGGACGCGCCCCCGCCGGTGAAAAGGCCTGTCGGCCGGCCTCCCAACCCAAATAAGATCAGACCAAATCCCGTGCCACAAAATTCAATGTCGCAGCTATTCCCGCCTCAGCCGAGGAAGCGGGGCAGGCCCAAGTCCAAAATGCCGCGGCTGGACGCGCCCACGCGCGGGCGCCCCCCAAACAAGCTAGCCCCCTCCAAGGTCTACTCATCGTTGCTCAAGTCCAAAGAAGAGCAGGACCCGCCGGTCCTTCACCCAGAGGTCGACCTCAACCCTCCCAAGCCCATGCCCAGGAAACGGGGGCGGCCCAAGCGTCTGCCCCCTACCCTACCCCCCGAAGGTCAACCCCCAACGCTAGCTCCCGAGGCCGGAGACGGAGGGGAGAAGCTGTTCCACACCAAAGGCAACGGGCAGCTCATCATGAGGACAATTATAGGCAAGATCAACAAGATGAAGAGCGTGAAGAGGAAGCGCATCCTCAGCCAGATTCTGTTGGGCCCCGGGCCGGAAGAGACCTCCAGAGGCCCTGGCAGCATGGCGGCAGGTTCCGCAGTCGCCGCCAAACAGTCGCTCACCTCGCTCGCCGCGTCTTTCGGGGGCAAGCTGGCGCCGCAGATCAACGTCAGCAAAAAGGGGACGATATACATGGGCAAGAGGCGGGGCCGGAAACCCAAGTTATCCGGCGGCTCCAAGGACTCCACCCCACCCTCCGAGTCTCCCAGCATCACCTCCCCTCTCCACCACCACCACCACCACCACCACCAGTCCCAGCAGCACCACCAGCTCTCCTCGTCTGAGGTGTTCCCCTCGCCCTCGCTCTCCCAGTCCAGCGGCGGCCACAGCCCCGCCAGCGACGGCGGCGGCTTCGTGGAGCCGGGCTCGGTGCACTTTGCCGCCCACCCGCACTACCAGTCCCATCACGCCCACCACCACGGCCACCACTCGTTCCCCTTCCCCCCGCCGACCTTCTCGGCGCCCAACCCCCGCATCCACGGCTCCTCGGCCGCGGCGTCCCTGGCGGCGTCCCAGAAGAAGTCGCTGTGCCGCGGGTTCCACCAGCAGCAGCAGCACCACCACCACCATTACCGGCCGCACTACAACTACCACAAGCTGTCCCCGCCGCGGCCACTGCACCCCACCTCGCCGGCCCCTCTCAGCGAGCTGAAGGAGGCCACGCCCTCGCCGGTCAGCGAGTCGCACAGCGAGGAGACGGTGCCCAGCGACAGCGGGATCGGGACGGACAACAACAGCACCTCTGATCGGGGAGAGAAGGCGGGCTGTCTGGTGGGCGTGGCCGGGCTGACCACCGGGGTGGGCGGCGGGGCCGGGCTGCTGATGCCCGGGGTGATGAGCTCGGCGATGGCGCCGGGGGGCCTGGGTCTCGGCGGCAGAGGCCGGCGACGGCATTCGCCGGCGGTGATGCTGGAGCACCCCTCCCCGACCCCCTCGCCGCTGGGGGCTAGGTCGCCCCCCGACCCGCGGCGGCCCCACCCGGCCGCCCCGGCCTCCGCCTCCTCCCTGCTGGGACACAAGGAGAAGCACAAGCACAAGTGCAAGCGGCGGAGTCACGGCTGCCCGGGCTACGACAAGCTGAAGAGGCAGAAGAGGAAGCGCAAGAAGAAGTACCTGCACCTGCGCTCGCGGCGCCAGGACCCGGACTTCCTGGCGGAGCTGGACGAGATCGTGGTGCGGCTGAGTGAGATCCGCATAGCGCACCGCGGTGCGGGCCACCGGCCGGGCACCGGGATGGGCGTGCACGCCGGGGCGGGCAGGGTGCCCGGGGCCGCGGGAGCCAGAGCCCCCGGGGGCCTGGGGGGCGCCGGCGGCCCCCCGCCACATCACTATCTCTCCCGGGACCTCCTGCCCACCATCTTCAGGATCAACTTCAGCGGGTACTACTCGCCGCACCCCGCGTACAACTGCGACCCGCTGCATTACGTCCGCAAGCCGGACATGAAGAAGAAGCGCGGCCGCCCTCCCAAGCTCAGGGAGGCCATGTCGGACGTCCCCTACGTGCCGGGCCTGGGCTTCCCGCTGTCCAGCGGGGGGTTCTACCACCCCTCCTACGGCATGCCCTACTCTTCCGGGCCCTTGGGGCTGGGCTACTACCGGGGCTACCCGCCGGCCAGCGCCCTGTACCCGCATCCCCACCACCAGTCTTCCCACGCGGGGCCGTCCCACCACTCCCACCACTCCTCGTCGTTCCCCCCTCCGCCGCCGCCGGCCTCCTACATGCACCACCACCACCCGTCCCACCTGCTCCTCAACCCCTCCAAGTTCCACAAGAAGAAACACAAGCTGCTGCGGCAGGAGTTCCTGGGCGCGGCGCGCTCCCCCGTGCTCTACCCGCCCATGTCCTCCGAGCTCTCCTTCAACTGGCACCACAAACACAAGCACCGCCACAAGCACCGCGAGCGCGGGGCCCAGGACGAGGGCGACGAGGCGGCGGTCCGAGGGGCCGCGGCGGGCCGGACCGGCGCGGGCCTCCCGGAGGGCGGGGCCCCGGGGAGAGGAGAGCTGAGAGCGGGCGGGGCCGCGGGGCTGTCGGAGCCCCTGCAGCGGTGCCGCTTCGGGCGGGAGCCGGGAGCGGTGGGGAGCGGCGCCGGCAAGCCAGTGGCCGCGGCCGCCTCCGCCAACTCGCCGTCGTCCACCTCGTCCGCGTCCTCGGCCGACAAGTACAAACGCAAGGACAGCACCGCGTCCTGCCTGGGGCCCTCCCGGCTGACGCTGGGCGGCGCCGGCGCCGGCGGTGTGCGGGGGCGGCCCCGTGCCCCGGACTCCTGGTTCCGGGTGGGCGGCAGCGAGGCGGACTACGGGAAGCTCTCGCGGGACCAGGCGGCCATGACGGCGTCCGGCCGGGGGCCCTTCTCGGACGGGCGTGTCGAAGACCCGGCGGGCTGCTCGGACAGCGAGGACGAAGACGACGATGAGGACGAGCCCCTCACGCCCACGGAGGAGGCCGAGGCCGGGGGCCCGGAGCCCCCGGGCCACACCAACCTGTTTGCGTCGGCGCTGACGCGCAACTCCCTGAAGGCGGCGGGCCGGAGCAGGAGGCCCGAGGGCGGGGCGCCGGAGGGGCCCGGCTTCGCCCGCGCCGACCGTCTGCAGAGGAAGGACCGCTCCAGCTCGGCAGAGAGGAGAGAAACGGGTGAGTCAGCCACACCTTGGTTTTGAGTTACAACGGGGCAGCGGTTTGAAGGGGGCCTGCCACGGCATCTATGGAGGAACTGGAGAGATGAGATACAGCTGTGTCGGCTTGCTTTGTGGAGAGAGAGAGAGAGAGAGAGAGAGAGAGAGAAAAGCTTTTCTTTATTTTTAGCCACCAGAAATAAGTGCAGTACGAGGCTGGAAGGCATTTCCGTTTGTATTAATTTGTTCTTGGAGGCTTGATGGTGAAATCAGTAAATCCTCTGTGAATACTGTCGTCCTTGCGCATTTGATTTTGATTAACCAATTTGCACAGAAACCTTTTTTTGGCCTAAATTATGAAGGACATTAGCGGAAGGTTATTGTGCTCCCAAATTATTATTTTTTTTCACATAACAAAACTCCGCATTGATGGACGTGGTGGCAGGTCGTCCTGATCAGATCACGGCAGCGGCGGGGCCTGGGGAATAGACGAGGTGGCTCGAAAGCGCCGATGACTCACGGCCCGCAGAGCGTTCACGGCAAGAGCAGGTTCTGATTTCCCCCCCCCGAGCGCCCCCTTGAGCGGCAGGACCGGAGTGAGCACTCTGAGCCGCTGCGTTTGCCTGCTGTCACTCCGCACAGCCGGGGGGCCCCCTTGAAACCGTCTGGAGTGGCCAGACGAGAGGAGGGCCCGGCCGGGCGCTGCACCGCGGGGTTGAGCGTGGAATCAATTTGCTTCAATCAAAGTTCTCTCCCTTGTCTCCCGGAGCCCTTAATAACCATCCCCGCAGTCTGGGCAGACTGGGAAGTACCACGGGAAGCACGGCTGAAGTACAAACAGCCAAACAAAACCGCGGGCGGACTAGGACGCACATTAAGTGCGCGCACGCATGTACCGGCCTTGACATTTGCTGGCCCTTATGGTCCTTATGAAGGGCTTGGCGGGGGCCCGGCCCCCCCATAAGAGCTTAAACTGGTCCGTCGGATGCGGTGGCTGCAGTGCGTCTTGCCCGCCACGGTGGATATTGCGTTTCCGCCCGGACCGCAGTTCTGACAAGGAGGCCGCGTTTGGCCACGGCTATATTTGGTAGACATTTTAGATCAGCAGCACCCGGTAATGGGCCAAGTTGCACGCCTGCGCCAACAACGCCGTCGCCGGCGGGCCTAATCCACCCTGCTGGAGAGCTCTAAGGCAGCGCACGTGTGTGTGGTGTGTGTGTGTGCATGCGTGCGTGTGGTGTGTACGTGTGTGTGTGCGTGGGTGTGTGTGTGTGTGTGCGTGTGTGTGTGTGCGCGTGCGCCTGTCTGTGGACCGCATGTGGGATGTTGACGTTGGCGCGTTGCTCAGATAGACTTCTTGTTTCCCTGCGAGACAGCGGCTCAGACCCAGGCCGAGCAGATCCAGGATGAAAGACTCACACTGGGAGGGTGAGACACGTGGTGGACCGAATTAGGAGGAGGGGAGCTGGAGAGGGCGGGGGAGGAAGGAGGGGGTCGCGTGGTTGAGAGGAGGACGAGGACGTGCAGAGATGAGATGACAGTATGACGGCACCACGTGACGACCGAGTCGGGATCAGGGTAGAAGAAGACAAGGAAAGGGGACACGGTGGGGAGTATTGACGAAGAGGGCGCCGTGTTAAACACACAGATTATTGAACGAGAAGGCCTGTGGAAACAGTGCTTCCCGGGTTCTGACAGGTCAGCTTCGGGGCGTGGGGGTGAGGGGGGCCCGACAGGATGGGGGGGGGGGAGGGGGGGGGGGGGGGGTTGAGCTTTACACTGGATGAGAAGCAGTGAAATGGTTAACAAGGCACACTATAAAATGTTAACCAGGGCAGCGAGGGCAGGTTGGGTCCTGAGACGCGAAGGACAGGCGAGGACACCAAGCCGCGGGAGCGCACGGGAAGTGGCGTGGAAGGAATGGCGTGGGTTCTATAAAAACATCACAGTTTGGGCAAATGAAAAGACATTGTGAAACTGGGGTTGGGGGGGGGGGGGGGGGATGTGCGATAGGGAGTCTTGTAAAGCAACGGGGTAATGGCGAAGGAGTGCACACATGCCGACCGCTGTAACAGGGCTTGTAAAGATGTACTGGGAATGACGGGGGGGCAGGGGGGGGAAGAGAAAGAAGGGGGGAGGTTGGGGGGGGAGAAAGGGAGGAACCGAGGGTGCACACAGAGACCCACGCCCAAGGAGCTTGGGGTTGAGTTACTAGAGCAGATCAGCGCCATGGGGGCGCTTAAATGAATGACCCGACAAGGCCGAGAAGGGAAGAGCCAGGATGAGGGATACAAGGGGAGATGGAGTGCCGTAGAGAGGGAGACGCAAGGGTGGGGAGGAAGAAGAGTTAAATAGAGGACTGGGCGATGAATAAAGCAGGAGCTACGTGCGGCGTGGCACTCCGTCACGGCGGGAGGCCTGGTAGCGCGCGCGCGGCCCTATTATTAGGAGCCGATACACCTAATGGGCGCCGAACGGTCCCCGCTGGCGGCGCATCGGGGGCAATTACCGCAAGCTGGACGCAAAAGTGTGTGCGCCGCGCTGGAACGTTGCCAACGCGGCGGTTCGGCAGCCGCTAGCCGCATCGCGGCGCAGGCCTGCAGATCAGGCTACCTGTGGTCACGTAAACGCGCATCAGCATGCCGTCGCTTTGTTTTAAAAGGCGTAATTATCTTAATTCAGGCTTTTTGGGGGGAGGGGGCCGGGGGGGGGGATCCTAGCTTGAAGCGCAGATGGTCGGTGTGTGACACACATTGGCAGAATGTGGTGGTTTTTTCCTAGTAAATAGTAGACATCGCGGGGGGACGCCCACGCTCCTCTGTAAACGACTGCGCGCGGAGATGGGCTAGCCACTGATTCACCGCCGGGCTACACAGTTACTTCCCTTGTCACTAATTATGAGAGCCGCCGTCCGTGTCCTCTGTGTCTCTCTCACCAAGGCTCCTCCGCCGGCCAGGCCCATCAGCCCCCTCTGTTCCACCCGCACGCCGCCGCCGCCTCGGCCCGCCTCTCGCCCTGCCGCGACTACTGCATGGACGCGCCGCAGTCCCACCCCGCACACCACCACCACCACCACCACGGACACAGCCACGGTCACCCGGCCGGCAACGCCCCCAAACACAGCCTCCACCAC
This sequence comes from Urophycis tenuis, assembly GCA_036785325.1. Classification (NCBI taxonomy): domain Eukaryota; kingdom Metazoa; phylum Chordata; class Actinopteri; order Gadiformes; family Phycidae; genus Urophycis; species Urophycis tenuis. The sequence goes on along the minus strand of JAXIVH010000019.1, from coordinate 5,862,509 downwards.
GTCAACAAGATCCTGCGCGCCAAGAAGCTGCAGAGGCAGGCGCGGACGGGGAACAACGTGGTGAAGAAGCGCGGCCCCGGGCGCCCCAGGAAGTACCCGCTCCCGTCGCCGCCGCCCTCGCCCCAGTCGCCGCCCACGCCGCCGCCGCCGCCGCCCCCGCTGGCGCCGGCACTGCTGGCGGCCGACGAGACCCAGGGCCGGCAGCGGGCCGGGGAGAGGGACAGGGCAGGGGGAGGGCCTCTGTCCAGAGGGTGGGAGGGGGACACGGTGACGGACGCCATCGAGTTGGTGGTCCAGGGCCAACGCAGGAAGGGGCCGAAGAGGAAACACTGGGAGAGAGACGGGGGTGAGGAAGAGGAGGAGGAGGAGGAGGCAGAGGAGGAGGACGAGGACGAGGAGGACGAGGACGTGGAGGGGGACGAGGGAGAGGGGGACGAGGACGCGGAAGTAGGAGCGGCCGGGGAGTGTCCGGTAGGCAGAGTGGAGAACGTGGGCGGCCTGGTTGCAAGGTCTGCAGCCGGGGGAGGAAGAGGCTGGATCACACCGGAAGACCTCCACCTTTTTCGGGGGTAAGCAAACTTTTTATTACAAGGACACTATGTTTGTCATGTAAGATCTCCCATGTTGGGCCACTTAAAGATAACTCATTTTACAAGGAGATAGGTATATATACGTATATATATATATATATATATATATAATTTACACACACACACACACACACACACACACACACACACTCACATACATTTATCAAACTGAGTAATCACAAGAACATTAGAGACCAAGTCATGGTTCTAATTTTAGCTCACTGGAAAGCAAGCCAGATGGCAACTGCTCCCCGGAACGCCCAGGCACCGTCTCCAGGGAACAGGCTCCGCCCATGCCTATAACCAGCCAACGGGAGAAGAGGCCTGCCAGACCTCCAAAGAAAAAGTTCCAGAAGGCGGGGCTTTACTCTGATGTTTATAAGTCTGACGAGTGAGTGTCAATGAACGGGTTTTACCACTCTTGAGAAAACTACAAGTCACACATGTATATTACTGCATGTCAAACATCCTATCAAATGTAACTGTGGTCGTTGTTGTAATTTTGTGCGATAGCCCCCGGAGCCAGCTTCTGCAGCTGAAAAAGGAAAAGCTGGAGTATATTCCTGGGGAACATGAGCATGGCTTGTTCCCCGCTCCAATTCACGTTGGTATGTCTAGAAATCCATTACGTTACCCTGTTATGGATTATTTGTTTTACTTGACCAAATAAGGCGATCACTGCAGTATGGAGAGAAGTGGAGAAGTGCATGAATTTGATGGCATGCAGTTACATTTAAGGAATACAGAGGCCGCTTGTAAAAGCATACATCACCTCACACTACCACCGAACAAAATATACCTCAAAAACCCAAAGTCACTGAAGACCATTAAGAATATGCATGCATACTGCATGACTTATGATCCAAAACATACAACGTATTCTGCAAATATTGTATTTTCTCCTGGTACATGGCCTTTTTAGGCCTTCATCTCACCTCTTGTTTGCTTTTCTTTAGGCAAGTACTTAAGACAGAAGCGCATTGATTTCCAGTTGCCTTACGACATCTTGTGGCTGTGGAAACACGACCAGGTGACGTGTCTCGTCGAGACGTTTGAAGCCTGTTTTTCGGAGAGAGGCGTGTTTTTTTTTTTTTTTTACCGTGTTCCCCTTTGTGCTCACCGCACGTTCTGTCTGCTTTTTGCCTTCCAGCTGTACAAGAGGCCCGATGTCCCCCTTTACAAAAAGATTCGCTCAAGTGAGTAGCCTGGCGTCTGGCGTCTGGCCCCCGTTGATTCCCACAACGGTGTGGCGGTGTGTGTCGCTCCCCACGGTCGATCACCCTTTTGTCCATCCTCTCCCACCGTTTCATCCTCATCCAACCGGAGAACGCGCGCATGGGGTTTGACAGTCGCCAAAAAAGCCCCCAAAGCAACCCGACCAACGTTGTGTCCTTCCTTTTGTGTTCCAGACGTCTACGTGGACGTGAAGCCCCTCTCCGGGTACGAGGTGACCACGTGCAACTGCAGATCTCCAGACGACCCCACGGAAAAGGCCTGCCTGGACGACTGCCTGAACAGGTATCATAGCGGGGGAAAATACGACCCGGGCAGCATTTCAACAGCGAGACGGCTGCCTCGCATCTAAGTTTCCCCGGAATACAATACAAAATCAGTCTCTTTGGGGATGTATCGAGTGCCAGGTGCAACCAGAGACTTGAAACGCTCGGGGGATGAACGGCGCGCTTGTGAAGTGAATCGCGTGCTCGTGGGTTTTTTTCCTTCTTTTTTTCCACACTGGCATATTAATGGGTAGGATATTATAGCAGCATTTTTGAAGTGTGAACTGAACTGAGATTCATCTATGGAACTGATATCGACTGATACCCCCCCCCCCCCCCCCCACCCCGCCCCCAGCTACATCTCTCCTCAACACAAGCATGTGTACCGTCTTAACTCCTCAAACCCAAATGCTATGTCGTTATATTTATAACGTATCAAAGAGCACATTTATAAATGTGCTGAATTCTAACTCCGGTGGGCTTGCTGACTGCTGTTGTTGGAGAACAACAAGCACTGCAGAAACCTGATAATGGAGGCGGCTGGAGCAAAGCTATATGCTAGTAGACAAGAGTCCTTTGGAGCGCATCGGAGCCCCTTTCCCCCTGCCCCCCTAGTGGTGGGACATACTTGCGCGTGAACACCTTATTTATCGTCCCTGTGCGTGAGATGACATCATCGTAACCGTTGCGCGCGGTTCACGCAGCAGCGTTGCCAAGTGCCAACTGCACCTCTGAGCAGTTCACGCTCGTCAGTTGAAAGGGCGCGTCCACCCCCGACACTGCGGGCCAAGCGGCGACCAAGGCCACTGGAATTCCCCACTTACTGCTTTCCCCCCCACCCCCCCCCCCCCCCTCCCAGAATGAGCTTCGCTGAGTGCTCCCCCAGCATCTGCCCGTGCCGGGAGCAGTGCGACAACCAGCACATCCAGAGGCACGAGTGGGTCCAGTGCCTGGAGCGGTTCCGGGCCGAGGGCAAGGGCTGGGGCATCCGCACCAAGGAGGCCCTCCGCTCGGGCCAGTTCATCATCGAGTACCTGGGAGAGGTGGTCAGCGAACACGAGTTCAGGTGAGGGCGGGGGAGTGGTGGGGGTGGCGGCGCAGCGGATTCCCTTGCGTGCTACCACGACAGCCTATATGCAAAACACATTGTGCGATATATGCAAAACACAAGACTCTCTCGGTACATGCAAATGCGGCGTCCACATAGTTGCCACACAACGGGACATGTCGCTATGGAAGGGAATGTACGGAATTTGCAACATATCAATGGAACCTATATGGTTCCATTGATATGTATTTTGAAGCTATCAGCTATAAGTATGGCAGGAATGCTTTTCATCCCGGGAGATCCGGTGTAACGTCTGGTGTTCTTCCCCTGGGTGATCTCAGGAGCCGCATGATGGAGCAGTACTTTGCACACAGTGGACAGTACTGCCTCAACCTGGACAGCGGCATGGTGATCGACAGCTACCGCATGGGCAACGAGGCCCGCTTCATCAACCACAGCTGTGAGCCCAACTGTGAGATGCAGAAGTGGTGAGTGGTCACGCCAAGGTCACGGGTCTGCCCCGGTGTACGCACACACACACACACACACACACACACACACACACACACACACACACACACACACACACACACACACACACACACACACACACACACACACACAACACAAACACCCTACATACAAAGAAAATACATATAACAAGTAACCAAAAATCAACGTTGTCATACTTTGCCTGAATATCTAGTGCAATCTAAAGGGCATAAGAGGTTTGGTGTCACGAGTGAATAAACAACTCGATTCAATGCAGAGCCACATGGGTCTTGGATCTCATCCTGAATTAGCACTGAGAGGTGGTGGCGGTTAGGCACCGTGAGACGAGATGACGGTTATTGTTATGAAGTGTTGTGACTGTTCTGACGGCGTCTTTAAATAACATTGTGAGGTCTGCAAGCCTTTTGTTCTGTTTTTTTCTTGAGGGCTCTTAGAAACAGTTGCTGCGGCACTGGTACCTCACGTTTTTTTTTGTGTGTGTCTTTGTTCAGTTTGGGAACTTCACCGGCCCGCCTCTTTTGTGTTGACTGTGCACTTTCAGCGCAGCACATGCGCTACGGCACACGAAGCGAAGAAACGCAATCAATCAAACCCCCGAAGCCGCTGGCCGTGGATGAAACAACTGTGTCGTTGAAAAACTCCCCTTTTCACGGGCGGAAAAAGGCAAACTCTTGCTGTTGGCCTTCGAAGGGGCAGATCTGGTTTTGCCGGTGAAGTGGGGCCCTAATGAGATCAGGCATCATCCACTCTCTCCCAGAGTCTAGCCGGGATAACTGGTTTAAAGGGGGCCTCGTGGCCGCGCTGCGAGCAAGGATAAGGCGTAATGCTGTCGGACATCCAGTTTAGCAGCCTCTCCGGTCCGGGGAGCCTGTCAAGCACGCCACTCAAAGTGTTCCCTTTGAGTGGAGTCTGAAGGATGCTCGCCGTGAAAGGATTAAAGTAAACTTGCAGAACCGCATCTCAGGAAAAAAAAAAACCCCTCAAGGACTACAGACAGACAGACGACACACCACCGTGACCCAAACGCTCCCCCCCCCCGTCCTCCATCGTTGACCGGCCCTGGGCCACCGCGATGACGAGGGCCCCGCACAGAGCAGCCTCCGCGTGTCTTGTTTCCTACTGCGTGCGTCGGTGGTTGGGGTTGGTCGCACTGACATAAACAGCAGACGGGTCAGAATCTCCTCCTCAGCGCCATGCATGGCGGCTCGTCCGTCTCGTGCAGCAGAGGGGAAGAAAGGGACCGCAGGTAGTGCGGGCGGCGTACGCCGACATCGCTCCCGCGGGGGGGGGGAAGTGCTGAAGCAGCTGTTTAGTTGCCTTTGTTCTCATCTTTCTTTTCTTTTTTTTTTGTTACCGCGCGGAAGGAATAAACGATCGAGGCGAACACGGCGCTGGGTTCCGGCGGTTCTGTGTGCTCGGAAGGCGCCGACGGAACCTCAGCCCTCTGGGAGGAGGGGCGGGGCTGCGGTCCGCGGGGGGCCGCCGCGTCAGCACTTTCACTCCTAAGACGCGATGGGAACGAGTTATTTGGCGAATATGGCGGTCACAGGTTCACAGGCAGGGCCGCAAACCCGAGCATTTTGGCGCACGCTAATGGGATCTATTGAGTGTTCAAATCAACGTTGCAGTGTGTAGACGTGGTCATGGCGAGGCGGGGGGGGGGGGGTGTATTTGAGTTTGCTAGTGTGTAATACTCTTAATACTACTGCTAATACACATGCATTAATACTCCACACACACACCCGCACGCAGACACACACACACACGCAGAATGACAGCTGCTCTGTTGAGTTTGAATGCTCTGACACTGATGCCCGGCTGGCTGCAGGTCGGTGAACGGCGTGTACCGGATCGGCCTCTTCGCGCTCAAAGACATGGGCAGTGGCACGGAGCTCACCTACGACTACAACTTTCATTCCTTCAACACAGAGGAACAGGTAGGACCACAGGCCGCCCCGCACTGCAGCTTTTGAATTTTTACATTCATTTTATTCATCTTTGTACTTGTCGTTCAGTCTATGTCTTGTCAAGTCTAGTCAAGTAACATGTATATATTAGGGATGCACCGATACCGATACCAGTATCGGGTATCTGGCCGATACTTCATTAAAATACTCGTATTCGTTTTTAATTGCCGATACCACGCACCGATACCACTATGCCAGTAGCCTACATCAAACCGGCCGTATGCAGAGATGAGTTGTCCTACCTAACTAACTCGGGGGAGATAATGAATGAGCAGAAACTCGGAGATTCTGCCAAAGGCTTGTGTGTGTGAATGTTCGCTGCGAAAAGACGTAACAGTAGGCCAAGTCATGTCGGCGATTTGGGCATATTTTAAGATAAAGCGTCATCCGGCAGAGTGTAAGATCTGTAATGCTACGGTGTCGAGAGGCGGAAAGGAAAATACTTCCTTTAATACAAGCAATCTGATAAAACATCTTAAGACGCACCATAGTGCTTAGTACACAGAGTTCACTAATGCTAGCGGCGTAAGACCGAAGCAGCCAACCTTATGACGTCTTGCAAAAGCGAGAGAAAATGTCCAAAGACAACTCACGGGCAATACAAATAACAGAGGCACTTACTCACTTCATAGCGCTCGATGACCAGCCACTTTCAGTTGTTGATAATGTCGGATTTCGCCGTCTTCTAAAAGTGCTAGAGCCCATATATGAGATTCCCAGTCGCCTCTACATCACCGATGTGATGTTGCCAAAGGTGTATGATAAAGTGAAAGATCACGTTGACGTCATTTGACAACATAGTTCGTTGATTTGTTTAGCCTTTCTGAAGAAACATGGGAATAGTGCCACATGGTTTGTGTACTTAAAAGAAGGATACTTTTGATAACTGAAATGTGATAATGTGCTTATTAAGCAATAGTTCTGATCACTTTTTGTGATTATTTTTGTTGTTATTCGCTTTATCTGGTTATATTTACATTTTGTCTAATGTGATGGCATTTTGTCTTTGAAGGCTTTTTTGTTAAAACCAGAAAGTTCTGTTTAGTTTTGGCTTGGAATAGCCTGTTCATTTGGTATAGCCTTACTAAAGGCTTGACATAATCTTCAGAGGAGAAAATAAAATCTGCCTTCAAATGAATTGCACTTCTTTCATAGAGATACAATCTAGAAAGTATCGGTATCGGTACTCGGTATCGGCAAGTACACAAATAAAAGTATCGGTATCGTATCGGTTTGTAAAAAAGTGGTATCGGTGCATCCATCCATGGATGGATGGCTGGAGTTACCAGTGGCCAAAGACAAATTAAATCAAGTGAACTTTGCTTGTGTTGTCGAGCAGCCAAAAGTTTTTTTTTTTTTTTACGGAGGGAAGCACTTTCTCAAACCAGGGCTATTGCCTCTCATAAAATCTGTGCATTCATAGTGACTCTTTTTGTGTCTTCTCACCCTTCTTCCATCTTGCCCGCTGGCCCCCCCCCCGGCAGCAAGTGTGTAAGTGCGGCTCTGAGAGCTGCCGAGGGATCATCGGCGGGAAGAGCCAGCGGATTAACGGCCTCCCCGGGAAGGCGGGCGGCACCCGGCGTCTGGGTCGCCTCAAGGAGAAGCGCAAGTCCAAACACCAGCTCAAGAAACGGGTGAGCCCAACGCCGCCACCGCTGCCGTGGAGAGATTTAGATAAGCGAGTTTGCTGCTGGTTTAAAAAAAAAAAAAAATTACAGAAAAACAACAAAAAAAAACTGTAAAAAAACAAATCATCAAAACGGAAAACAAAAAAAAATGTGAAAAAAACAAATCATCAAAACGGAAAACAAAAAAAAAACTGTCGACTTGATGACTGGGAGGAAAAAAAATGCTCGGCCCAGATTGAGACAACAACAACCGTTCTGGTGCGTGTGCTGTTTAATTGATGACCGCGCACGCGCGCAGACGCGGGCCCGGCTTCCGTGTAACGGACACCGGCGCGGTGCAGAGCTGCTGCTGCTGCTGCTGCTGCTCCTCTCGTTGAATTTAGGTGCGGCGCATATCTAGGCCACGCGCGCCTCCTCGTCTCACGGGGAGGGGGGGGGGCTCCAGAGCGCGCCACGAGCTCTCTCTGATGGCAACTTTGAGTGACGTGCGGAGAGCTCCACCTGCATGTCTCTCGACAGATAGCGTCTGGAGACGAGCAAAGATAATACGCTGGCCTCCGCTTGAGACACCACACAATTAGTGTTTCCAGAGAGTTACAAAATGTCCCGCGCTTCTGACCTCCGCGTATGGCCGCGTGTTTAAATAAAATACGAAAGAAAAAAAAAAAGTCTTGGGAAGTCGTAAACGTGTGTCTGTCCACGTCTGCAGGAGGAGGAGACGGGTGACAGCAGCAAGCTGTACCCCCACCTCATGAAGCCCATGTCTAACAGAGAAAGGTACGGCACACACACACACACACACGCACACACATTCATACACGATTAGTAAGACAAGATAATGGATGATAATTGAATAGGACAAAGGGAGACGCTTGTTTTGGGGGGTTTGCTCCTTTGTGCACAAAATCGTTTTTGTAGGAAAAGCGTTTTACGCTAGTCCAACAGCACACCGTCACATGACGGACAGCACAGACGGCTGGAGAAGCCAATAGACCCCTCTCAGACTGTTGAAGCACCTTCTCAATGTCTCCCCTCTCTTCTCTCTCTCTGCCCCCCTCTCTCTCTCTCTCTCTCTCTCTCTCTCTCTCTCTCTCTCTCTCTCTCTCTCTGTCTCGCTCTCTGCGCCATTGCCCATCGGTACAGGAACTTTGTGCTGAAGCACCGGGTGTTCCTGCTGAGGAACTGGGAGAAGATGCGCGAGAAGCAGGAGCTGCTGAAGCGGGAGGGCGAGCGAGACCGCGACGCCAGCAGCCTCTCCATCTACGCCCGGTGGGGCGGCGTGATCCGCGACGACGGCAACATCAAGTCGGGTACGTGTCGGGTCAGCGCTGTGCGCCGCGCCGCGCTAGCTAGCTGGCTACATCCACAACAGCACATGTACGCTGCATACGTCCCTAATGGGATTCTTACATCAATGATGTATAACCTCGAAGCACTGCTCTGTACTGGTCTACACACCCATGCAGAGTACTGTAGATATATGGTGGATACTCTACTTTAAAGGGCTTTGAAGCACGCAAATATGGGGCCGAGGCGACCTAAGATCACGCAACGCAACGGGCGCCGAACGCACACACACACACACACACATACACACGTGCGGCTACGCAGATTGCATGCGTTCATTGAGCGCTCTGTGGCGCTGCCGTTTTCCAGACGTCTTCCTGACCCAGTTCTCGGCGCTGCAGACGTCGCGCTCGGTGCGCACGCGGAGGCTGGCGGCGGCTGAGGAGAACACGGAGGTGACGCGCACCGCCCGCCTGGCGCACATCTTCAAGGAGATCTGCGACATGATCACCAGCTACAAGGGTCAGTCGCGTGTCGTGATGTCGTGTTGTGATGGCCTAGGCCCGTCGTCCCGGGGCGGATGTTGTGATGCGACACAATTTTGTTTTGTGTGTGCGATGTTATATTGTGTGTGGCGTTAGCAAACTAACAGGTTAGCAGGTTTTTACGTTGGGCCCGGGTTGCACCATTGGTTGATGCAAATGGACTCTTGGTGAATTCATTGTTGTGCCCTCCGGAGGACGGCAGCATTATATTTGCATCCTCTGAGATCACGTTGATGTCGATCTTTGGAGTCAACCGGACGATAAAAGTATTGTGGAAACAACAAATCTATATTTCACCCCCCCCCTAATCCCTTAAGGGCAAAGTCAAGTTCAATAGCACTGCCCTCAACATAGGAACTAAATGCATTGTTGTCGTTTGCCTCTTGACATTTTCTTTTGATTTATGTACTTCCTCAAGTACACTCAAAACATGAGCATGGGTAGGACTATTTAGCATGGGGCTCACTGTGAGACTGTGACCAAACGCCATGGTAAACCTTAGCACATGCCATATGTCACTTTTTGGACACACTAAATGTGTTCAGTTTTTCTTTAAGTTTGTCCAAATAGTTTGACACGATCCCGATTCCGCCATGCTCTGTGCCCAGTTCCTAACAGCAGTGCTGCGTCTCCCTGGGGTATTTCTATGGTTCCCACGTTTCCCCGCTCTAAGTCAGCTCTCTCTCCGCTAAGAGCCAGCAGGTGTGAAGACGTAATGTAAACACTGATAACAGCTGCATCTTTAAGCCCCCTGTAGAGGAGACCAGTAGCTTAGTCTGCAGCTGTTGCAGCGCAGAAACCAAACTCCCATCGCCTTGGATTGTAACTGGGAGTTTCAGCCAGCTCAGGTATACTAGGATCATGGCATGTGACAGTTGGATTATGTATGTAGTTTTAGGCAATAATTTACTGTCATGATAACCAAAAGGAACTCCACAGGATCATGGCATGTGAATTTATTACAACAACCCCTTTAGCAGATTCAAAAGGAAAGAAGGAATGAAAGAATGCTATTTTGGTTGCTTGTGAGACTCACGCAATTCCAATGAGATGTTTCATTTCAAGCAACAGTTGTATTGTAATGCACTGCTTCGGAACGATGTCGCCCAGGAGGTGAATAACAACAGCAAGCCTCCCTCAGGGGAACAAAGTGTGTTGGAAACATCACACGGCCCATAAGTCAGGGTATTGTATGCATAGCGGTCCCCCTGGGGTACAGCTGGCAACACAATTTCACCTCTGAAAGGCGCTGGCTCCCCTATACACAGAGTTAATATTGACTTTAATCGGTACGTTGCATTGAAAGGTCCTGTCACACGTCATACACCACGCACACGCAGAACGTAACCCCTCTCCTCCCCTTCTCTCAGATTCGTCTGGTCAGACCCTTGCCGCTCCCCTCGTCAACCTTCCATCCAGGAAGAGGTGAGTGTGTGTTGTATAAGGCAGGCAGCATCCACGAGCTAACAAACATACTTCATGCCTTCTCAGTTCTTGGGGAATGCTTATCCAATTGCGTAGGCTCAGAGAACGCAATCTTTTTCTTCTCAACAAACGCGATTGAAGGAAGCCCTTGCCCTTGTCCTTCAGCACCACCGCTATGTATACTGAGAGCTACGGGCCAAATCGTTCTCCTGGCGTCGATCTGTGTTTGCATGAAGGCACACATTGTGCTCACATCGGGGATGAATGATTCAGACTTCATTATGATGGAAAAAGTTGTGTTGTGACGTGTGCATGTATGCATTTTTTTTCCGCACGCGCGCAACCCATATGCATTCTTAAAAAAATAGATTCTTCCCCTTGTGAGCAATTTGGTACGGAGTGCATAACTCGATCGAGGGGATCTGGGACAAAATCCAAAACAGCACCGCCCCTCGTGTCTAGCCTAGGCCCATCTCCCGGGGCGGTGAGGTAAACACGCGGTCGTGAGCGCGGGATGGTCTCGGCGCGGCCCTCTTGTGTGTCCCCTGACCCCTGACCCCTGACCCCTGTCTGGTTTGCCCCCGTGAACCCCCAGGAACAGCCAGTACTACGAGAAGGTGTCGGACCCCCTGGACCTGAGCACCATCGAGAAGCAGATTCTCACCGGCCACTACAAGACGGTGGAGGCCTTCGACACGGACATGCTCAAAGTGTTTCGCAACGCAGAGGTACGGAGCGTGCCTGCTTTTTATTTATTTTTAATTTTTTTTATTTATTCCCCGGGTGCTTTTACGTGAGGGTATTACAAAAAAACGCGCGCTTAGCTTTGCATCGGCGTTCTTTTTGAACCGCGCGTCATTCATTATTCATAGCGGTTTCAAGGCGCGTGCGTGCGCGTGTGTGTGTGTGTGTGTGTGTGTGTGTGTCTGTGTGTGTGTGTGTGTGTGTGTGTGTGTGTGTGTACAATGCGCGGCCCGCGTCAAAGCATTACTGATAATGGCTAATCTTTTTCTTTGAAAAAAAGCCTCCGGTTTTGCCCCCAGAACGCGGGAGCGGGTGTTAGCGGTCTCCTGTGGCGAGCGCGCCTAGCGGAGTGTGGCGCGGCGTGTTGTTTACGTCCGCCGGTGCCGCGCTAACAATAGTCATGTGCTAACGAGGCGGGACCGGCCCAGCTGTGCGGGCTGCGTATGGATTTAACGCACAGCCGAGCGCCCGCGCCTCAAGCATTGACGAGCAGGCGGCGAGGGACACACGGCTGCCGTCGAAACGCGTCGGTGGATAGGAAATGTGGCCAGAAGGATGCCACTAAGGCGAATGCAAAGTAAACCCTCTGAAGTCGTCGCCGTCGACTTCCTATCAACTTCCATGTGTGAATGTTTGATCCCTATTTGGACAATGTTATCCAACGTGTAGTTGTTTAGAAGTCATTGGGAAACACATGAAGGCTTTCCTCTGGTTTCATGCGTTCGTACGTACGACCACACACACACACACCCACACACACACACAAACACACACAATGCCAGCTCGATGTTCTACCAGAGTGTTGTACAGCTTCCTGTCCTCTTTGTGTTTAAGCAGCCCGGGCCGCTGGGCCGTTTTGATTTACATCTGTATAGTTTGCTAGTTTAAACAAGTGCTACTTGAGAGCTCTCAGGACCGCCAAGTCTTGGAGTAACACAAGCTGAAGTGGATCTCTTAAATAAGACCCCCTGCCCCTTCCCCTTTCACACACGCGCACATTTTAAGTCAAGCAGGTAGTTTATTGTGAACGCAAGGCTTATCGGGTGCAGCCACTTGTATCGTCCAGCCGAATATCCCCACTAGCATACCGCATGGTGTGCAAGAGTATGCAGCATGTGTGAAATGTTATTCACACCTAAGTCACAAGAAACGGAGTACTCCTACTAGTATAGGTAGTATTATATGTACTATATCCGGCAAAAAACTACAGCCGCTTGGGTAAACTGATGGTAATAATAATAATGATTAATTTTATTTGTATAGCGCTTTTCAAAGACCCAAAGTCAGTTACACAATGGAACAAAGAAAGACGACAGTGCCGCATATATATTATACATACATACATACATTCAGAGGTACGTACATACATACATACATACAGAGATACATACATACAGAGGTACATACATACATACATACATACATACATACATACATACATACATACAGAGGTACATACATACACAAGACAAGAAATAGGGACAGGACAGGAGCAGTAGCAGTCCAATGGGCCGAGATGCAGGGGAGAGTGGCAGGGTGGGATGAGGGGGTGGTGGGGCATGAGGAGGGGAGAGGGCAAGGGAGGGGATTGTTAGGGTTATGGATAGGGGAGGTCGTAGGCTTGTGAGAAGAGGTATGTTTTTAAACGGGATTTGAATGTGGGAAGTGAAGGGGTGTCACAAACAGATTGGGGGAGTGCGTTCCAGAGACGCTCTCTCTCCACCGTGCTGACCCGCCCCCCCCCCCCCCCCCCCCCACAGCGGTACTACGGCAGGAAGTCGTCCGTGGGCCGGGACGTGGGCCGGCTGAGGAAGGCGTACTACAGCGCCCGCCACGAGGCCGCCGTGCAGATCGACGAGATCGTGGGCGAGACGGCCAGCGAGGCGGACAGCTCAGACTCGCTGGAGCGAGACCACGCCCACCACGCCGGCGCCCACGACAAGGACGACGACGTCATCCGCTGCATCTGCGGGATGTACAAGGACGAGGGCCTCATGATCCAGTGTGAAACATGCATGGTACGCAACCCCCCCCCCCGGGGCGCCTCTTCCTTCCTGTTTACTTCCTGTGTCTCATCCTCCTCCTTCATGTTTACTTCCTGTTTCTCATACTCTTCCTTGCTATTTATTTCCTGTCTCATCCTCCTCCTTCATGTTTACTTCCTGTGTCTCATCCTTTTCCTTGCTATTCATTTCCTGTGTCTCATCCTCTCCCTTCCTGTTTACTTCCTGTGTCTCATGCAAAAAACACAGTCGCGGAATGTTTACCCGGGTTGTCGTAACAACCGATGATGAATTGGTATGAGCTGATGGAAAGTGTGTAGCTTCTGACTGGTTAGTCAGTTGGTTTTTGAATGGGTGAGGTGGGAGTTTGTTAGGAGTTACAAGAAAGCATATGCCCGAGTACTCTTAGTGCATCGTTTAAACAAGGCGGTACGTTGAAGTGCGGACGGTGGTAGTTTTTTTTCTCCTTCAAACGGCAGTGGATAGTTGGCTGGCACATTATTTGTTATTTTTAGCCGCAGTGAAAACAGAGAAGGGGAGTGAGTCAAGTATAGCGAGTGTGCTCGATCTGAAATCAAAACCCCGGCAGCACACAGCCATGGTTTAATGTACAAATGGTTTTGGCCCTCGTGCCCCTGTTGCCCACCCAGTCCCCCAGAACCACGGTCTTACCCAACAACTCAGAGTGGTTGCAATCCCATTTTCATAGTGCGTGCTTGTGTGTGTGTGTGTGTGTGTGTGTGTGTGTGTGTTTTGAGATCTTAAGATGATTGAATTAGGCGGGCAGACAAAGTGGCTCAGGGCTACAGCGTGTGGGGTCAGAGCAGTCTTATTGAATCCAGTGGTTTGCGGAGAGCCGGGCTGAATAGGGGCTCAATACGCCGCTGACGGCTGTAGCGTCTGCGTACCCCCATGGCCGCCGTCCATTTCCAGACTCACAAAACGAATCACGTGGTTTTCCTTTTATCAAAGTTGGCGGCGCCGACCCGATGTCCGTTCAGCCTGTCTTCCTCTTCTGCGCTGTTGTTCCCTTGACTTTTTGTTGCCGTCGGAGTGAGTGAGCTGTCACGCTGTCTGACGGTTTCGTAGCGCGGCTCTGT
>JAXIVH010000019.1:5840660-5843160 GCA_036785325.1 Urophycis tenuis | reverse complement strand
GAGGAACTTACAAAGAAACACAATGCAGGATGGGAAGGTTGTCAATACGGTTGTGGTTTTTTCTAAAGGGTTCAGGACTACTCAGGGGGAGAAAGGACCCAATCTTTTTTTTTGTTTTTTTTTTGTTTCAGGTTTTTTTTTTTTTAGGTTTTTTTTTCGGCTTATTTAAATAGTATGATGCAAACGTTTTTATGGACATAGGAAGAGAACAGAAACACCATGCACTTGCAATGCATCGAATAAACGGCCTTTCAACAGTTTGCGGAAGGCTGCAGGCTGAAGACATAGGCGTTACCCGTACCAACAGGGGTAAACAAGAAAATGGCGCCCATTAGATTTAATGAGCGAAAAAAAACAAAAAAACAAAAAAAAAACAACAACCCAGAGAAGTGGTACCAGAGCGAACAACGGCCCCAGCAGGATTCCCGGCGGCTGGGAACGCTGGAGACCCGACGCCCCCTTGTGGGGAAGAGCTGCAATGATTCAAAACGAAAACTTAAGCTAATGCCAGAAAGTGTCAGGACTTGAAAAAAAAGATTAGAAAGCATAGGAGAAGCGAGTGAGCTTCGGAAAGAATGAAAAAAAAAACGAAACGAAAACGCTGCTGCAGAGCTTGGGCGAGAGACACATGGCCGATGAGGCGGGAACGAGGTCGGCTCCACTGCACTTTTGGCACTGAGGACACGGTGAAGCTCGGGTGTACCTGCGAGGGAACACACACACACACACACTAACGCTCTCGAGAGTCGGCTGATGCATTTTGGGGGAATTTGGCAGCGGCGGCGGGGCGACAAGCATATCTTGCTCTTTTCTTTAAGATGTGCAGACTTTCTTTTAAGATGTGCGGTCTCGGGTGAATGACGTTTTTTTTTTTTTTCTGTTTGTGTTTTTTTTTTGTGTCTTGTTGATTTCTTTAAAGTTATTATTGAGGCGAGGCGGTCAGCTTTGCCCTTTCTTATGTGGAAGTAACCTGATTCACCAGCTAAATTATATCAGGCGGTGGAACACTGGCCTTCATTGTAACGCCTTAGGAACGCCATGCTCCCCAGACTGGCTTGCGTGCGTGCGAGCGAGCGTGCCTGATTGTGTGTGTGTGTGTGTGTGTGTGTGTGTGTGTGTGTGTGTGTGTGTGTGTGCGCGTGTGTGCATCCACACTTATTTAGTGTTTGTATGCTAGAATCCTTGAAGATATAGATTTTTTTTTTTTTTAAGAGAAAAAAAAATTAAGGGCTTGATGGCAATTAACAGTTTTAAGAAAACTATGAAAAACAATACTTAACATGAAATGTATCGTGGCAGTCATATTTTCTTATATTCTGTTAGATGGCGGGGGAGGGGGTGGGGCAGATAGGGGCAGGGGGGGTGAGTACTGCGTATTGAAAGAGAATGGATTCCAGTTCTGTTTTTTTCCTCTTCTTCAGAATATACGATCCTGGTTGCCATGTTGAATGTTTAAAAAGTGTGATATCCAATGAGATTTTTTTCCCCCTGGAAGGCCTCTGCGAAAATGGGACCGCGTGTCCCGACGTGTTAAACTGACAGAGAATTGAGACACACAACTGGCTAGGAAAGGGTGAGAGGGAGATGGAGAGAGGTGGTGGGAAGCTGTACAGTGCCAACGTAATGTATATATACAAACTTTACACAAGGAACGTCTCCAAAAGCAATATCTTGATTATGGAATTTTTTTTTGGTGTATTGTACTGTACAGGACTCAGCCCTAAAATGTATTATGATTATTCTAATAATATGATAATTTCTTCCATTTGTATAACTACAATGAAGACCGTTAAGCTTAAAAGAAAAGGAGAGTTTTGTCCAGAATCCCACCCTTTGCGGTCCTATCCGAGCAACGTATATACGTTTTTGCTGCCTATAAATTCCATCTATGTACTTGCATGAACGAGAAGACTGTCGAACGGACATGGAAAGGCACCGGGACTTGATAGTCTTTGCATTGGCATCTCCGTCACTGTAAGGAATATTGTTAATAATATTACTTTTAAGGAGTAGAAAAGCTCCTTGATTTTTTGCTGCAAAGTGTTGAACACTAAAAAAACAAACCAACATAAAAATGTTATGATATTTTTTAACAAAGGTGACAGAGATAAAGAATACGCTGTCAGCTAGATATCATGTTATTTTCTTTTTCCTTTAAAAAAAAACAGAAATGGTTCCGTTTTGTGATAACAGTCATTGTATGATGCTTGTACTTGTATTTGTGTATTTTGTGTGATTTGTTTAGTTATTTTTAGACAATCACAAAATAAGATGCAAGCATTGTAAATGGCAGACTGGCAGACATTTTGTGATGTGTACAGTTTGTCAAAAACTTCTTCCACTCGTTAAAAGTTTGTAATTATGATTATAAAGTCATGGAAAATGCTGTTGGTTTTTACTTTTTTGTTTTATATTCTATTTGTTTTTTGTTTTTTGTTTGTTTTTTAATAAAAAAGCACTACATTATTGTGAATAGATTGATTGTGTTGTTTGGCCTTGT
>JAXIVH010000019.1:5825660-5835660 GCA_036785325.1 Urophycis tenuis | reverse complement strand
TACAACACGTGTTTATTATTTTTTTCCTCTGTCTGTAGGGAACCAGATATCGGAGCAGTCGCTACCCTTGTTCCTGTCGTCTCTGCAGAAACAGACCGAGGGAGGGGGGCTCCTCCGGCTTAGCCTTCAGGTGTGTCTCGAAAACACACCTCACTTGTGTTGTGTTTACAATTTACCGTGGACAATCATAGCGCCGCGTTCTTCTTTGTGTCTTTAGTGTTTATGTAGTTATGGCCAAAGGTGGATTGTTACAGAAGTATAATACAGCTTTTCCTTAACCCCCCAGAGAAACCGTTTCTGTCCAGACTTTGAAGACTTTGTGAAGATCCAGGAGCTCATGGCACTGAGAGATCCACTCAACAAAACGACTGCTTTACAGCTGGAGCAGGAGGGGCAGGGGGATTAGGACAAATATGAAATGGCTTACCCTGAACCTTGTGGCTTACCCTTCATATGAATGCATTTCTGTGAATAATGTTTTTTTATGGTTTTATAAATAAATGTATATGATTGCATAAGTATGTATTGTTGTCTTTTAATCATAGAAGACAACATTAAATTCCATATATACTATGTTTTTATTTTTTGTTCATGAAAATATACTTTAGAATGTATGTGTGTTGCCTATATTTTTAATAGAGAACGTCCAAGTAAAAAAAAAAAAAAAAAAAAAGCAAAGTCTGGTTACTGTCTGTCTCTCTTCGTGCTCTCGCGAGAGCCATCGCGAGATATTATTTTTTTGTACAAGACTCTCACCAGACGTTTTTTTTTTTAATTTTTTTTTTTAGGATTCTTGAATGTAGACAACAATACTTATTCCGTATATATTTTTTTCTTCCTATTTAACCGGAGACCCGAGCAGGACTCCGAGTCGTAGCGTCGGGGTTTCTATTTTAACTCTCCTGACACATAGTTGGAATCCAGAGATTAAACATGTGGTTTAGATCAACTATGTATAACAACAATGAAAAGAAATATTACATGTCTTGTTCGCATGAATATATACTTCATAGGTGCCGTGGATGGAAGTTACGTGTCATTTCGACCTCACAAATATGGCTGCTACCGTTTGAAATGTACTCATTTCCTGTCTGTGCGCCAAAGCAACCACGGATATGAAGCCCTGGCTTCCGGTATAGCCTCCTTTTCGGCAGCGGCTATTTCCTCGCCAACATGCCAGTGAGTATGCGAGGGTCTGAGAAAATGCATTTTAACGATATATACAAAAATATTAAACCCGATACATACGTAAATGTTTACATAAGAAATATGCGATCCGAATACTTCTACTTTTAGACAAGTATAATCATATATTACCCCAAGTATGAAGCAAGTAGTCTATCACTTTGGAGCACACGGAGAGCGCATTGTGATACAAGATGGCGGCGTACATAAGGCAAACATGGAGACGGGAGTAGAAAAGCAACCAGTATATTTAGACTGAAATGCTTATCGTATGGTTTTAGCAATTATTTCAGAGGATTGTAAGATGCATATGATATGTTTGTTATCTAATTTATCACTGACCACTCTGGTATTTCAATGATCGGAGCTACGCAGTGGTCTTATTTTCTCAAATATAGGCCACACGAGAGCCATGTGTTCAACATTTGTGGTTTCCGTACTAGTTAATGGATTCATTTTTGTGCAGTTATTGTAACTAGTCTCCCAGATGCGCCACTGCAAAACAAATTATCGCGTATAACGGCCCATATTATAATAGTTTGCCATGTACCACCTATGATATTCGGCCTACCATCCATGTCATTACAAGGTATCGGCTTTAGAAAAGTGCAGCGAGGAACTCGAATACGTGTAAATTAAATGTTGCCTTCATTTTACAGCTCGCAAAAGACTTGCTGCACCCAACTCCCGAGGAGGAAAAGAGGAGGCACAAGAAGAAGCGTCTCGTTCAGAGTCCCAACTCTTACTTCATGGACGTGAAATGTCCCGGTAACTAAAACAAAACCGAATTCGACCATGAGAGAAAAGTGCATGTGACCTGTACATTTCCTATTGATCAATCGCTAGTCAGTCAGGGTTGACGGCTCCTAACGTTTTGGTCTGTCGTGTCTTTCCAGGATGCTATAAGATCACCACTGTCTTCAGCCATGCTCAGACAGTCGTGTTGTGTGTAGGCTGCTCCACAGTCCTATGCCAACCCACTGGAGGCAAAGCCCGTCTCACAGAGGGTAAGTCTGCTCCTCTCTGGGCTTGCTTTAGTTCCACTTAGGACCCGGGACCCATCCACCCCCTGCTATTGACCGTTTCGGCATGCCACTCCGTCTACGGCCATCACCATTAGAGTGCATGTTAAGTGTGTGTTGAGGTGTGAGGTAGCACCGCAAAGTACCTGGACTTCGGTTGCCATGGGTTTCCAGGCTCATTCCGGTGTGAGATGGTCCTCCGCTTTCAGAAGGGTGGCGCCAGGCCGCCCGGCGTCTCCCTTTTTTGAAGGCTGAGAACAACGTGCTCTGTTGTTGCCATGGTGCCAAGTTATACTGTAGTTACAGCAGTATATTGGAGCCCAAAATAAAATGTTGCCTGCGGAGCTTTTAAAGTTATGTTGTGTGTAACGTCGGGGGGGGGGGCGGGGAGCTGTTTTACTTGTGTAGTGGACAGGGCTATCGCTGACCAGATGAAGCCTCACTCTGCTTATGCGTTTTGTCTGGGAACACTGTACCGCTGTCCCATCGAAGGTGGCTCAAATGGCGTGCAACGCGGATTGCCGCACCGGCAGTATTCTTTTGTTTAGGAATTGCTGCGCTTCCCAATAGTGACCCCCCAACCGTCTGCTCTTTTCCACCAGGATGCTCATTCAGGAGGAAGCAGCACTAGGTGCTCTCCCCGGCGCTGAGTGGGAGAGGTGGCGTTGGAGCGGATAATGTCAGCGTCTTCTGCCCCCCCATCATGGCAGGTGGTACTTCATTCAAGACCAAACGAATTGATCGCCGTTCAGGAACTGCTGGACTGAACTGACTGGGGCAATACAGGCTTTTCACTGTGCCCACTGGGAGATCAGTTTATGCTGTTACATGAACCTCCAACTCTGTCTCTCTTAATAAAAAATATTGTTTTGACTAAAGAAAATGCTGTTGCTCTTGCGTTGCTTTCATATTGTTGCTTTCTTCAAAATATTTTAAACCATTTAGCACACATGCTTTCAATACATAACTACATGGGCTATGTATATAATAAGTTGGTGAACGAAATGCAATATTTTTTTTTATGATGGAGTAAATGTTCCCATCTAAGAATCAGTCTGTTTTTAAGATCAGGCTGTTAAATAGGAATATCCAATGGATCAGATGATTTTTCGAGTACTTGAGTAACATGAGTTTTATTTATTATATGGCAATAGAGCTGCATTAAAATACACATAACATCCCATTCTTTCTACAAAACCTTAAGTTATTATGAACCTGTGACTGCAACGTTTCAGCTCAAACAAGGACTATCTCTGAGAGAAACATTGTGTGGCCCTGATGTTTTGTGTCAACTAGTAGCCCCATGTCCTGGCGTCCCATGTTCTGGCTCTATTGCGCTCTGTCGCTCGTGGCGGCGGCGGCGGCGTTCTCCGCCTGGCTCTCCCTCTCCTGCAGCAGGTGGCGGATGGAGGAGTTCTGCGTGGACAGCGTGTTGGAGAGGAGAGGCACGAGGCTCCGGAAGCCCTCTCTCAGCTCCTCCACGTGCTTCTCCAGGCTGTTGACGTGCGTGTCCAGCTCTCCCCTGCAGCTCTGCACCTCCGACAGCAGGTCGTACATGAGGCTCTGCATCTGCGCGGCCGGCGCCGTGCGTTTGGGGGTTGTCATGGTAACGGCGTCGATGTTTTCGGACGGGCAGTCGAGAGAAAGAGGAACCAGGTCAGATTCTGCAAGGTGAGGGATGCAGGTAGAATGTTTTACGAAGGTTTTCACTCGCCTCGCCCACCTTGCTGAGATCCACAAGTGTGCTCGCTTGGTCGGCCAGCTTTCTCTTCTCCATTCTAACGCTGCGCAGCCTGCGTAAAACACAAAGGACACTGTCAAATGTCTTGGACAAAATATGCATGAACTGAAGAAGCATCTTCGGCTCTTTTTGTTGTTGTTGATGTTGTCCCAATAGGCATTCAACTTTTACACACGTTTCATATTCACACTGCACTCTAGATCTACAGTGCAATTTGCGAACGCATCGGATAACCTGTAAAAGCGTCATTCCTTTCATGATAAAAGTGAGAAACGGCAGACGTCTTACTGGTGGATGGCCAGCAGAAGCTTCCTCTGGTGCACGCGGACCCTCGTGTGGTCCTTCTCCCTCAACACCCTTGTGTGTTTGTAGATGAGCCAAGTCTCCCTCAACACGTTTGCCGCTGCAGTTTTTATCTACATAAATTCAAACGACGAAGCATAATTATTATGTTGGCATTCGTCTTGGCGCCAGACTATAATTTACTTTACAATATACAATGCAAATCGTGTACTTAATCAGTACAAAACAGATGCTGTACTTAATTTGTGAAGATAAAGTTCGCAATTAAGCATTTATTATATGTACTGGGACCTCTTTGGAGATGTGGGAATCCATCATAAAATTGTGGACGTGTTTTTCTGCTCTGGTCAGCTCCAGCTTCCTGGCAACCACGGCAACAACCAACACTGTGCAGCCGGCCCCCTGCATTACACACGAAGACAACAACAACCGAAATACCATGAAGTAGATGAGATGCAACTGAACATCAACAAGAAATCATCAGTCATTTTCATCTGTCAAGTGGACGATTCTCGGTTGTGAGATTCAAAGTGAACACCGTCTTTTGAAGTCTTTGTCACATTATTAGTTCTCAAGCAAGTGCAAGTGAACGTAGCTCCAGCTGTTGCCAACAGGGAGACATTTTCTCATTTTGCTTTCTGTACCAATATGTAAGTGACAATTCAGTGGAGAGAGGCAGAGGCGTGTGTGTGTGTGTGTGTGTGTTCCCTTCCCTACCATGATGCCCGTGAGCAGGCAGATGCTGCGACCACAGTAGGTGTGGGGCACCACGTCTCCATAGCCGATGGACAGGAAGGTCACAGACACCATCCACAGGGCCTCCATGTAGTTGCTGCTTAGGTCCCTGTAGTTGTGGTGTCTGTAGGGGGGGGGGCGGACGTGCAGTCTGTTAAGATTAACAGTATCGCACTAGGCTTCCAATGAAGATATTTAAGGCAAGAGCCGGTGGGTGCTGTGGTTGGTAGGTAGGTGTGTCTGTGCTGAGGGATAACAGCACTGCCACACCTACCATTAACCATTATCATTATCATCCTCAAGTGAATCCCTTGCCGTGACTTACCAAGCAAATGCAAATAAATAAACAAACCTAACTTGCTGAAAATAAAACAAACGCATATGCCCCGTTACCACGGGGAGGGGGGGGGGGGGGCACGCAGTTTGGCGGTCCGGTCGCCGTACGGCCTGCCCCCCTAGCGTACCTCTCGCAAACGTGCAGCCCCCAGGCCGCCACGATCCACAGGGACACGCTGAAGATCATGAGCATGGTGCCGGGGTAGGTGGTCATCAGGGTCTTCCCCACGAAGCGGGTGTTGAAGTGTATCTGCGGGGGGGCACACACACACACACACACACATCGCCACACATTGGGGTCCCGTGCGGCCACACTTAAGACGCGCGGCTCAGTGACCTGGCGCGGCGACGGAGACACGGAGGACATTAGGGATCAGGAAGCCGGTGAGCCGCCGCGGAGATTTGGTGGCGGGCGTGCGCGCTGCGCGAGGAGAGAGAGGGGAGGGAAAAGGTCGCCTCTCGTCCTCGTCTCTGAAATAGCCGCGCCGCCGTGGGAGCGGATTAGTTGGGGGAGGTTATTAAAATGGGAGATTGAAACCGGCGTGAAGACGGAAAGGGGAGCGCCGAAGGCCTCCGCCACTTTGGAACGAGATGACAAAGTCAAAGCACAGAGCGGCGTCTTGTGTGTGTGTGTGTGTGCTGCTGTGTGCTGGTACAGTTGAACATTCCCCCCCCCCCCCCCCCCCACACACACACACACACACACCCTGGCTTAGTTTACGTAACCACATATCACATGCTTTGCAGTTGTTTTTGTACAAACCAAAAAACAAACAAAACGTTTTTCGATTTTGGGTTCTGTTGGATTGTTTTTTAATCGATGCAATGGCAACAATCATTTTACCTTCTCGTGACACGGGACTGGTGAGCAAAGGTGTTGAATGACACGCTCTGATCATACATTGAGCTGACTCGACTTTGATCACTTTGCATTTGTGGGATGGAGCTTACTGGTTGGTGCTAACTGACCAATCCAGATGGGTTAACTACCCAACCACGCTAACCAAAACATGGAGGGAGGAGGTGGGGGGGGGGGGGGTGGTCCCATGTTCAGTGAACATGGGACTCCAGGTGTATGACAGAGAAAGAGAGAGCGAGAGACAGTGAGAGAGAGAGAGAGAGAGAGAGCAGCGACCTCTGACCTTGTTCAGCGCGCCGATGCTGCGCGAGGCGGTGTCCGTGAAGAGGCGGCTGTGCAGCATCATGGCGCGGCCCAGCAGGTAGAGTCTGAGGAACATGGGCAGCGCCAGCATGATCTCCAGCTCCGTCTCCGAGGAGGCCGGGGCCCTCCGGATGTAGGCCAGCAGGCCCATGGGGCAGGGGTGGATGGCCACCGCCCCCAGCTCCAACGCCATCAGGGTGACGCGCTCCATCGTCATGGCGATGCGCCAGTCCTCCGCGCTGTTGTCGTGCATGTAGAGCTGCGGACGACGGGACGGCGTTTCTGTTGTGTTCGGGTGTGCGGTAGGTGTTTCAGAGGTGTGATGCAGTCGCTTGGTGGTGCAAACAGGGTGAGGGGTATCTAAGTGCAATAGCCCCGTATTATTATTACAAACATGTTGGATACGCTTGGATGAATAAAATGGTTACCAGCGAGTCAAATATTTCCCCTTCGGTGGCTTTTGAAGCCATATAGGGCTTTCTAGATAAGGGGAATACAAGAAATGCGATTCTTGCCAAGTATAGCATTACGTGATCCCGCACTTTAATTTCATGCCCACCAACTGTGACCCAGTTTTAGGTTTTCATTTATAAAAATTGCTGCTCCTGGACATGTTCATTCATCAATTTGCATGAGCCTTAGATGTTTGATTAATTGTCTTGAATAGGTGACTACCAGACCATTGAAAATGTTGACGTCACAGGATCGTATAGTGAAAAGTTTTGCAGTACCTGCACCTCACAACAATGGTAGGCCACGATCAAGCCCACCAGGAGCACGGTGGACACACTGATCACAGACTTCAGCGCGATAGAGTAGATGGAACTCTGTGGATGACACACACACACACACAGATATGCACACACATGCGTGCATGCACACACAGGCACGCATAAACACACAAACATGCATGCAAGCACACATAAACACACACACACACACACACACACATGTAAATGCATGCACACACACAATTATATGCACACGCATACCCATTAAAGTACTAGTTGTTTACCATAACAAAGATGGAATGTGGAAGATGGCACTGTTGATCCAGCTTAATCTCCCAATCTCCATTGCGTACATTATATTAAATTAATCCAGTTGGTTGATTTAATGAACATGACATAAATCCATGGGAAATTCTTTAGCATCCTGCCAGTTAGAAAGACTTACCCTGCCTCTCAGGCCAAAACAATCCAAGCTTCGTACAGAAGGTATTTTGTACTGCTGTGTCTAATTCACAGAGGAAGCATCTCATCTCCGGCAGTAATCACTCACTATAAAAAGATACGCACGCTCACCACATCTGACAAAAGTGCCTGCTTCCTGGGAAACAGAAGACACACCTTTTTCCTGTCTTTCAGAGCGAGACGCGCTCCCTCCTCTCTCTTTTTATGGGCGGCAGGTCGTCGACCACTGACCTTACTGTAGACACTCCAGGACAGCTCAGTCTCCATCACCATGACGACCACCCCGAAGATCCCCACGGCCAGGGCGCAGTCGTTCAGCCGCTGCCTCCTCTCGAACAGAGCCGTCCGGCGGAGCAGCCTCCAGCCGATGCTGTGGGTCTTCCAGTACTGGTCGTCTTTGGTGTCCTGCTGGGGCCCCGGGGGCGCCGCGGGCCCCTGGGGCGCCGCGGAGGGCGGGGCGGGGCGATGGCACGCCGCTCCGGGCAGCGGCCCGCGCCGGTCCTCCCCCTCGGCGGCGGCAGCGATCTGGGCCTCTTCGTCGCTGCCGCGGTCGTCCGCGTCGTCGTCCCTGGCGGTGATGATGATCGCCGGAAGGGTACGCCGGTCGCGCATCTCCACGGCGACGTCCGGCGCGGGGGAGCGCCGTTCGGCCGCGCCGGCGCCCCAGCCCACGGCGGTGTCCCTGGCCTCCAGGTGGGACCGGCAGGTCACCCGGTAAGGGGACCCGCGGCGGGGGGTCCCCGGCCCCACCCTGTAAGGGGAGGAGGTGGACGAGGAGGCGGCGGCGGCGGTCTTCTCCTGGTGATGCCGGTGACCCTCCGGCTTCTTGGCTTTGCTCTTCTGCTGGCTCTCCTTGTGTGCGGCGTTCTGCCGCGCGGCCGGCGGCTTCTTCTGGCCCCTGCGGTCGCCGCGGCCCTCCCTGCCCTTCGCCGCTTTGTCCCGCTTCCTCTGGGTTGAGGGCGAGGCGGACGGGGAGGAGGAGCAGACGTAGAGGTGGCCGTTGTACACGGGCGCCGTGGCCGGGGCCTGCGTCCTCTCCGTCCAGACCGCGGCGTCCCCCCCGCCCGCCTGCTGCCGGCGCAGCGCGGGGTGGAGGCCGCACTGCGGGGGGCAGCCGGCAGGAGGTGGAGGTCTGGGCGGGAGGAGGGGTCGCTGGTCCGCCGCCTCTTCGCCGTCCACAGTCATGGATGGGGACGTCTCCATGGTGACAATCGGCTTATAGACCCGCTCGCAGAGCTCCTCGACCAATCACAGTCGGTTCGAGTGAGTGATGAAAGGTGGAGAGAGGCTGGGTGAGGGTGTGAGAGACGCAAGGAAAGTGGGCCCAGAGCTGAAAGTAGGCCAGCAAAGTTAAGCAGACGGGTGAAGTGTGGGGACACCAATCTGCACATCAAGTATCCCCTGATGAGGGACACGCGAGGTTTGTGGACTAACTCGAGAGTCCGACAACCTCCTTACTGTTCTGCTGGTGCCACTGTTTTCCTGGCGAAATCCTGAGGAAATCCTATTGAGGAATCCAGTGACAATATGTTTTTTTTTTGTTAGCTTCAGACATGCAATCATGTGCAATATGCGACAATAATGAATGAGGCTTGTTGACATTAGTCACAGTATCACTACCTCTAATAAGGATGGGGATAAGCATCCATAACTCCACTGGAGAATAAGCCTGCTATAAAACATGGGACACATTCGATGGTATTTTCTACAGAACAACAACTGGATCATTAATCTTTGTTCCAAAGTCTTACCCACTGTGAGCCTCATCAAAGCAAATCTGCAAATCAGGTGTTTTCAGTCAGCTCGACACCATGAAGAATCGCACTCCTAAGTACTTCACTTGTTGGTTAATTCCTCTATTGCTCCTGGGCGTCATCTGCCTGAGCCGCCAAAGAAGAACAGCCGCGAGATTCAATTATTTTTCTATCTTCTCTCAAACTTCACCGCCCCTTGCAGCCAACTCAGCAAAGAACGAAAAAAGAAAAAAAAAAACCCCTCAAGCGGCGAGAGATTGGACAGAACGCCCGACCTTGACGACCATGACCACGATCACCGTGGCGATGTGGCGTGCCCTCTTGCTGATAATATTCCACCGCTCTGGTTAGTGGGTTTTGCACGAGCAATCCATTAGTGGCTCCCAGTCCTGGTGACCTCAGCTCGTGGATTGAAGCAGAGGTTATGAACCTCACCTCATGTTACGACGACACGCCAACCACGGTCGGTCCGGATCCGCGCCACTCAAAAGCCATCTGCACGTATCTGTGCTTCGCTTGCCGCCTGTCGACGGAAAGCCAGTCAGGATGACTTCTTTAATGCCCGGGGC
>JAXIVH010000019.1:5760267-5822960 GCA_036785325.1 Urophycis tenuis | reverse complement strand
TAGGAGTTGTCCTCCGTCTTGATGAATCCCTTCTTCACATCGTCCAGCGCCTGGAGGCCAAGAGAGGGGGACAGAGAGCGTGTGGGGATGAAGCGATGCCACCGTTTCTGACCCTTACCATGAGTGTATTAAAAAAAAAAAAAGAAAAAAAAAGACATGAAAATCTAACCCAAAATTCTTTGCCACTCGGAATTTCAAATAAGTTCCAAAGAACAAAATTGATGACGACAGTGAAACACACTCGATAAGTATGTTTGAATAAAAGTGGTCGCTGCGGTAAAATAAGAAAGAAGAAATGTACAATGCAGGCGCATTATTCCTCATTAGCATGTTTCATTAGATGACAAAGAGTTCCAGGGTAAAAAAAAACATTCTGCGGTTCTAAGGGACGTTTATACGGACCATACTTTCAACGGATGTCTGACCTTTCCCAGAACAGACTGGCCAGAGGTGATTGTGTGTGTGTGTGTGTGTGTGAAGTTATCTTGAGAACAAAGAGGTTATGTGTGTGTGTGTGTGCATCCACACCCAAAGGAGACCAGGGGACAAGATAAGAAAGGTCACAGGTCTAATCCCAAGATTAGACCCATGTGAAATGGAAAGCAAGCCAGATTTCACAATTCTGTGGATTCACATTCAAAAGAGAAACACATTTGAAACAAACTCATGTGAGCGATTGCCGTTTACCTTAGAATAGGTTATAAAGGCCATTTTCTTGGCTCAATATCTGACACCAGTCCGAAAACCATTTTACAAATGGACAACATTCAGGCCAAGTGGCCCGTTTTCCCCATGAAGAGGTGTTCAGTGTGGGTTTGCGGGCTGCGCTTGAGCGAGCCACGGGGCATTTGGTCATACAACAGCTGGCCAGAGGAGAAGGTGGTTTAGTCATAATGCACAATGCCGAGTTTGGAGAGCACACAGGAAACAATTTCACATTCGGGTTCTCTCTGCAGATCAGTTTGGTCTTGAGCAAGCAGTAAGACGTATCGACCAATCAGTGCAAGGGGGGGCTGGAGTTTCCCCCCCATGAAGAACAAGCAATGGTCAGCAGAATCTCAAAACAACACCGGCACCCGAGGAAAGTGTAGCAATCGATGGAGTGATTAAAGCCGTTTTATATGAAACAGAAAGAATAACGTTGGAACGTTAAAAGAGGAACAGGAATTTCACTTTTTTCTGAGAATATGTTCTTGCTTTGATTCAACCCAGATTCAGCAAGAATGAAGAAGGGTAAGGGCCTCAATACTTACGTTTTTTTTAACCAGAACATTGGTAATGATGGATAATTGCCACAGATTAGATAATGATGGATGGATAACCAGCGTATCGGTAATGACGGATAAATCACCAGAACATTGGTAGTGACGGAGGCTAACCAACACAGAGTCTTGGTGGTGGTGGTGGTGGATGGAGATAGTGACTGGGGCTCAGGCAGAGTGCATCCTGACCATCGGTAGTGACGGAGGCTAACCAACACAGAGTCTTGGTGGTGGGGGATGGAGACGGTGACTGGTGGTCAGGCAGAGGGTGCATCCTGACCTGGTAGAAGCAGTAGTGCAGGGCCAGCAGGTTGTCCCGCAGCAGCCCCTCCTCCTGCGTGCTGAACAGCCACTTGCGCAGCGCCAGGCAGGTGCCCGGCACGGCCGACGTATAGTTCTGCACGTACAGCTTGTGGGGGAACTCGTTGGGCGCCAGCTTACGCACTGCCGAGCGGAGGCGGAGAGAGACAGAGACAGAGGGAGACAGAGACAGAGGGAGAGAGACAGAGGAGAGACAGAGAGAGGATTAAAAAAAAAAAACAGGAATTGACAGAGCATCTAGCGTCTAGCTAGAGTAGGCGTGACATCTAGCCACAGTGGTTGCGGCGTCTCCATCCACTTACAAGCAGCTAAATGCTTCACCGATGTAACCAGTGTCATTTGTACCTTGGCACCACATCTGGTTACAGCCACATTCTCTAACCACAGTGTCCTCATTCTCCATACATACTGTATTGGACCAAATTACATATGGCGTAACCGACCATTGATGGGTCAGGCGTAGCACTGATGACTACCTGCTTTTGGGAGCGCTTGCTTTACGGCCTTTTGACTTAAAGCTGTATATATATTGCCCTTTAATTATTTTTTCACTGTAACCGAAGCTGCTGCAGTGAACCCATGCCAGCATCTGCTGGCACAGTTACAGCCTGACTGATAAAGTGCAGCACTTCTACAGCAGTGCTCTGCCGCAAGCATGGAAACGTATACACAATATCTATTGCATTCACTATTCAATGCTGAAAATACAAGCACTACTACAGCATGAAAACATGGGTGAAAAAAACCCCCTTTAGATCATTACGGTCTCGTACCACTTCTCGTGGTACGAGACCGTGGACGACCCCAACAAATACAGCTTAATTTTACCGAATGAGTGGTTGATGACCTCGAAGAGGGCGAAGTAGCTGGCCATATTACTGTCCATCCCAACCTTCATCATTAAAGTCTGAAAGGAGAGACAGAAAGAGAAAGGAGACAGAGAGAGAGAGAGAGAGAGAAAGAGAAAGGTGAATCCAATACCACGCAATTTCTTCCTACTTTCTGGGATATGCAAGCAATTAAAGCAAAGTCTACCATT
The DNA here is from genome assembly GCA_036785325.1 of Urophycis tenuis. Classification (NCBI taxonomy): domain Eukaryota; kingdom Metazoa; phylum Chordata; class Actinopteri; order Gadiformes; family Phycidae; genus Urophycis; species Urophycis tenuis. The sequence goes on along the minus strand of JAXIVH010000019.1, from coordinate 5,820,338 downwards.
AGTAAATGGGCCGCATTTATAGGGGCGCTTTTCTAACCAGTGGCCACTGAAAGCGCTTTAGAATTATTGCCCCACATTCAAACACTGACGGCGGTGTCAGACACACAACGGCACAACAGCCAGCACCTAGGGAGCGGTTAGGGTCGGGGGTACTCAGGGACACCTCGACACTCGGCCAGGAGGAGCCGGGGATCAAACTACCAACACTATCAACGTCTACCGACCATGTGTGAGAGAGTGATTTTTGAGAACGTTCAGTTAAATTGCAAGACTCTAACCTGGTAGACCTGGTCTGTGGTGCTGTTCTTGCGTATTCGGACAGAGATGGTGGTCTTGTCTGGCAGAGCTATTCGCAGCTCCACGTCTGTCACGCCGTTGTAGTTCTGCACCGACGAGGGCGAGCGAGTCGATCACAAGCAGCCGGCAGGCACGGGGGGGAGGGTACGGAGAAGTTGGTACATTCAGTAAAAATTATATATATATATTTTTTTTTTTAAACACCGCTAATATGGAGAGTGGAAAGGGGAGAAAAGCGACGGACTGCTTTTTGCAGTCCGTCGTGCAACACCCGCGTGCAACAACAAGCACACGCACACCCAAACCGGCAATACCTCATCAGACTCCGAGAGGAACTCCTGCATGATGTCACTCTCCCCGATCACCCGCACCGAACACACTGGGAGAGCGAGAAAGACAAAAGGAAGAAGAAGAAGAAGAAGAAGGGGGGGGGGTAAACGAGTGGTGCCGTGTCACGTAATCACATAACGGGCACTGGCGCGGCCAGGGGCAACAGCGGTTGAGACGACGGTGGTGGCGGTGGCGTCGAGGTTCCAGGTGTGGTTTCGAGTCCGCCGTGAGAACCCAGCGGCGTCACGTGGGTTGTTTCCCGGGGAACAGGTTGTCCACCGTGGCATCCGGAATAGCGATAACAGGGAAGGCCCACCGTGCCACTACACACGCACCGTGCAAAATACAAAATAGGCGGGACTCCATCTGCCGAACGCGGAATAATCTTCGGCAGAAACAAACACGCTGAACATCGCGTTTCTCAAGAGGGACGGTCGTCTTTCGCTGTTGTTTTGAGTGTCGGGATAAAAAAAAAGCGCAAAGCGCATCGATTCGGAAACGTTAAAAAAAAAAAAAAGGGCCAGAGGTGTGGTCCTGTTGCTGAAGGGAAAAAACAAAAACAAAACAAAAAACAACAACACGGCTGCCCTCGTAAAGTCAATCGATGGCCAATCGGAATGAAGCGTTCGACGATGCTGCGAGCGTGCCCATTGGACGTGAGGTCAATAGGCCTCGCCGAGCGGCCGCCAGGTGCTCGAGGTGACCTGGCACTTTGCGACGCGAGCTGCCAGTCATTGCAGAACTGACGCCAAAACAAAAAACAAAAACAAAAAAAAAGGCATGCGCGCTTCTCTTTTGCTATCCGGGGCCAATCGGAAAACAGCCAAGCGTATTTACAGCCAATCAGAAAACACCAAGGCCGAGTACAAACAACAATAAAAACAATTGGACAACAATTTAAAAAGCACAATAAAAAACAATTTAGGACTCGAACCAGTTTCACATGAACGTGTTCCTTTTTCCATCGCGTAAAAATGTTGGTCCGGTGGTCGCACAATGTACAACAAACAGCCTTATGACAGAATGAATAGACTGTGATAGATAGAACCCATACAGTCCATGATAGAATCTACACAGATCACATTAAGGGCCTCGAGGGATTGAACTCTAAACAGGAAGAGCTGCACCCTCCGCACACTACTGGCATCTTTCTAAAATGGAACTTCCCGCACGAATGGGAGTGCGCACGCGCGCACACACACACACACACACACACACACAGACACACACACAGACACACACACACCCTCGCTCCATGTACTCCTCCAGGCCCCTGCGCCGTGCGTCCAGCTGCTGCTCCGAGAGGGAGAAGGGCCACTTCCCGGGCAGCTTGGGGAAGGTGTAGGTGGCAAACTCCCTCTTCAGGTTCTGGTGGAGGATGGCGAACTCTCGGTAGCGCTTGGCGCACAGCTGTCTGCCGGACATGTACACGTTGTACACCTGCGTTGGTGAACGAGGAGGGAGGGGGGGAGGGAGGCGAGAGGAAGTGGGAGAAGAGGACGCATTAAGGCTGGGTTATGCTTCATTTATGTGCTTCCCCGTTGACGCAACGCTGGAGGGTTGCGGACCCTTTACGGACCCTTTACGTCCCCCTTGCGTCCAACACAAGGGCCTGACGTCCACCTCCCAAAAATCCTAGACGCGCGTCGAGGCGACGCAACCCCAACGCAGCGGCTTTGGCTTCGATTGGTCCGCGAACTACATTCGCTGGAGAACGCTTTTCCGGTTTCCACTCGTAAACACCGCCATGGTGTGATAAATGCTTCGACTGATTGGCGACTTTTTTTTTTTTACTCGTCGCTAGTAATCCGTATGTAATGACCACAATGGTCATTCTGGCCCCTCTACCGGTGTGGCACTGAATTGCATTTCGACACGTAAACCCCACGCAGAACCATCACAGGCTCATGACTGCGTCCGAGCAACTGCGTGGCCATTGCGTGATCACTACGTAATCCCTACGCAGAAGCATAATCCAGACCTTAAAAACCAACAATCCTCTCTCAACGTTATTGTGCGGGGGGCCATTCCGATGGACGCACGCTGTCGGCGTTGTGTCCCCAGAGTGCCGCCGCCCGCGGCGTCGTTTCCGCGGCCACCGTGACACGACGAAGCGCGTAGAAGGGTCCGCCCCCGGGGTGAGGCGTTGACTCACCACAAACCTCTCGGCGTGCAGCTCCACCTGCTTGTAGCTGGGCACCGAGATGGGCACGGCCTGCTTGTCTCCGTAGTCGTAGGTGGGACTGACGGCGCCCTCCTCGCCGGCCTCCGGCCCCTCGCCGTCCTGCGCCGGCACCGACAGCACGGCCAGCACCAGCTCCTTCTCCCCGGCCCGGATCAGGTCCACCACCTGCTTGTGCGTGGCACCCTCCACACTCACGCCGTTGCTGTTGAAAGGGGAGGGCGGCACAAACGTCAAGCAGTGGGGCAAGGAAGGTGGATGGTTTTTTATACTTTATTCTTTTTTACGCCTGAAACCCATTTTATCTATTTGGCTCCGAGCCTACGGTAGGTGTTAAGTGTGTTGCACGCATGGTGACCCCCCCCCCCCCCCCCACCCCCCCCCCCCCCCCCCCCCCCGCCCGTCGTTTAGGAGGGAGCACGAGGACACCGATACAGCACCGAGCGTCTGGAAATGCTGCTGCCAAACTATACACAACGCCGAGTGTTTAGAATATCGCATTGGTGGCTCTACATTCAGGGATCCATCCAATACAGGCACAACTGAAATGCTGATAAATATAAAACAACGGCTATCCTATCCTGACAATGCTTGGCTTTCTGCAGGGTTCGAGTGCAACCAGGGCGAGCTTGGGGGCATCTCTGACAGCCTGTGGGGCTCGGAGCTACCGCCCTCCTCGGTGCACTTGCCGAGGCCATATGGAAGCAGCATCAGGTGCCCCTGCTCATGGTCGTATGAGGACCATGTGACGGTGGGAGGGGAGGGAGGGAAAGCCCATGCATGGATCCGTCTGCTGTGCGCCATATTTCTCTGCGTTCATTCACTCCTTCCCCATTAGTGAGGCACCACAAAACGGAACCACCGCCTCGGTGGCACATGTTAGAAGGTGGAGAGGAAGACATATATTTCATCCTCGGAGACAGAGGGCTTCATGTCCACCTAAAAAATTAATTTGTAAATTACTAAATGAATTTAACCAAAAAAGTAATCCATCATTCATACATAATTATTGTTCTAGTTAATTCCATTCCGATCGCATTTCAAGTCGTTTCAAAAGGTCTCTCTGATGGCAGGAACAGGAACATTCCAGGTGGGCAGGCCTGCTTTGACAAATACACAACAAATCAATGACTGATTACTGCATCAAACGCTGACGAGTCAGCAGAATCAGGTCTCATGAATGATTACACAAGATCACAAATGGCACCGCTGTGCAACGTGACAGCAGCAAACATGCTGACACGTTTGAGAGACGGCCCCTGATGACGGCGACACTTGACCCTCTCCTGTTTCCGGTCTTTAAGTCTCTGTGAGACGATCAGGCCGGTAAATGAGTCACATGGACGCCACGGTGCGGGTCGTGTGACCGGAGAAGCTTGGCAGAAAAAGCTTTCCGGCGCCTCAGCAAATTGGTGTTCCTTGTTAATTTCTACCTTTCTCACTTCTTCTTTAAAATGAACGCCATTTGGTCTGCTGCTCTACAGTGGACAGCCAGTGCGAAGTTGATGTCACTCTCACAGTAATTCTATATCTTTCGCAAATAAACATACGTCAAGTCTGTGATATCCACTGTGCCAGGATAGTATATGGTCCCCACAATGTTCCATTCCATTCCAACAGCTTCATAAGAATCTCAAAGGAACGATTGCCTTCCAATGATGATAATGTGCACTAACCAACAAGCAGCCATTTTCGATCAAACACAGAAGGACAGCCAAGGATTCCAGGAAGGTGAGCTGAAGTATTTACATTTTCCCTGACCTGGCAGTGAGAATCAGCTTCCTGACAAAATGTATTGCAGCGTTTTCACTGAGACGGTTTATTATAATGTAAATGTACCATAAACGGATACTTTTAAAAGAGACTGTTGTCGGGCACAGCCACCCCACAGAAACACACGCCTCTCTGTTATATTCTCCAAGGTTTCCCCCCAAAAAAACCCACGCCCCCAAACACTGGCCCAGGTAACAGAGCCCATCAGTTCTGTTACCTGGATATGTTGGGATATGTCTGCATCAACACATACCTTAATGGGTCTTAGACACGCTACAGTATTCATATTTGGGTTAAAATTTCCTTCACCAACAGCTTGATGCCAACCAAGCCTCCCACAGCCACCATAGCATTTACCAGAGGGAAAGGCTTGGGATGGATTCAAATATGAACGATACAATTTTAGGGGTCGAATAGGGCAAAAAAAGACATATTCGGAGTCAGGCATGACCCCCATGACAAATGAATGTTAAAAAATAAAATAAAAAAAAGACAATTTGGTCATATATTTTCGACAGTAGTGACGTCAGCAAACCATCAAACGTTTAAGTCTCCCGATTGATGCATACGACAAAACACGGTGGGTTTTTTTCAACAAACGGCATTGAAAAGCACATGACATGTATTGGGTGCTTAGAGCGGAAACTGAACATAAACAGCAATGGCTAAAAGAAGGACGTGATGTATGGCAAGCAGACTGATCGATTTAAACGAAGACCCCAAACCGAGGCCAAATTTGAATCGAATATACTCATTTGATCTCTTTTACCACCACAGCTTCATGGCTTAAAATATAGTCACTGGCCTTTAAAAAGTTCTAACAAGGGACTGCGCCAGCGGGGCTAACAAAACATTAGCTGCCACTTTAGCTCCAACAAGCTAAAGCTAATCAACATGCACAACCCGTCCTCAACTTATGCAAGCACATTCGCGTGCGTCTCACAACGACACCAATATACATTGACACAAGTAATGGCGTTGGTAATACAAACAGTGTCTCATTGCTCTGTATTTCACGTCTATGTGTTGTGAGTAAAACGTTTACTGTTTTGAAATTGGGATAGCTTTTAATTTTCCTCGTTGCCTGGGCATTCAAGTCTTATGATGGTACGGGATGCTCCGAACTAGCGTTACCGACGGTATAGAGGGTGGGACTTCCGGTATAGCAGCACGGAGAGAGCGAGAGGGGGGGGGGACTTCCGACAGAGGGATATCCGTTTCAGTTATATCCTTCGCAGAATGCTTTGACATAAATTGTCATATCTATATATTCTCCCTGACGTCGTTATTGTGACTCGAGCCATGTTCTTATTGTTCTCGCCTTGGACTGTTAACTGGCGTGCACAGCTCATAGGAAGTTAAGAGACCGGAAATGCGTTGCAGTGAGACTGAGAAAACGCTACAATTCGAGCTCCTCTCTCTGCCTAGATTTGTATGGCCATCTAGCGTTAGCCAATTAGCTACCTGCCTGCGAACATAACCTGAATTGATTAATGCACACTTACACTTCAAGGATCCTGTCACCCTTTGATATCCCAGCTCGGTCTGCTGCACCACCGGGTAAAACAGCGCTGACATGCTGAAGGGGAGCATACAATTCCCCATTGATGCTTCGTAGTTGTCCTCCTTCGCTCACTTGACCACGAACATTGAAACCATAGCCAGACTCCGACTTGACAATCCTCACTACCCTTGGACCTGACGTCACCGTGGTTGCATTCTGACCCGCGGTACCGACCGCTGAGCCGACATCGGGTCCGTTACGGGGTGCTGAAGGGAGAGCCGACTGGATTTCATCGCCTTCCACATCCGCCATCTTTTAAACAGGGCCTAACCACCCCTCCACTCCGTGTCTACTCACAATTTCAAAACAACACACGCTCTCTCTGTGTCGGTCTCAGCTCCTCCAGACCGACGCCGTTGTTAACCCCCCCCTTCTCAGTCGCATCACGAGACACAACCCAGCTGCACACTCAGTTCACGGACCTAACGTTGCAACCTGAGGCATCGCGGGAACTCCTCGGCGAGTTTATTGTTCGCGATCTCGGAAATGAACTAAAAGTTGACTAAAAAATATCATGACATGAGTGATTGAGCAGTCTCTCTCTCTCTCTCCCTCTCTCTCTCTCTCTCTCTCTCTCTCTCTCTCTCTCTCTCTCTCTCTCTCTCTCTCTCTCTCTACTATATTTTTGATACTAGAATATATATAGATAGATAGGCCTTCTTCTCTCTTGTTCAAGATTGAACAATTGAACTTAAAAATACAAACTCATTAATTCAAACGCGTACCACATCATGTACTTTCTTTGATTTTATATTGTCAATCAAGCGTAATTACAAACTGGATAGACAATTTCCTGGGGCCTAATACTGTGCTTTTTTTAAATTAATTTTTGCTCGTATCAATTAAGATGATTAGCGTGTCATATAGGCCTATAGGCCTATATATTACCTATACGACGCTATACGTATACAGTTATTTCTTACCTAAAGTTATAACAACTCCCTCCAGTCGCCCAGATCAAACGCAAACTGATGTGCGCCTATTGTGTTTGCCTGAAGTAGATGTCTGTACAACAAAAGTAAGTGTGAAGTGTTCACAGTCAATAAAGCAACGTGTTAGCGGCCTGGTCCGCAATAATTTCTTTTTTAATGCGTTGGCCATTACAAATGACAGGAGATCATTTTACTGGAAATTAGGATGCTTGAATTGCATCAATCACATTATTTCGGGCAACATGAGGTTATACCCCTGAGAGGTATTATATGTGGATGCTACAAAAAGTATGTGCTGGTAATTTGCTTTAAAAAGACAGTGTTAGCGTTGTATGTCGACATTACACAGTAGCAGGGAAGACCACCAATTCCACCGATCAGGGATAAAATAGGAGTCACATGATCATTTCAGTATTTACCCACTTTCCCCCCGATGATCAATGGTAATTATCTAGACTGGAAACCGATCCATGCAGATTTTATCTAGAAAAAAAATATTTTGATGTAAGAAAGTATATTTTTTTGGACCAAGACTATTATAGATTTTGTCTAGTAGGCTATTTATAATATTGCAGACAAGGGCGTAGCTTTGGGTCTACCATTGGGGGGGTTAAACTTGCGGCATATTTATTTATTTAATCATTTTCTTGTGTAAAAGATAACATGCTAATTTGCCGTTCCTGTATTGTGTTACTTTTACTGATTTAGGCTACTTAAAGTAAATGCAGTTGTTCACTATTTATGCCATAATGACACAGAAGTTAAATTCAGTGTTTAAGCACTAGCCAGCAGTGGTAGCTTCCACTTAATTAATTGTGTGTGTGTGTGTAACTATCTTCTGAAAAAAGATACTTAAAGATGAATCAATTGCATCACTGTATTAGAACCTATATGCAGCAAATGTATCATGCAGAATTCAACACTCAATACAACACGAATTACAGGGTGGAACACTGGAGTGCAGCTTTATTCTGAACATGCCATGGGAAAACTGATATTGGTGGTGGGCATCACCAGTTCAAAAATCTAAACAAAAGCATGAAAATACAAAAAAAAGGCCTATCTGTAAATCACATAATGAGGTATTCAGTTCACCAGTTCAAAAATCTAAACAAAAGCATGAAAATACAAAAAAAGGCCTATCTGTAAATCACATAATGAGGTATTTCAGTTAAAAGCACCAAACACCTGTTTGCGTCTCGGTGTAAAAGAAACAAACTGTGTGCACACTGACTTCTTAGTTAGGAGGTCCAAGGCTACATTACAGATGATTAAAACACGAAACTATCTTGCTGGCAAATGAAATGAATAAAGTTATGCATTCAGAATATTTCATATTTTTATTAATCTGAATGATGTTATGATATTGGGGGGGTTATATTAGTGTGATCAGATTTTTGCGGGGATCATGACCCCCCTAACCCCCCCCGCAAATTACGCCCCTGATTGCAGATACAACCATGTGACTTATATTAGATGAAAGTATAGTTTCTCAGGCAAAATGTGAGGCATTTTTCCCCTGCTAATTCCAAACCACTATACAGCTAACTAAACAATGGCTTACGGAGTGGGGTGGGTTGTAACACATATTTACCAAGTGTTACAACCATCCCCTTACATAACTGTAACGTCCAACTACAACTAAGAACACTTTCTTGATTTTAAGTAACAGACTGCCGAGGCAGTGGAAAAGGAGTGACAGAGGTGTGCCTGCAGATGTTTTTAAAAAGCGTCGGATGAAGTCACAAAGAAGGGAAAGTCAGTTAGATCAATTGCAAAGTCATATGGGATCTGCCATGTAACACTGAGCAGATACTGCAAATCACTGCAGAAGCTGAGAGACCAGGGGTCCAGTGATCTTCCCAGTGTAGGTTAAAGGAGCAGCAACAAAGTTTTCTCTGAGGTGCTGATTATTTGAGTCAGGCAGACGTGTATTGTGGACCACGCGAGGTAGGCATATAACAGGTTAGTTACACACACTTCTGAGTCAAACAGAAAGTGGATTTGAGTTATGGTCAGTCACAGACAGAGAGACATGTTTCAATAAAGCACATCACATGGTGTGGCCTCCGTTTTTGCTTATTTTGTCTAACTGTTACAACCTACCCCAGCATGTGTTACACAACCCACCCCGGTAGTGGGGTAGGTTGTAACAAAGGAACAACATGTATTTGAAATCACCTCATGAGGTCTGTGATATTCTTGCAGAGTTTTGAATTGGTGCCATTTGTAGTAAAGAAATGTGGGTACTAGGCTATTAAAGTTTGAGAGCTTTAGCTCAAAAATTCAATGAGTTACAGGTGCTGAAGCAAAAAGTGTTACAACCATAGCCTACTCGGTCTCCCCCTATGCATACGTTTGGTTAAAAAAAACACGAATCAAGTGGATGATTTTAAATTATCTTTATTATTGTAAAGATGTAAATTGTACATGATGATGAGTACAGTTACGCCGGATATAGTTGGCCCAATAGTTGCAGTCAAATAACACATTGTGACCACAAGATGGGGGTAGTGCCCTACACAGCTTAATCGAATGACCCATGCCTGTCCGCAGTCCGCAGCCGCATCTTCATATATGAGTTGGCGACGAACACCATGAACTCCTTGAAATCCACGGCATTGTTCTTGTCCGCGTCCAAAGCGGTCACTACTTCGTCATATATGCTTGGGGATTGATGAGATAGCAGCAAAAATACAAAGAGTTCAGTTGGATAAGTTATTACAATGTAAATGGGTGGAAATGTGCGTAAAGAAATGGCAAAGTATTTGTCAAAGTGTTTAACAATGTGTGTTTTTACAATGTATGTTTTACACGCTTCACATGGGTGGCCATGAGTGGGCCCATGACAGAAAGGTGATCTTGTATAAGGAGTTCTTTAAAGTTATTGATAACAGTGAAAACGGATGTCAAAATACAAGAGAACATCAGCTTCATCCACGAAACAGGCCACAGCACAACAGGATGTGCCACATTTCAGCCAACACAGTCTCACGGCAGTTCGTGAAATGGTCACGAAATGTAATCTATTGATTTGTGTACATGGACACGAATTTCCTTTTTTTTTCGTGACACTCAGCACGACTTTCAAACGAATGTATTTCTGCCCCACGTTATACAGTACCCATGAGCCTCTTGGTGAAGACGCCAGCTAAAGCTACCCGAGGACCTGCCACCAGTTCTCTTTTAATGATATCCTAACCCTACGATATGATTGTTAGGGGTAAGGGTTCGGTTTAGGGGTTAAGGTAGGGTTTGGGTTATAATGAAAGTTGTGCTGAGTGTCACGAAAAAAAAAAGGAAATTTGTGTCCATGTACACGAATCAATAGATTAGGACTATTTCGTGACTATTTCACGAACTGCCGTGAGACTGGGTTGTTTCAGCACAAACAGTCCTATGTAGGACCGCTTCCCTGAGAGGTATACGCCACAAAACAAAAGCGACCTACCTCTTGAAAGGGGCTAAATTCTCTAGGTCCATATTCCTCTAATAGTAGGTGTTTCAGCTCACTTCTGGAAAGGGTATTCTTATCGCCACCCTTCTCAGCGTGCTTCTCGAAAACATCGATGATCACCGCAAAGGCCATCCCCAAAGACATGTCGGCACCTGGATGACCGAAAAGAGAGAGAGAGGTCCATATTTACTCTGTGTTATCCCCTTTTTATTCATGGCCTGTTCACCCTCAGCGGACCACTGAAAGGTGAATGGTGACTGACTGGCATTAGTTAGGACTTGAGAGCTTTTGTCGCTATTAGTTCAGCCTTCGAAATGGTTACGTTAAGGTCATAAGCTCTCTGTTTGAGTTTGTATACACTGGTATTTACATGGTACACTTTCCGCATATTTGCACTATCTATCTACTTTGCATTTTGCACCATAAACAGCTATCAAGGACACTAGTATGCATACAGGTTCTCACTCGTCACCGACCTGACTTAAGAGCTCGTATTTAATCTAATTTATTGTTTATTGTTTATTGTGTATTGACTTAGCCAGGCTCTTACTGCACATCTATCCCCTGTACTGCTGGTCACTGTGAATTTCTCCTAAGGGGGATTAATAAAGGAATATCTTATCTTATTGTCTTACCAGTCTCACCAAAAGACACATTTCATGTCCTGCAGTTATTCAATGCTGCAGAATATATAATTTGGCATTCACTGAGCTACTCATCTCAGTGGCAACAAATCACTGATGCTGTGAACATCTGTTTCAAGCTCACCAAGTGACATTACTCATCTTGTTTTTGCCATTGCCAATGTTGTCATTTGATTTGCCCCAATCATGAATATAAATAAAGCACAAGCCACCACAAGGGACCGGCAGGGAGGATCCTAGTTAGTTAATTCACTGGTCTCACTCTAGTCTCAAACACAGATGTAACACTACCTTCTGACAAAGGCTGCTGTTGCTAAGGCAACACCAACTCTCCAGATGGGGTCAAAGGGATACGTGGGGTGAAATCCTATCGGTAACTTCAAGCTGGAGTACCTGGTGCATGATGTGTGCTACGTAGAGTGTGCTCTCTAGTTACTGGAGAGTGGTCACATGGTACGCAGAGAGCGAGAGGGAACTCTGCTTCCCAGGAGTTTGTGAACAACCCCCAACCAAGCGGCAACATTCCATGCTGAAAAATGAAGCCCATGCGGAAGTGCAAAAACTTGCAGTTCCTCGACTGGCCGCTTGAGGCTGGCTGCAGAAGGGAGTCAACTCCCATAGACACCCATGTTAAAATGTCCAACTTTACAGCCAAAATAAACATGTTTATAGCCTGGTTCAAAAAACGGTTTTGGTGTCTTTCAGTAGTGTTCGAGTCCATGACAACTGTGAGGGGGGTGAATTTTTTTAGAATCCATTATTTTAATGCACAGAGAAGGATTTATTTTATGAATAATTAAGGGAGTGGTCAACTTGATTGGCAGCTATCATCTGTCATCACGGCATGACCTTCACGGATTCGAGGCTTTGATTGGTCTGGCCGGAGGTAGGCGGGCTTAGAACACAGACTGAAATGTCCAAGATGGCGGCGCCCAGAAGCTCAATTTTAGGCTTCATCTCCGTCTATGTCTATGGGTGACGTCACGGAGGATTTGTCCATATTTATATACAGTCTATGCCCCCAACACGTTAACACAGAGAAGAAATATACATCCGCAGGAATGGGTTTCACGAGTCCGTTTTCCTTTAAACCTCAAATAAAGACAAAGAAATGTTTCTTAAGAATACAATTCACTGCAAGTGTTGTAAGCGAAAGAGTTAACGGAAGTAGTGTTGCAGAAGAAACACACACACATGCAATGGGGAAAAAAACAACCTTCAGCAATCATTTGTGTAGAAAATCACTGCATTCTAACTGTCTTTCATTCCACTCATGAGACATGACGTGAGGGACGCTAAGACAAACAGAAGCTGATGAGTGGTTGAAAGATGAGTGCAGTCGACAGTAACAGACCAACAGAGGTAGGAGATGTTTTATACACTGCCATACCCTTTATCAGCCTTTTGTCACTAGGCCCCCCTCCTTCTCACCCTCCCAACATCATTGCTTTTAGTACACAGCCAAATGACTGTTTACAATCTACTTCGTCCCATGGCTGCGATGGTCACTCAGTTTAACATAGTTCTGTCAAGCATGAATACAGGCATGCTGCAGTGGCCACTTGATTTGTAATACTGTCAATTCATAAAGCATCAAATCATCACAAAGAAAAAACACACTGCTGCGACCATGAGGTGGCGCTACACACAATCTGTGCATCACATATCCGAGAAGGATTTTATTTCGAAGATATGTAACCACTTATTGTGAAGTAAAATGGTGTGCCGCCCCTTTAATTGTGTTTGGTAGTGGACAAACAGGAGCTTGGCGCCTCTGCCAACCAGTTTTTTTTTCTTTTTTACAGCCCTCCTCAGTCTCTTTCTAGCCACATAACAGTTCATTGTTGGAATGCTTGTGGCCCATTTCAACATAATTGACGATAGTCACAAGTTAGAATTCTGTGGGACGGATTGTTTCTTCCCAATCTGGGCGGCCTGTGTGCTTGCATGGCAAAGAGTTGGAAGCAAAAGTTGAGATAAACACAATGAGACCCTCACACCAATAACCCTGAGGCTTGTATTTCATTATTGTTCTTCTATCTTCTTCGGAAGAACCTGAGGGAAATTATTCATCTATGTTCTTAATAGTCATGATAGGAATGGGTTTGTTGGTGGCTATAGGGAATGTCTTCTTTGGCGACGAAAAAGGTTTGAAAATGCCCTAAAATGCAAAATCCAGGAGGGGAAAAAAAGACATGTACTTTTTTATTTCTTTGTGATTGTGGCAGGCCAGAATATGCCCATTTCCTTTAGCAAACCATGTCCTCTCACACGTTAACAAACCAAGAAGTATATCATGCTGGAATCAAACAAGACAATGACTGGATTCCCACTACAGAAACACTGGGGCTTCGAAAACACTCTGTCTTGTGAGGATCCAACAATGTGACCGCATCTGTCTTCAATGTTCCTGTTTTACAGCCTGCACAACGACGCCTGAAATCCACACACATCAAGCCACAGTGTGAGCCCCTGTTACTCGCTGTGCTCACCCATAGCTGCCATTTTGTGGACAATATTTGGTCTTTCGTTCAAGTTTCTCCAAGTCTTTTGGACAGAAAGGGCGTTGTTGAAAGGTGAAATGGGAAGATCTCTCCTAGTGACTCAGCCGGCTTTGGTTGGATGTTTCAGTTCCCCCTCCCTTGTGCTATTTATCTGGCCATTTATGTAGTGACTCACCGCAATGTGCTCTAAAAAGCAAACCGGGCCCAAATGGAGACGCAGAGAAAATGTCAACCATTGTATCAACTATCCATTCACGTTAATGATTGGGTGTATTTTACATGAATATGCATCAATATCAACTCTCACTTTGCTTTATTGTAGCAGCCCCTTGGCTTGACTAAGCAAGACGCAGAGTGTTTCAAACGGGTGTTTATTTTCGTTCTTCTTTTTGTTAAGCACCGTGAAAACTACAGGATAAACAAACACAATACTTCTCTGTAGATTCACATTTTACATATAAATCATATATGAAATCAACTGACAATACAATGGATTATAGTAATCCTTTTAAATATGCTTCTATACTATCTGACAAATAATGATAATGTAATGATGCAAATAAATACTATTTAATTATATGTGCAGTCATGTCATAAACAAACGTAATGTCCATAAACAATGTTTTCATACCTTGTTCCGCTTACCAAGGGCGCTAATTTAAATTCAGATGTCAGCCCTTAGTATGCTCGCTAGCTTGTCACATGCATCGTGTTTGGCCGATACAATACAAATCTTCATATCTTACAGGATATGAAGATATGAACAGGATACATGACTACTGTAGTTTGTATGTTTTTATACATGTGTTAACCGGATTCCTGGCCAGCTGCCGAACCGTAGTCCGTAACCCCCCAGCTTTTTTGTCAACGCGGAAGCATAAATGAAGCATAACCCAGCCTTTAACCCCCCAACGTTGCGTCAACGCGGAAGCATAAATGAAGCATAACCCAGCCTTTAACCTCTCTCCTGCTCCCTCGCCATTCGCGCGCACTCACTCCCGCTCGCTCACTCACACACTACGTCCACACACACACTCAGCACACCTACAAGGCTACTCTCATAACACATGTAAACAATCTCTATTACATTAAGTATTAAAGTTAATTAATTAATTAAAGTTAATACCCAATTCACCAGCTATTTACATTTACATTTCATTGAAAAAAAGGTATCATCTTAATACTGTTCTGTGTGGTTTTCCTATACCTGTTCTTACAGAGTCTTCGTTGGAAGTGTTGCCAGTGCGCATTAATGCTATGCATTCCAAGCATGTATGCATGTCTTTTCCATACAGTTTCTGCATGTTATCAGTTATGCACATAATGTGGTTTCCTCACTCTTACAAAGACATACAGGTTGGCAGTAAAGAGGCCAAGGAAAAGAGGCGCACCTCTCCTTCTCACAAAGGAGAGAGGAAAATTCTCACGTGCAAACTTGATTTTGACTGCAGCTGCATAGTTAGGCTACAAGATAAGGTATAGTTCAGGTTTGAACTTTCTGTTTGGCTGTTGTGCTGGCCTGCTTGTATATATATTTTTTTGTTGTCGCCAATGTTACCCCCTATCCACAATGGGAGTTCATCTCTTACTGTCTAAACAGGATCCCCGTGGAAGGCCTGGGGCGACAAACAAAATGGCCTCCTCCCAGAGCGGCTCAACCTGACGTACACGTAATGATGTTATTAACAGTTGGTCTTCCTGTTCTCTCTCCCACAGAAAACAAGCCATTGTTATATACCCTAGCCTTCGCTGTCAAACACGCTTTCTATAACAGTAGTTACAATGACTTTAAATAAACGCCCACTTGTGCTTGTTCACCTTGTATCTCACGATGACTGTAGGACATTTCATAACTTTGCAAAAACTAGGCCACTTTTGCTGCTGAAATGGAGATGGTTTTTACCAAGCCTCAATTGACCTAGATATGTTTTTTCATAGTCCAGATGATTGCTATTTATGTGTTATTATTTAGATATTGTTATTGTTCTATTGGATTTTCATTCGGAAACCTTTGCTACTCAGCGGTGTGCCACAACACATTCTCGCAAAATGGAGCAAATGTTTAGCAAATGAAAGACAGTCAATGTTTATGGAAAGAAAAACGGATGGTTGATGATTGTTGCCCCCAAATGACCCCAGGGAAACTCACAGCCGCTGTATTCGGTCAGGACTGGGTGTGAACACTGGGACTGCCAACCACAAAGTCACGGTCTAAAGGCTGAGGAGCCGAATTGTCAGCAGCAGAAGGAACACCACTTGTAGTAGTCCTTCAGATGACATATGAAGGAGCGGTTGGGAGGCACAGGCCAGAGATAGACTCAACTTAAAACCAGGGTGTACTTTACTGTACACATGAATGTAAGATGTGATAAAACTGTGCCACCCCCATTGGTTTTACAGGACATGAGTTTGTTTTTTCTACATACGAGTTACCTTTATGCTGTGCAACCACAGCAGCCCTGTTTTTTTGGTTTTGCCCAGTATGTTATATATGTGCTAGAAGTTATTAGTAGCCAATTCTCCACAAAAAGAATTGAGTTGCATCTGAGAGATCAGAGATGAATAACCATTAACAACCATATATTTTAGTAATATACACTTATATACACATACACACACACACAAACACACAAACACAAACACACACACACACACACACACACACACACACACACACACACACACACAAACACACACACACACACACACACACACACACACACACACGGTTATTAGGCCTACACATGGGTTGAAATTGCATTTAAAAGGCTGACAAGATGTTAGAATTACAAAGTAATGAGACCAAAACAACAACCGAAGCACTAAGGACATGTCATTCACAGGCAGGCATGTATTTTACTTGAACTTCTAAAATGTAGAACAGTGGGATATACAATCAATCCTAAAGTAATCTAAAGGTACTAATCTATTCTGATACAACGTCCATTGGGTAATCTATTTGATGACATTAATAATTCGGCCCACACATGCCACTTAGTTTGTAAAGGTCTATATGTACTTTTTTCAGCACATGACAGTTGAAGGACTAACTGGATTGACTAGACAGCAAAACATAGATTTGACCTCATTAGGCCTATATATTTGGTGTTATTGTATGTTTTATAATGTCTATTATAAATGGTTGTGGGAGGTGTAGCATAGAAGTGGATACACACGGGGGTGTTGTGGGACACGCAAGAGTATGTTATGTTATGGAGCTGAAGGAGAGATGAATAAAGTTTTCCTACATTCAGTACGTGGTCTCACGCTTATATATTAATACAGTAAACACGACAATATATAGGCTACATATCTTGTTTGAGTCTTGATAAAACAAAACGTTTTTTTTTTTTACTTCATATGTATTAATTTCAATATATTTTAAAAAGGCAGTAGATTATCCAAATATTTCAGAATGAGGAAGGTTAAGGTTGCACCTAATATTTCTTCTTCATTCCCATGGCAACCTAGCCTGGGAATTCCCATGCTGCTTTGCGCGCGATTTCATTCTCACTGCAAAGACAGCCTAGCCTGGCTGACGCGTCCACATCTCGATGAGATGGTGGTCTGGGAACTAGTTGTGCATTTTCTCGTATTTGAGGCGTGGTTTACGAATGCCTAGAGCCGTTTATTGGGCGCTACGAATGTCTATCAAATGGCGTCTGGTTATTCACATGCTGCTTTGCGCGCGATTCATAGCCAATCGCTACTAAAAATTAGCTACTAAAATTAAATAAATTGCTACAAAAGCTACTTAATACACTTTCTAAAGCTGCATCGAACGGTAACGTTGTGTCCGCTGCCATGTTGGATTAACACGCTACAAGCTTCGGTGTCGTGCATAGACGTCGTCATCGTATTGCTGCCCCCCCGTTCTGTGATTGGTTCCCTAACTCAGGGGAAAATAAGGGCGGTGGTTTCCAGGCTGTCTTTGCAGTGAGAATGAAATCGCGCGCAAAGCAGCATGGGAATTCCCAGGCTAAAGACAGCCTGGAAACCACCGCCCTTATTTTCCCCTGAGTTAGGGAACCAATCACAGAACGGGGGGGCAGCAAGACGATGAAGACGTCTATGCGCGACACCGAAGCTTGTAGCGTGTTAATCCAACATGGCAGCGGACACAACGTTACCGTTCGATGCAGCCTTAGAAAGTGTATTAAGTAGCTTTTGTAGCAATTAATTTAATTTTAGTTGCTAATTTTGAGTAGCAATTGGCTATGAATCGCACGCAAAGCAGCATGTGAAGAACCAGATGCCATTTGATAGACATTCGTAGCGCCCAATAAACGGCTCTAGGCATTCGTAAACCACGCCTCAAATACGAGAAAATGCACACCTAGTTCCCAGACCCCATCTCATCGAGATGTGGACGCGTCAGCCAGGCTAATGGCAACCTGAAAATATTGTTTTATTCACTCTGATGGTTCAATGAGGGAGCAGTAACTTACAGACCAACCTTACAAGTAGGCCTACCCGAACTATCAATAGCCGTCGATTAATAGTTGAATGAATGAAGCCTTTATTGTCACAGGTCACGAGTAACCGCGAAATTGACCAAATAGTTTGGGTAGACCTACTTGTAACCTAAACGACTTATCTCTTAGTTTGATTACGCCCCATCCACACGAAGCCAGATCCACACGAAGCCAGATTTCGAAAACGATCTCCCCTCCATTTGTCTCGGCAGGGGGGCCAGACATTTCTCCGTAACGACGGAGTCATTGCTGAAACCATAGGCTGAAACGCATCTAGCTCTAGAAACGCTGTAGTACATATTCCTGGCCTGTGTGTGGCGCTGTTTCAGCCACAGAAATCCACCGAAAAACAGTTTCATGTTGCAGAAGTGACAGATCAACTACCTTAACCACTCGACAGTCGATAAGTCAAACACAGGCAGTCAATTCGTCATCCAACATCTTCCTCTTTCGGATCCTGGCGTCCCAACGTGTAAACTAGTTTGCACTGATTAGAAAATCAGATAGACTATAAATGATCAATTTTGGATATTCAATGTCGGCGCGTTTTCACTTACCCGCCCATTAAATGGTTAATTTGTGGAGACAATCCAAAAGGAGATAAATAACCATATTTATTATTTATTTTATTTCTAGAGTCATTCTAAAGGCATATCCTCCACATTTATTTCACTCCGACTCTGGCCGATGACATCATCGTTTGCGTTTCTGGTGTTCTCACGAAGCCAAAACCTGAAACGTTTTCGACTTTTCCACCCTGGGACCTGGTTTAAAAAAAGTGCGGTTTCAGCCACCGAAAACTCCGTCTCCGTCTTTACGCTCGGCCTAAACGCACAAGACATTTGCGGTTTCACTCGAAAATCGTCTCCGTGTGGATGGGCCAGAGTATGTATCCGAGTGTCTAACCACCCAAAAATGTTGGCACAGGAAGCAAACATTCACAAATAGCATACACAAGAATACCAAGAGAATTAATTACGCAATTACAATTATGCGATTAAAAGCGCCAATGGCACAGAAACGAACACAAAAAAAGGCCCTTGGCACAGCATCAAATAAAGGATCACATTATTCAACATCTCTGTGTTGTAGCTCGAGATACCGAGATACCGCTGCCCGGGGCGTGTGCATGACATGGGTGTGGCCGCAGTGTGAGCCTCACGCGCTGTAGGCCTACTTGCCGTGGGCGCACCCACTCAGCCGTAACTTGGCAACACTCCTGTTTGCCCCTGTAACTTAGCAACGCTGGCAAGCCACATAACCATGGCCTGATGGTTATGTGTTACACACACTTGATAGTTATGCAGCATGTGGAGAGGAAAGGGAGCGGTTGGAGGTGGGCGGGTCATAAAGAAAACAAATTATATTCACCCGTAAATTATCTTGGATCTTCGGCTCAAAAATAAGCTCAAAGAAAGAGCCAATGAAAGAAAGACAGGTAGAAGGAGAAGGACAGAAAGAAAGAAAGAAAGAAAGAAAGAAGCTAAGACAAAAACTAACTAAGTAGCCAAAGACAGAAAGTAGGAAGGAAATAGAAGGTTCATGAACTATGTTTCCACTCATCTCGTCACCCACCGCAGGGCCAATGTGAAGCACAACGAAAACAGCTCTTGTGGAAAAACACTGTAACATACTCGTGGGCCTGCTATGTCCTGTGACTCAGAAACTCTGAAAAAAGTTGCCTGGCGGTGTCGTTCCTCTATTACTTGTAAATCAGGCAAAAATATCAACCATTGGTGGTTTTCAAAGAATGTGGTGTAAAAACAGGCTTAGGCCGGCAAACACTATTTCCTCACACCCTTGTCCTCAGAAGGACAATAGTGTGGTATGTGTCAGTTGGTTGAGGGTTGTTAGAAGGAACACACCCTGCACATTGTGCAGGGTGTGTTCCTGCACAATGTGCAGGGTGTGTTCCTTCTAACAACGAGGATTCCTTCTGATGTTGGAGGTGAATACTCATACCTGAGTGGGGTGTTCGTTGACGGTGGTATGTGCCAACAGCACACAACAGGATTTGAACTGAGCTAAACCATTTCAGTCGATTGCACAAATAGGTTACATCCAACTTTCAGACCTTCTATTATCAAACGCGAATCAAGGAAATTAAGTGAATGCCTACAGACCTGTTTCTCTCACAAAGGCAGCATATAAATATCTGCCGTCTCATTATTATAGTCATGAAAGCTATATATAGCCATAATAAGTATAAAACCACAAGACATTTTGGTGGTTCAGGAATTTTTATTGTGTTTAATGGACCATATTCCAAAGTGAAAACAAGGGACGTTTGAAATGTTCTATTCTTCCATCTCCTCCAATTCTCTGATGATAGCGTAGGGATTTCACTTCTTATGGCATCCTGTACTCAAATGTGCCTTATAACACTGCTCACAGGCAATAGAGAGTCCAACAACTAGAGACACAAACTCCTCAAAGTTCACCTGGCCATCACAGTTGGTGTCCAGGTCCTTCATGATTTTGTCCACCGCGGCTGGGTCCTTCTGAGACTGGGGATGGGGGGGGGGAGGATAAGAACAAACTATAGTAAATGTCAGACTCATGGTTGCCATGGTGTCTCAGCCTCATCACATTGGCTGGGTAAGAGTCGGTGGTATGAAAAAGACCTAAACAAACGTAAAGTCGCTCTGCAGGTCAAGGGTTGTACACTGCACACTCTGGCCGCTCAGAACCACGTGAAGGCTTGAACAGGCGAAGGCCTTTCAGAGACCCACAGCGCTCTCTTACCCTGAGGAAGCCGGACAACTCGCTCTCCATCAGCTCTCTCAGCTCCCGGCGGTTCAAGGTGCCGGGTTTACCCTCGCGGGACGCATATCGGTGGAACACGGTGATGAGGGACTCCATGGCTATCTCCAGTTCAGAAGGCATGGTGACGGCGGGTGGCGGCTACTATGTGGCGGAGGAGGGGTAGTAGGAGGAGAAGGCGACGGAGTAAACAAGCGAGAGGTAGAGAGTGAGCAACTGCTACGGGGTGTAGATAAGTGCAAAGGTCCTTGAGTGAGTGGCGACGTGGCTACATACCACACGTTTGGAAATAATATTAGATTAAAAACACTGTTACTATCAAGCCCCATTGGTGATTTTTGGACTGATTTGATGCTGAAAATCTTGGTTGTAATAATGGTTAACTAGGGTGAAAATACTCAGGCCCTGTCAATTGAGTAGACGAGACAGGCATGAACTTCATGAGCTGGCCTAGGGCACAATTACTATTCCATTTTGAATGTGTTTATCTAAAGACAATTGTAACAAAGAAGAAGAAAAAAACGACGTTAAAACTTGATTTGCGGAAGAATGAGGGTGAAGGGTCAAATGCTACGCCTGCTCTACTTCAAACTTGCGTGTACATGTCCACAGTCTGCTCCTCATTCTATAGCCAGTCACACCCCTCTAACTTCTTTGTGTAGGCCTGCACGAGTGGTTATAAAAACCTAAAATCACACCGGATATTGTGCGTTTCAAACAAGGATATCAGCTGCCTATAGCCAACACTCAGGCTACCGTTTTAACTCATTACAGACAATCTGTGAATTGAACAAATTTAAGAGGGAAAACCCCCAAACTATTGTGTATGGTATGTACACATGACTCTACATTGCGGTCCAATCGTTTGCTGAAAGTGCAAAAAAAGAAAAAGAAACAAACAAAAAACACAAGTAAAAAATATGAGTCGAGTTCATGCGCTATATTGCGATTTCCCTTTCAACCAAATGCAAATCCTTCCTGTTGAAATTGACGTACCAACATGAACCGCAATAACCGGAATGCCCGCAAGCAAAGGCGTATCAGGCGACCAATTGACTAAAGTCTTACCTTGTTAGACGGAGAAGAGAAGAATGCGGAGTGCGCTACAGGAGTTGGGAAATTCGGGGGTCGGGGATTTATAGCCAGGCACCGCCCTTCGTGCGGTGTGTAAAGAAGTTGAGCTGAAAATGTGAAGCAATGGTCGTGGCTCATGTTTTTTTTTTAATGTTTTTTTTTTAACTTAGTAACTTAGAAAGCGAATCATTCCCTGTCAGATCATAAACGACCCTTGAAAAACAGTAGGTCCTATGGAGTTCAGTTGTTTATACAACTACTAAACAAATCAATAATGATAGAAGGCTATCTTGAGTAAGTCAGCTTGGACAGATTGTGAAATAGGGAAAGATTAAGAACTGAAATGCAAACAGTCACTTAAGGTAATCACAGCCCACTCACCACCGACCCCAGCAACCGCCCTTTTCACGGCGGCACGGATTTTCTTTACTCACCAAAACCAACACACACACACACACACACACACACACACACACACACACACACACACACACAGAAATACAGACACACACATGCAGACACACACACACATTCATGCAGACATTGACACACACACACACACACACACACACACACAGAAATACAGAGACACACACAAAGAAGACATCCATGCACACTCACACACATGCACACACACTCACAGATATAGACACACATCCATGCACGCACACATTCACACACAGACATAAACACCCACAGACACACACACACACACACACACACACACACACACACACACACACACACACACATATACGCACACATAGAAATTGAGACACACGTAGACATCCATACTCAGGCATACGCGCACAGACACACACACACACACACACACACACACACACACACACACATACACACAAACACATGGAAATGTACTATGGGTCATCAGCCCAAAATGCATGTTTTAAACCAGCATGCGGTCGGATGACACGGCCCGCCTTCCTACACCACTCAGACGCCCAAAACGCATCTTTCAAATGTAATAGCAGTCAAATTGTGGCTGAAACAGGGGGTTCACGTACCCATTGAAAACACCACGCTCTATGCAAATGTTACATAGAAAATACAAGCAGGTCTCACATTTGTGCGTTCATTTGTGTGAAATGAACGCCATGACTTTGTGAGACCGCCACGGCCCGCGATGCCTTGTGGTCGGATAACACGCCACCCCTCTCCTTCAGAGACCATTCATCCCAGAGCACATCAATGCAACGGTGTTCGGATTGCGGCTGAAACGGGGGTTCGCGTACACGTTGTACACACCACCTGTGTGTCAGTGCAGCTATATTACAAATCACAGCAGACGGCCCCATCAGTGGCTCAACATGTGGCAATGGCGAGGATAACACATACTTGTCTACCGTGACTTTATAGATCAGACCGTATGAAAGGCAGAATAAGAAGCACAGAGCTAGCAACAATGATAAACATGGTGTGTGCTGAACCCACAGTTTCATGAATGTAACAAACCAATCGTAACTATGCATGTTAACAAAATGCCATATAGTACAGGTGATAAAAGTGGCTAGTCGTCAACATAATGTGTTGTTTATATGCCAGGATCCAGACACACACACACACAAAGACAGATACACACACACAAACACACACACACGCACATCACAATTGATTCACCAATCAATGGGGGGGACCACAGCCACCACACCAGAGGATGGCCACCCCACTGCCCTCCCCCCTCCCAGTCTGAAAAAAAAAAAAAAAAGATCCTGAACAGAAACAGTTTAAAGAAAGCTGACATACATGCATCAGTATTTTTATCTTATTTGGACTTATTATTTTTCATTTTAAGACTTATATTTCCATTTGTCACTTACGCTACTGTCATTTGCACTAAAAACATCCCCGTGTCATGTTAAGGTCCCGAACCCCCTCACATAATGGGAGCAGGGGGTGGGGGTGGGGGCAGAGCTGGAGGTCGCCCGTGCTGTGGGCGCTGGGCCAATTCAATGGACCTGGCCACATCCAAATGAGCTGGTTTGAGGCGGTCAATGGAGAGTCGCTCCGGTTTGCCGCCAATGTCCACCACAAAATGTTTGTCCCCTGTCTCCAAAACATGGAATGGGTCCCTCGTAGAGCGGGCGTAGCGGTCCCCTGTGGGCCTCATGGCGAATGAAAACGTAGTCAGCTGTCTGAAGCCCAGTGAGGGATGTGCGACTGAGGGAGGCCATGACGGGAAGTAGGGACCGGTGCGAAAAGCCTCGCATTGTCCAGTAGCGTGGCTCGCTGGAGAGTTGCAGACCAAGGAACGGTGGTGCTAGGGACAAAATCCCCTGGAACCCGCAGCGGCTGGCCATAGACAAGCTCTGCGGATGAGGACTGTAGGTCTTCCTTCGGTGCAGTCCTGATGCCCAGCATTACCCATGGGAGCTTGTCGACCCAGTTGCTGTCTTTGAGGTTGGCACGAAGATCATCCTTCATCGACCTATGAAATCCCACAAAGCCACCGGACCGGATGGGGTTCCCCCCAGAGTGCTGAAGGCCTGTAGTGAACAACTGGCTGGTGTGTATACAGACATTTTTAATTCATCTTTATCTCAAGCAGTTGTCCCACATATTTTTAAAAAATCAACTATTATACCAGTTCCAAAAAGACCAGACACAAAAACTCTTAATGACTTCAGGCCTGTGGCACTTACGTCAGTTGCCATGAAGTGCCTTGAAAAACTGGTCTTAGCCCATATAAATTATACAGTCCAGGAGACTACTGACCCCTTTCAGTTTGCCTACCGTCCCAACCGATCAGTGGATGATGCAGTAGCAATAGCTTTACACCACACACTGGAGCACCTGGAGAGTAGCGGAGCGTATGTCAGAATGCTTTTCCTGGACTACAGTTCTGCCTTCAATACCATCCACCCAGGCAGGCTGATTGAGAAACTGACAGACCTTGGCCTCCCAACTCCCACCTGTAACTGGATTCTGGACTTCCTTATAGAGAGACCACAGGTGGTGAGAATGGGGGGGGCGGGTGTCCTCTGAGCTCACAGTCAGTACGGGATCTCCACAAGGATACTGCTTCAGTCCTAAGCTCTTCACGCTGTATACCCATGACCTTCTCTCAAGCCATGACAACACCATCATCATCAAATATGCTGATGACACTACCATCCTGGGGCTCATCAAAGAAGGGGACGAGTCAGGATACAGGTCTGTTGTGAACTACATCATTGACTATGGGGAGACAAAAGACCTCATCCTCAACACAGACAAGACGAGGGAAATTATAGTGGACTTTAGAAAACATCCTCCTCCCCTACAGCCTCTGCACATTAAAGGGACAGAGGTGGTGAGGGCTGAAAGTCATAAATTCCTAGGCATGCAAGTAACATCAAACCTGAGCTGGAGTTTGAACACCACATCCATCGCGAAAAAAGCCCAGCAAAGGCTGTACTTTATTAGGATGCTTAGGAAGGCTGGACTGAATCACCGCCCTCTTACCCAGGCCTACAGAGGACTTGTAGAGAGCATCCTCACAACAGGCATCACTGTCTGGTATGGCAACATCACTCAGGCCGAAAGGAAGTCTTTGCAACGAATAATCAAGACTGCGGAGAGGATTATAGGCACAGCACTTCCCTCCATGGACTCCATATATGTACAGCGCAGCCAGAGGAGAGCAGAGAGAATCGTTAAAGACCCACTCCATCCAGCTAACTCTCTGCTCAAACACAAGAACTGCACATACAAACTGAGACACAGTAGAGCGGACAGCATTCCTACCAAAAAAGCAAGGTTTTTTAACAGTTTCTTCCCAGCAACAGTGAGGCTGATGGCAAAAGAGAACATTTGATCCACTTTTTTTTAATTCTTTTGATCTCTTTGATTTTTGATTTTTATCACTTTTTAATGTATTTTGTCTTTTTCCTATTTTTTCTATTTAATTCTATTTATCTATTGACTCAGAGGGCCTGCACAAGAGTTCCTATGTGCTTGGACTACTAGTTTATGCACAAATGGCAAATAAAGTACTTTGACTTTGACTTTGACCTATGAAATCGCTCACAGAGTCCGTTAGCCTGCGGTTGGTGTGTGGAGTTTCACTCCGAGGCTCTGGGCGACAGCGTTCCACAGCTACAATTAGGGTGAATTATGCAAGACACATTCACTACAATTGTTTAAATAGCATCCAGTAATTGGTACTCTTTCTGTATCATTTCAGTTTTACAAAAATCCTTTCATGAGAATGACGACAACAGTAAAGGACATTCAACTTAACTCAAGCCTCTGACTTTCTCTTGGAACCTGTTAAGTCTATGAATGTTCTCATTCATCCAGGTCATGTTTAATCCGGCCAACAGTTAAATCGAACGCAACTGGACTTAGATTTGTCTGTGAAGACGTTTCGCCTCTTATCCAAGCGGCTTCATCAGTTCGTAACGCATCAATCTGACTAGTCCGCACTAGTCTGACAGACAGTGGAGTTAGACCCAGGTATTTAACCTCAGTGGAGGTGTCCACCCACCAAACTCCTAAAACAATAGATCATTAGTGTAGCTTCACCTGACCATTGTTTGGGGCCTGTGAGTCATCTTGGTGGAAAATGATCATTAGGGGTGGGTGGGGCCACTGGAGAACGACAGTCGTTAGGTATGATGTGCAGTTACCAATGAACGACAGTCGTTCAGTCGTTCTGTTCCATAGAGCCACTTGAGGTTTGTCTTGGAACCTGTTGGCTATCTGTCAATTTGTGTACAGACACACACACACACTGAGGACAGAATAATCATCCCAAAGTTCTCTTTAAGGGCTATGCTACATTTAAGAAATCGGTAGAGCAGGTCGACCACAAATTGGAGGGTTGGTGGTTCGATCCCCCTCCTCCAACTGTCCCCATGTCAAACCCCACAAATGTACTGACTAGATACAAGTATGATAATATTAAATAAATAATGAAGTAGTTTCAAGTGTATGTTTCTATTATATTTTTGATAAATACAGGTTTTTATTTGTACTTCTTGAAGTCGTCCACAAGATGATGCTGTTCAGCGCATAATGATATCCCCACTCCCCTGCACTTTAAAAACAATTACGGTGAATTGGACAGCTGTAGTTAGCCAAAGTGTCAATAATGCATTGGAGGATATCAGCATGGATGTCCAAAACATCACATTAGTGTTCAGCCACATTTACCACAAGAATTTGATCTTTGACCAATCACTCTCTTCCCAGAAATGTGGAATGAGAAGGAAACCCTCTGATACCCTGCAAGAGAAGTCATACCTGACAGGTTGAAGAAGAGAGAGCAGTGTTTCCAAACAGTAGGATTTGGCCACCAATGCACTGATGTCTGCCTTGTGCCTTGGTGACATCACAAGTGGGAGTGGCCACCAATGTACTGCACTGATGTCTGCCTTGTGCCTTGGTGACATCACAAGTGGGAGTGTCCACCTAGATGTATGATTGATAGTCAAGCCCAGTAATTAGCTATTCCCACTGATGTATAATTTAAGTATAGTTGACTTGAGACAATTTTAGGGGAAACTACAGGCCTCAACAATACTTTAGAATACCTACATTCTTGTGGGTTGTGTTGTTGCCTCCCCAGGGTAAACCTATCCACCAGTATTCTCGCAATACTTAGGAGGTGGAGCCAATGGAGTCTCAGACACACCTACATCTTCTCTCCGCTGAGCTCCAGCATCACCTTCACAAGCACTACCTAAACCAGCATCTCTCCCTACACCAGTCCTACCTCCACCAGCTATACCGCACCCAGCACCACTAAGCCCTGTCTAACTATTGAACCCTACTACACTCAACCCTCAACCTCCTCCACAAATAGGAGTGGACGGGGAGCTACTGGCAGCAGGTGGCTGCTAAGGTCACCTGCAAGCCAAAAAATCCAAATAAAAAGGGTGACCAGTTTTTTGTTGGTTGGTTAAGGTGTCATAGTTTTATGAGACCTTACAGGACAATGCCAATGTAAAGAGTTAAATGGAAATACATTTTGAGTGGAGATGTAATAATACTATTTATGAGGCCATGACGATGACAATTCTATATTATTGTTATAGGCATTTAAGTATTTTGCGTTTATGTCGACAATAATGCTTGACTTGAGTCTCGTGTTTGGAACTGGTGACTTGATGTTTGGGCATGAACATAAATTGACCCAATGATAACAATGAGAAACAATAATCACAGGCACAAGCGTAGACGTACAACAACACTGAATGTCGTTTTTTTTTATTGACCAATATGTGGCTGAATTACTGAGGAGGCTTTTGCAATTTCCCAGCTTGGGATTAATAAAGTAATTATTATTTTTTTTCAGAGGCCACCGAGTGGAGGACCATGGCCATGGAGGTGACCATGGTGCAGTACTCCAGGAAGTTCAGGGTACCGTCTTTGTCTGCGTCCAGCGCCGCCATCGCCTTCTCAGCCTCGCAGTTCTACATGAAGCACAAGCAACAACTACAACAACAACAACAACAACAACAACAACAACGACGACGACGACAACACATGCTTCTCTCATCTGTTGTTTGCTGTAAAACGTAATGTGTTTAACCAGGTTGGTCTCTGGAACGCGTGTGGTTGACAGCTGCTTTAAGCAGCCTCACCTGGTCTGAGACCTGAGACCTGATTTGACTCTGGGGGCTGGTGATGCTGCGCCCACACACACACACACTCGGGAGAGCTCTGACATGCCTGTACTGAACACTTGCTATGACTATTATGATTCTACTGACTCTGCAGTAAACCCGTTGACTCATCACCCTGTGTCCTGGTTGTCGGAGGAGCCCTGACACACCAACTAGGTGGAGTGTGGCACCCACCTAGGTAGCGTGGAGCATGGGAATACTGCTACAGTCTCATTGAGATTTACCATCTCTTTTACAAGAGCGATGGTTAAAACAGCATCAGCATACATAAAATAAATAAACAATAATATATATATATATATATTATATATTATATAAAATACATAATAAATCAATATATGCATGTTAACATTGTGATGCACTGGTGTGACTCACCCCTGCAAGGCAAGGCATCTGTTCTGCCATCATCTTAGAGAATTCCTTATTGCTAATTGTTTCGGGATCACCACCTTCCTCACCAGCTGCATATTGTACAAATGTGCTATATATGAGGGCGACACCGGCCTCCAGGGCTGTTAATTTGTCGCTCATATTTCTCTGGTTTAGGATGATGGGGTCGAGCTAGAAAGGAATGTACAGTCAATCTGAAGCAACCATTTCAATTTCAAGTCAACAGGCACACATTTGTTGAGATTACGTTCAGTCACCCATATGAACAGCGGTATGGTGCATTTCTCCAAATTGTTCCACTCTCTTACCTGCGAGCAGATGGGTTATCTGGAAAAGAATAAAAGTGAAGCGTAAACACAGTTGAAGTCAACAGTGAGCTCTTCATGAGCTGGCCTAGCATGACCTGCTGGTACAATTAGGCTACTATTCCATTTTGAATATGTTTAACTAAAGACAATTGTAACAAAGAAGAAGAAAAAAACGACGTTAAAACTTCTTTTGCGGAAGAATGAGGGTGAAGGAACAAATGCTAGGCCTGCTCTACTTCAAACTAGCGTGTAGCTACATGTCCAGTCTGCTCCTCATTCCATAGCCAGTCACACCCTCTAACTTCTTAGTGTAGGCCTACACGAGTGGCTATAAAACCGAATATAACGCCAAGTGAGTTTCAAATAAGGAGATCAGATGCCTATAGCCAACACTACCGTTTTAACTCATTACAGACTTAGTCTTAATCTGTGAATTGAACAAATTTAAGAGGGAAAAACCCAAAACTAATGTGTATGGTATGTACACATGTGTCTACATAGCAGACATTCCGGTCCAATCGTTTGCTGAAAGTGCAAAAAAAAAAAAAGAAGAAAAAGAAACAAACCAAAAACACAAGTAAAAAAAATAAAAGGGTCGAGTTCATGCGCTATTGCGATTTCCCTTTCAAGCAAATGCAAATCCTTCTCGTTGAAATTGACGTACCAACATGAACCGGAATGCCCGCAGGCAAAGGTGTATCAGGCTACACTGGGACCAATTGACTAAAGTCTTACCTTGTTGGACCGAGAAGAGAAGACTGCGGAGTGCGCTACTAGAGTTGGGAAATTCGTTTTATAGCCAGACACCGCCCTTCCTACACTGTGGAGAGAAGTTGAGTTGAAAATGGTCTGACTCATGTTTTTTTTTTTTTTTTTTTTTTTTTTAACTTAGTAACTTAGAAAGCGAATCATTCCCTGTCAGATCATAAGCAAAAGGCATGTTGAGGTGATTTTAAAAACGTGTATTAAATGGGTTTTTTGTAACCTGTACTTACTAGGCCTATAACAGATAAGAGTATAAGGTAAATTATAAGGGGGGGGGGGGGGTGTTGGGGAAGCTACAGGGATGTCTAGTTCGTTTAGGTGTTAGAAGTTATCCAAGATGGGGCATCGGTTAGAATGCCAGGTATAGGAATGATGAGGAGACGATGGGGTTTGATCATTAGACTTGTATTCTTAAAGATTACTCAAATAGTTCAGGTTCTTATTCAAACACACACACAAACACAGTCTGAAAAGGAAAAGGAAACAGGTAATACAAATAAGAAATAAGGCACTATAAGTACACATAAGGATCTGCAATTACTTCAACGGATAAGTGCCTATACTTCCAATACAAATATAAGCGTTGGCGATTTCTAAGAGGAAATACATTATACTCTCTCTAGAGCCCTCTAGTGGCCAAAAGAAGTAGCGCAATCAGAACACGCACATCACGCGTAACATTTACTTCACGCGAACAGAGGAAAACTTTACCCCGAAATATTCTCAAACAACATCGAGGCCGATAAAGCTACACGCTAATAACAGGCAACTTAGAAATATGTAGGCATTCCACTCAACACATTTTAGGCACATTACGAAACGTAGGCTACACAATATATCCAGACAATATCCTACCTATCTCAGCATACCTACGAATTTACAGACAAGTAAACAGAAACGGAGATACACACAAAAAATTACAGCATGACCTACGTTTCATCATTGACTGTGAGGGAATGTATTATGAAAACTTGGAACTACACTGACTTGGCTACAGGTAATATCCTAAACTTTTAACTCAGGGCCTGCCAAGCGTGGACAGCTCCGTTTCTAGCCCAGGCAGGTGAAAACCGGAAAAAACTAAGAAGAGATCAGGAGATCTACCGGAAGTAGAACTAACAGAAACAATAAAAGTCCCGGCCTTTTCAACAGCCGCCCCCAAATGTGCAGGGCACATTTGCTACCAATAAAAGGATACTCAGTCAGGAGGCAGGAGGGTCAGTTGTTGGCAAAGCGTCGTCCTCCCCAGACGGGAGGGCTGGCAGCCTCACCAACCGGGCCACCGGTCGGGTGTAGGTGTGTCCATTGATGAGAACATCAGCGGACCTGATGTAGCCGTCATCGCTGCGATGAACCTGGGTCACGCGGCCAATTGGCCACAGCGTTCTCCAGGAGCGCGGGAGGAGAGGAGTGCCATTTCTGTCTGGTCTGCAAGCTGGGGAGGTAGTCTCTGATGAATCGGGACCAGAAATGGTCCGCCAGGATCTGCGAGTGCCGCCATCTCCGACGACTCAGGATCTCGGACTCGGGGTAGACCACTTGGGAAAGTGATCCATCAGGCCGCCCCATGAGGAGGCTGTTTGGGGTCACCGGATCGACATCTGCAATGTCGGCCGATACATAGCCCAATGGCTTGGCGTTGAGGAGGGCCTCGACCTCCAGGAGCACGGTAAGGAGCACCTCTTCGGGGAC
Organism: Urophycis tenuis; assembly: GCA_036785325.1. Lineage (NCBI taxonomy): Eukaryota > Metazoa > Chordata > Actinopteri > Gadiformes > Phycidae > Urophycis > Urophycis tenuis. The sequence goes on along the minus strand of JAXIVH010000019.1, from coordinate 5,788,559 downwards.
TGGTTGAGACCCTACGCAGGTGTAGAGTGCAGACTTGACTGAGCGCACTTCTCTTTCCCACACACCCCCAAAGTGTGGGGCTGCAGGGGGGTTAAAGTGGAACTTGATCCTCTGGCGAGCTAGCTGCCTCTGTAAGGTAGGCGCCATGCTGGCAAAGGCTTCCGTAAGCTCCCTTTCACCTCCTTTGAAATTAGTCCCTTGGTCGGACCAAAGCTCAGCTGGAGTACCTCTCCGCGCAATAAAGCGCCTCAAGGACATGAGATAGGCGTCAGTGTCCATATTGTTCAGGAGATCCAGGTGTACCGCTCTGGTTGTTAAACACTTGAAAATGATCCCCCAGCGTTTCTCGTGGCGTCTGCCCACCTTCACGATCATGGGGCCAAAGCAATCCACGCCCGTGGAATGAAACGCTGGCTTGTGTAGTCGTAGGCGAGCGGCGGGGTGATCAGCCATTTTTGGGATGAGTGGCTGAGCCCTCCAGCGCTGACACTCTAGACAGGTTCGCTGGTGTCTTCGGATTGCCTCTCTTCCACGTATCACCCAGTATGTCCGCCGCAGCTCTGCGAAGACGCGCTCGGGACCAGGATGGTGCAGGTCTCCATCGTACTTCTGGATGAGCAGGCGTGTAACTGGGTGAGAGGCATCCAGGACAACAGGGTGCAAGGTCAGGTCGCTTTTCCCTTCCAGTCTCCTGAGTCGTCCACCGACTCTAATGAGGGTCATGGACTTGTCCATCTCAGGAGCCAGGGCAAGGAGACGACTACCAGACAGGACAGGTTTCCCGGCTGAGAGTAGTCGGCAGTCCTCAGGAAAGGACTGCTGCTGAGCTCGCTGAAGAGTGATCACCTCGGCTTGGCGATACTCCTCAGCAGTAGGGGTAGAGCTGCTGGGGTTTTGTTGGAGTTTGCGTGCAGTGTCATCCATGAGCTCTTGCCAGGTGCTGTATGCTTCCTCAGGTGCTTGAGTCATAGGTGAGGTGACTGCCACTCCGCAAAACGCAGACTTGCGCAGCTCTGTCTTGTCCTCAGGTGGCTCCGCACTAGGCCGCTCGGGCCAGGTGTCTGGGCTCTGGAGCAGGAATGGAGGTCCTTGGGACCAGCGGTTGGGCTCCACAAGGGTTTCTAGGGGTTTGCCCCTGGTCAGGTCATCGGCAGGGTTAGTCACTGTGTCGACGTAGCGCCAGGTGCAGTTCTCCGTTAACTCTCGAATTTCGGCTACTCTTGCCCCTACGAAGACTTTATAGCGACAAGACTCGGAGTGTAGCCAGGTTAGTACTGTAGTTGAGTCGGACCATAATACAGTACGGGACACTTGCAAGGTGAGCTCTTTCTGGAGGACGCAGGCTAGCTGGGCTGCAACCAGAGCAGCACACAGCTCCAGGCGAGGGATGGACTGCATGCGCTTTGGCGCTACTCGAGAGCGGGCAATAGCTCTTCCGGCTGTGGGGTGGCAGAGATGAACAGACACTCTGTGGTGTGCGATGGCCGCCCCATGAGCTGGATAGGACCTTGAAGAGTCCATCCTAGGCGAGTGTGGACGGCTGCCGGACTGCCAGATGGGCCAGGCAGGAGGGGATGGGCCAGGAAGGCAGGTAAGGGGATGCCACGCAGGTGTCTGAACTTGCTCTGAAGGTGCTCAATAGGGTAGGTGTATTGAGCTAAGGAGAGACGGCTTGCTGTGAAGGCACCATCTATCTTGTAGCTGACCTGAGGTGTGTCAGCAGGAGAGACACGGAACGAAACCGTGCGCCCGTGGAGTACCTGGATGTCCTGACGGACTGTGCGTAGTGGTAGGACTTCAGGAGTTCCCTGCATGGCGAGGGACTTAGCGGCGCGGGGCAACAGCATTGTCCTCTCAGACCCGTCGTCTAGGATCGCGAAGGTGTCGAAGGTCCTTCCACCGCAGTGCACGAGCAAAGGCACAACCTTCAGCAGGGCACGGTTGCTTGCTCCAGGTCTGTCGAGGTAGAGCGTGTCAGAGACAGGACTGTTTACGGCGCTATATTCTTTAGCTGACACGTCTCTCTGAGCCTTGTCGGTCCTCACATTTATCTCGTGGAGGGCGAGGAGATGCTTCCCTTGACAGAGCTTGCAGGGTTTCTTGAGCGTACACTGCGCTGCCTGGTGTGCTCGTGCGCAGCGCCAGCAGCGCTTGTTTACTTGGATCCACTCTCTTAGCTGATCCTTGGAGAGCTTGGCAACGCCAGTGCACTGACTGAGGTAGTGCTCAGTGCTCTCACAATAGGCGCAGTAGGCCTACACGCAGGAAAGGGGGGGGCTTTCGGGGCTGAAGCCCCGAATCTCACTTCAAAAGCCCCGGATCTTTTTTTAAAGCTTTTGTAGTTATGACAACCGAATGGTTATTGTTTCTTTCCATTAAATAGTATTGTCTTGAGCAGGCCCTGCAACTGAAAATGTAGGCTATGAATTAGAAGGGATTTAGGATTTGCCAGTGTCCAGCAGGTCACCCTAAAAGGAACTAGAATGCAGGAAATCGCATCTTAGAAATTAAAAATGTTCGGAGAGGAGAACCCCCAGACCCCCCTCTAAGTCAAGCCCCGGCTGTACACAAAGTCTGGCTCCACCCCTGGGCCTAGCATTTGTACCTTCACCCTCTTTTTTTCTCCACAAATCGTTTTAAATTCGGTTGGTTTCTACTTTGTTACAATTGTCTTTAGATAAACATATTCAAATTGGAATAGTAGCCTAATTGTACCAGAAGGTCATGCTAGGCCAGCTCATGAAGAGCTCACTGTTGACTTCAACTGTGTTTCCAGATAACCCATCTGCACGCAGGTAAGAGAGAGTGGAACAATTTGGAGAAATGCACCATGCCGCTGTTCATATGTCCTGTATCCTCCACATCCACAACAAAATGCGTTCTCAGTAATTCATTCACATATTGGTCAATAAAAAAAACTACTTTCAGTGTTGTTGTACGTCTACGCTTGTGCCTGTGATTATTGTTTCTCATTGTTATTATTGGGTCCATTTTTGTTCATGCCCAAACATCCAGTCACCAGTTCTGGTTCGATTCACCGGTTCGATTCCCTTCTCCAACTGTCCGCATGTCGAAGTGTCCTTGAGGAAGACACTGAACCCCAACCTGCTCCCCGGGCGCTGACCACGGCTGCCCGCTGCTCCTATGTAACATAGGATGGGTCAAATGCAGAGAACCGAGCCCCTCCCCCCCCTCCCCTTTGGGGGCAGCCGCGGCCTACTGGTCAGGTTGTCGGTTTGAACCCCGACCAGGACGAACGGCTGAAGTGCCCTTGAGCAAGGCACCTAACCCCTCACTGCTCCCCGAGCGCCGCTGTTGGCAGCTCACTGCCTCGGGATAAGCGTGTTTCACCTCACTGTGTGCCTCACCATCACTATGTGCTGAGTGTATTTCCACTAATTCACGATTGGGTTAAATGCAGAGACCAAATTTCCCTCACAGGATCAAAAGAATAATTCTTCTTCTTCTTCTTCTTCTTCTTCAAACACGAGACTGGTGCCCCCTCAATGTTCTCAAGATGTATAGTCTGGCCATAGGTAAATGTAGATAACTCAAGTCAAACATTATTGTTGAAAGAAGGCATCCCAAAGCTCCTATTACAGTAAACGGAGACTTTAACCATGTCAACATATCAAAGACACTGACTGACTTCACCCAGTATGTGACCTGCAGCACCAGAGGAGATAAGACCTTGGACTTACTGTATGCCAATGTTAAAGAGGCATACAGTAAAACAGCCCTTCTCCCCCTGGGCAAAACAGACCACTGCTTGATACTACTGTCTCCTATATACAAGCCTCTTGTGAGGAGACAGCCCATCACCACCAGGACTGTGCAGCAGTGGTCTGAGGAGGCTGAGGAGGCCCTGAAGAAATGCTACAGGACAACAGCCTGGGGGATGTTTGAGGAAGACTATGGTGACGATATTGAGGGTCTCACTCAATGCGTCACAGACTATATAAAGGTCTGTGAGGAGAGTGTTGTCCCTACCAAGAAGGTCCGCTGCTTCCCCAACAGCAAACCCTGGATCAACAGGGACATCAAAGTCCTGTTGAACCGGAAGAGGAGAGCCTTTATGGCAGGAGACAATGAAGACACACAGAGGGAGATACAAAGAGAGCTGAGGAGGGAACTGAGGAGCAGTGTTGGTAACGCGTTATTAGTAACGCCGTTATTTTTTTCAGTAACGCGTTACGTAACGTGTTGTTTTTTAAAATTCAGTAACTCTGTTCCTGTTACCAAACGCTACGTTACTTCGTTCCTTTTGGTGAGGTTTTACAACGGCACGCAGTTCCCTATCAATAAAGTTTAATTGAATTGAAAAACTAAGCTGTCGCCTCTGTTTTAGAATTGCCTTTAAGCCACTTTCATTTTTGGCAGTTTGTTTTTGAATACCAAATAAGAAAAATAGCCTTGTTTAGCCAGTTTATAGCCTATGGCCTGACTGAAATAAATAGACATTGAAAAAATACTTTGGTGTTTGTGTTGGTGCACAACAGATCAGCTTGGATGATTAGATTCAGTGATGTGGATGCAAATGAATTGAAACGGTTGTATTATTTTGCATTATTCAGCATCAGTACAGAATTGAAATGACGGCTAGAGGGGAACTCAATCAATCAACCTTTAGAGCATTGGAAGAACGTTTTACAGTAACTAAAAAGTTACTTTCTCAGTAACACATTACTTTTTGGTTTAAGTAACTGAGTTACTAACTGAGTTACTTTTTTACAAAGTAACTAGTAACTGTAACTAGTTACTATTTTTCAGCACAACACTGCTGAGGAGGGCTAAGGACTGCTACAGAAACAGAATAGAGGGGAAGCTGCAGCAGAACAACCCCCGAGAGGTGTGGGCAGGGGTGAGAACCTTCACTGGCATGAAAACTGCTGGAGGATCACAGGAGGGGACAAAGGAATGGGCCGACGAGTTAAACCTGTTTCTTAACAGATTTGACTCACCAACTGGGGCCAAGATCAACACCCCATCTCTGGCAAAGTGCCAAGTTACAAAGAGCAATGAGGGTGGGTTTTTTTTTTTCTTTTTTGGGTGGGGGGGTGGGGGGGGGGGGGGGGGGGGGGGTGGTGGGGAGTGACTTTGCAGTCCTGACATTGGCAGGGAGCTTGTTCCACCACTGCGGTGCAAAAATGGAGTTTTGAGATTTCAAAAGAATTGCCCCTGCTCAACAGGGGCATGGGGTTTCACTAATGCTTAAGGGGCAGTTCCATTAATGGCTTTGTTGGCGAGTAGCATCATCTTGAATTTGATGCAAGCCACTACAGGGAGCCAGTGGAGGTCATGGAAGAGGGGGGTCACGTGGGAATATATCTATTTAAATTATACATCAGTGGAAATAGCTAATTACTGAGCTTAACTATCAATCATACATCTAGGTGGACACTCCCGCTTGTGATGTCACCAAGGCACAAGGCAGACATCAGTGCAGTACATTGGTGGCCACTCCCACTTGTGATGTCACCAAGGCACAAGGCAGACATCAGTGCAGTACATTGGTGGCCAAATCCTACTGTTTGGAAACACTGCTCTCTCTTCTTCAACCTGTCAGGTATGACTATTGCAGGGTATCAGAGGGTTTCCTTCTCATTCCACATTTCTGGGAAGAGAGTGATTGGTCAAAGATCAAATTCTTGTGGTAAATGTGGCTGAACACTAATGTGATGTTTTGGACATCCATACTGATATCCTCCAATACATTATTGGCTAACTACAGCTGTCCAATTCACCGTAATTGTTTTTAAAGTGCAGGGGAGTGGGGATATCATTATGCGCCGAACAGCATCATCTTGTGGACGACTTCAAGAAGTACAAATACAAACCTGTATGTACCAAAAATATAATAGAAACTTACACTTGAAACTACTTCATTATTTATTGAATATTATCATACTTGTATCTAGTCCATATAGTTTAATGCTACATCACATTGCATTTCACATAATAATAGGAAAGCAAATACAGTATCAGTATAAAGTTTTATTTGTCTACACAATCCTCCAAAAACATTACAAAGTCAGACTTAAATTTGAATTTGAACATGAATGGGAACATCATATCTTATTATATATATATATATATATATCATATTGTGGCAAGATGGGAGAACGACTCAAACGGAGACAGTTGAAGTTCTTTATTCATCAATTGCCAACACAAGAATGAATGACAGAGAAAACGCGCCACCAACTCAAAAGGTACAAACCACGCCCCCTACCCGTAAACCTACTGGGTGAGAGACATAAACACGTGACATACAGTAAAGGCATATCAACAGACTGTGCACGCCACACAGGCCCCCCCCGAACACCCAGAGGGAACTTATAAAGAAACATTCAATCCCTCATTGGAGGTTTGATCAGCCTGCCATAACGGTTGCGCCACCCCTCCTTAGACACAGTAGGTGGTGCATGAGAAACATCCTCCACGACCGGCTCCGAATCAGGGCACTCGGGTGAAATCCTGTCTAGGATCCTGGAAGGAGGACGACCTCGGCGGGGGACCTGGGCCGGAAACACAATCTCGTCAGCCATCATGTGTGCCGGTTTTAGCCTATCTAATGTAACGCGCTCCTTACGCCCACCCATATCCAGCACAAAACTCTTAGAGCCCGCCTCCAGTACCCTAAATGGGCCATCGTAAGGGGGCTGGAGGGGCGACCGGTGAGCGTCACGTCGCAGAAAAACAAACTTAGCCGTCATGAGCTCCCCGGGCACGAAAGACCGCGGCAAACAGTGATGCACCGGAGTGGGAGTGAGAGCGCTCCCCAACGAAAAAGGACGCACTGCAGGATGCGAAAGTGGAGCAGAACTCTCTGGCAAAAATTCACCCGGGACGCGGAGTGGCTGCCCTAGGACCAACTCGGCAGGAGAGGCATTCAAGTCCTCCTTAGGAGCTGAACGCAGTCCAAGCATCACCCAAGGCAAACGATCTATCCAGTTGCCATCCGAGAGCGCAGCGCGCAACGCCGCCTTAAGCGACCGGTGAAAACGCTCACACAAGCCGTTAGCTTGTGGATGGTACGCGGTAGTACGGTGAACCTGTGTGCCTAGGGACCTAGCCAGTGCCGACCAAAGCTCTGAAACAAATTGAGGGCCTCTGTCGGAGGTGATGTCGGACGGGGTACCGAAACGCGCAACCCAAGCCGAAAGGAACGCACGCGCTACGTCCGCAGACGTCGTTGAGGACAGAGGAACCGCCTCTGGCCACCTGGTGGTCCGATCCACTACAGTAAGCAAGTGTGTAAAACCTTGCGAGGGAGGTAAAGGGCCCACCAGGTCCACATGTACATGATCAAAACGCCTGGCCGGAATCGAAAACGCTTCGAGAGGCGCTTTGGTGTGCTGATGAACCTTAGCGCGCTGACACGCTACACATGCGGCCGCCCATTCCTTAACCTCTCTGCGAAGGCCGGGCCAGACGAATTTGGATCCAACCAGCTTCACCGATGCCCGGACCCCCGGATGTGAGAGAGCATGAACGGAATCGAAAACTCGACGGCGCCAGGCCGCTGGTACGACAGGGCGGGGACGGCCCGTGGAGACATCGCAAAGGAGGGTGGGACCGCCTTCTTGCACAACGGCCTCCTCAAGCTTGAGGCCCGTACCGGTGGCCCTAAGGGCCAGGATGTCCGGATCACCAGGCTGGTCAGCTGCCATAGCAGAAAAATCCACCCCGAGCAATACCGGACACGCCAACGTGACCCGCGATAAACAATCTGCAACGGGGTTGGCTTTCCCAGCCACATGCCGAATGTCTGTCGTGAACTCGGAGATGGCCGCTAGGTGGCGCTGTTGACGAGCAGACCATGGCTCAGCTACCTTAGACATCGCAAAAGTTAGCAGCTTATGGTCAACATAAGCGGTGAAAGAACGGCCCTCCAGCAGGAAACGAAAATGACGTGTAGCTAAGTACAACGCCAGCAACTCTCGGTCAAAAGCGCTGTACTTGCGTTCGTTGTCCCTCAGTTTACGGCTAAAAAACGCCAGGGGCTGCCATACACCAGCCACCCGCTGCTCGACCACTGCCCCCACAGCTACATCGGATGCATCAGTTGTCAGAGCAACTGGTGCCGTGGGCGCGGGATGTGCCAGGAGCGCTGCGTTAGCCAGGGCGGACTTCGCCCCGTCAAAAGCCTGGATCCGTTCGGGGGTCCAATCAACCTGGTCATTGGCCTTCTTCAGCCTCAGGGCCTCATACAATGACCGCAGGAGGTGGGCTGCGCGAGGCAGGAAGCGATTATAAAAATTAACCATGCCCAGAAACTCCTGCAGGGCTTTAACTGAGACCGGACGGGGGAAATCTGCTACAGCCTGCACCTTGGAAGGCAACGGAACTGCGCCCTGCGACGAAATGCGGTGGCCCAAGAAATCAATATCCGGTAGTCCGAACTGGCACTTCGCCAGGTTGACAATCAGGCCGTGCTCATCCAGGCGCTGGAAAACCTGTTTAAGGTGTGACAGGTGCTCCTCAGCCGACGGGCTGGCCACCAGGATATCGTCCAAATAGACGAACACAAAAGCCAGGTCACGCAATACCGAGTCCATCAATCTCTGGAATGTTTGCGCTGCCCCTTTAAGGCCAAACGGCATGCGCAAAAATTCGAAAAGGCCGAACGGGGTTATCACCGCAGTCTTGGGCACATCCTCCGCGCGCACGGGGACCTGGTGATAACCGCGTACCAGATCCACCTTTGAAAAAACTGTTGTACCCGCAAGGTGAACAGAAAAGTCCTGAATGTGCGGGATGGGATAGCGATCATGCACGGTGATGTTATTTAAACGGCGGAAATCACCGCATGGTCGCCATGACCCATCAGCTTTGGGTACCATGTGGAGGGGAGAAGCCCATGGGCTTTTTGAGCGCCGCACTATCACTAACCGCTCCATGGTAGCAAATTCTCCTTTCGCCAGAGCCAACTTTACAGCGTCGAGCCGTCGTGCACGCGCGAAAACCGGCGGGCCCGTGGTGGGAATGAAGTGCTCCACACCGTGCCTCGTTGCCGCGGTAGAAAATGCAGGAGTGGTTAGCAAGGGAAAACCCGCCAGCAATCGCTGATAAACGCAGCCGGACGCTGAGAAGCTAGCGTGCGTTAACGGCCCAGATCCCCCTGTCTGACATGGAAAGGTGGTAAAAGACACGGCATCGATCAAACGGCGATTAGCGACGTCCACCAACAAACCGTTTGCACACAGAAAATCCGCGCCTATGATGGGAACCGTAATGGATGCGATCACGAAGTCCCATTTGAAACTGCGCCCATGGAAACAAACAGCCACCGACCTGATGCCATATGTCCCAATAGAGGAACCGTTAGCTGCACTCAACTGCGGCCCGTTGCCTCGGGCTGACAGGTCCGAGTCAGTCGGAGGAAGAAGGCACTTCTGGGAGCCGGAGTCCACCAGGAAACGCCTGCCGGAGAGGGAGTCTTTCAAAAACAGCAGCTCCTCTCGCTCGCCAACGCTCACAGCTGCTACTGAGCGCCGGCTCTGGCGTTTCCCGACGCCTCAAATGCGCACGGAGGGACGCAACGCCGAGCCTTGGAGCCATAACGCTGGTGGAAAAAACACAAGGCGCCTCTGCGCTGTCTCCGCCCGGAAACTCCAGCCACCACTGCTGGTTCCTCGCCATCCGCTGTCGGCTGTTGGGGGTCCGACGACACGCTCTGCACGGAGAACCGTCTGGTAGCCAGCAGGACACGATCCGCTTCTTCAGCCAAACCCCGGTAGTCACTCGCGGTCAGACAAGGAGAGTTGGCTAAAGCTGCGCGCACCGGTGGTGGGAGTTGGCGCAGGAAAATGTGCGGGAACAGGAAACCACCATCATCTGCACCCAGCAGTGACAGCATGCTGTCCATCAGGTCCACCGCCGAACCGTCGCCTAACCCGGGCTGGGACAGCATTTTATCGGCCCTCTCCGCCGCGGACAGGCTGTACCTCCGTAGCAGGAGTTGTTTGAGAGCTGCGAATTTGCCATGTTGTGGTGGGTCTCGCAGAAGTTGCATGACGCGGCGAGTGGAATGCTGATCCAGGGCCGCGACCACCAAGAAGTACCTGGAGTCGTCCTCTGTGATTCTACGCAGGTGGAAAAGCGCTTCAACATGCTGGAACCACGCAGCCGGGTCGCTCTGCCAGAACTCGGGAAGCTTCACAGACGCGGCGAAACCGGCCGGCTGTGAGAGTTGGGGCGACATGGCTGAGGAGGAGACACCGCATTCTGCTTCCTCGAACATGTTCAAATCGGGGTCACCAATGTGGCAAGATGGAAGAACGACTCAAACGGAGACAGTTGAAGTTCTTTATTCATCAATTGCCAACACAAGAATGAATGACAGAGAAAACGCGCCACCAACTCAAAAGGTACAAACCACGCCCCCTACCCGTAAACCTACTGGGTGAGAGACATAAACACGTGACATACAGTAAAGGCATATCAACAGACTGTGCACGCCACAATATTATATTATATTGCTATTACTCGCACTACTTGCATATTGTACATTGTTTACACTTTTTTTTTTACATGTTTCTGCTACTGTTAGTAACCGTTTAATACCTCGATGATCACTACCTCCATCTGCACTGTTTATGTCACTTTATTAACTACCGTTAATTACCGTCACTTTAATAACCACTGCCACTTTTCATGTTTTTCAATTTTGCAACTTATACTGCATTCCTGCATTTAAACCTGCACCTTTATCGCACATTTGCACTTCTGGTTAGAACCTATGGTTAGAACGGCAAGTGCATTTCGTTGTCCCTGTAGGCCTACTTGTACTCTGCACAATGACAATAAAGTTGAATCTAATCTAAAAAAAAAAAAAAAAAAAAAAAAAAAAAAAAATCATATCATTGTATTTCCCAGCTGTCTGGGTTAATCGTGTTGCTGGCCTCACCGATGTTATTGGGAATGTGGGAACGAGATGAATCTACGAGCTCACGTTTGTTCTTTGATCGAGCATGAAGTACGCACTGTGTGATTGATGATGGGGTATTTTAATTTCATGAAAACGTAGTCAGCCGTCTGAAGCCCAGTGAGGGATGTGCGACTGAGGGAGGCCATGACGGGAAGTAGGGACCGGTGCGAAAAGCCTCGCATTGTCCAGTAGCGTGGCCCGCTGGAGAGTCGCAGACCAAGGAACGGTGGTGCTAGGGACAAAATCCCCTGGAACCCCATGGGAGCTTGTCGACCCAGTTGCTGTCTTTGAGGTTGGCACGAAGATCAGCCTGTGAACCTATGAAATCGCTCACAGAGTCCGTTAGCCTGCGGTTGGTGTGTGGAGTTTCACTCCGAGGCTCTGGGCGACAGCGTTGCACAGTACAATACTGCGGTCACGCTATCTACGGTTCAAAACTCGAGTGCCCGTCTACATCGTTTGTACGGTAAAGCGTGTGAGCGGCTGCATGGTGCATTCAAGTCCTCGTACATCTCATCCGTTGAAATACATCTGTCATTGCTTTGTTGTTGTTGTTGTTTTACTACATAAAACAAACAAAAAATTGTTGAAGCACCACCAATAGCCCATCCAGATTAAATTCTGCATAAACAGATTCTAAAAAATCGTAAACAACACAAATCAAATCAACTACAAATGTTATGGCCATGCAAGCAGTTTTTAAAAATTAATTAAAAATAATTATCGAATTGTTTTCAGAAGACTCCACAGCATTCTTGTTCTACATATCCTCAGGTACCTCTGTATACATTTTGAAGTTATTTGACTGTGCCATTTTCTAATAATCCCATGCTAAAGTCATACCCAATACACATTGTATGGCTATGCAAGCAGTTTTGAAAAATTAATTAAAAATAATTATCAAATTGTTTTCAGAACACTCCACTACATCCTTGTTCTACATCTCCTCAGGTACCTCTGTGGATATTTTGAAGCCTTTTGACTGTACCATTTTCTAATAATCCCATCAATAAAGTTTGGGCCATTGTCCTGTGACATCCCCCCATCTCTATCTCTCACTCTCCTTTCCTCTTGTAGAATGGGCTTTCATTGCATCATTTTTGCTTTTCAAATTAACCGGTCATCTCTACCTTCTCTGGACCATCATCATATAAGTCCATCATTTGCCTACCTGCCAGGCCTATTTGAATTTTTGTATACCTGCATGTTTTCAGTCTGTGGCAGTCAGTTATCTGTTATTCAGTATGTGTTCCTCACGTTTGTCTGCCCTTTGTTGTTGTTGATGTAGTTGCAGTAAGCAAGTAGTACTCATAGCGCTGTAGATATATCATCAAAACTTTAATGAACTGAACTGAATGTGTATTGGGTGTGAGTGTAGCATGGGATTATTAGAAAATGGTACAGTCAAATAACTTCAAAATGTCCACAGAGGTACCTGAGGACATGTAAAACAAGATTGTAGTGGAGTGTTCTGAAAACACTGATGATTATTTTTAATACATTTTTCAAAACTGCTTGCATAGCCATACAATGTGTATTGGGAATGACTTTAGCATGTGATTATTAGAAAATGGCACAGTCAAATTACTTCAAAATGTCCACAGAGGTACCTGAGGACATGTAGAACAAGAATGTAGTGGAGTGTTCTGAAAACAATTTGATAATTATTTTTAATTAATTTTTCAAAACTGCTTGCATAGCCATACAATGTGTATTGGGTATGACTTTAGCATGGGATTACTAGAAAATGGCACAGTCAAATAACTTCAAAATGTATACAGAGGTACCTGAGGATATGTAGAACAAGACTGCAGTGGAGTGTTCTGAAAACATTTTGATATTTATTTTTAATTAATTTTTCAAAACTGCATGTGTCGCCATACAATGTGTATTGGGTATGATTTTAGCATGAGATCACTAGAAAATGGCACAGTCAAATAACTCCAAAATACATACATAGATACCTGATGAGATGTAGAACAAGAATGCTGTGGAGTCCTCTGAAAACAATTCGATAATTATTTTTAATTGATTTTTAAAAACTGCTTGCATGGCCATAACATTTGTAGTTGATTTGATTTGTGTTGTTTACGATTTTTTAGAATCTGTTTATGCAGAATTTAATCTGGATGGGCTATTGGTGGTGCTTCAATACTTTTTTTTGTTTGTTTTATGTAGTAAAACAACAACAACAACAAAGCAATGACAGATGTATTTCAACAATAGAGATGTACGAGGACTTGAATGCACCATGCAGCCGCTCAGACGCTTTACCGTACAAACGATGTAGACGGGCACTCGAGTTTTGAACCGCAGATAGCATGACCGCAGTGCTACACTGCGGGTGAATTATGCAAGACACATTCACTACAATTGTTTAAAATTTAAATAGCATCAAGTAATTGGTACTCTTTGTTTATCATTACAGTTTTACAAAAACCCTTTCATGAGAATGACGACAACAGTAAAGGGCATTCAACTTTACTCCAGCCTCTGACTTTCTCTTGGAACCTGTTGGTTGGCTATCTGTCAATTTGTGCAGACCATAGACTGTATGGTGCAGACACACACACTGAGGACAGAATAATCGTCCCAAAGTTCTTTTTAAGGGCTATTTAAGAAATCGGTAGAGCAGGTCGACCACAAATTGGAGGGTTGGCAGTTCGATCCTCCTCCAACTCTCCCAATGTCAAACCGCACAAAATGTACTGATAAGTCGCTTTGGACAAAAGCGTCTGCTAAATGCCCTTCTTCTTGTTTGAAAATTAAATTAAAATATCCCAACAACAATCACATAGTGCGTACTTCATGCTCGATCAAAGAACAAACGTGAGCTCGTAGATTCATCTCGTTCCCACATTCCCAATAACATCGGTGAGGCCAGCAACACGATGAACCCAGCTGGGAAAATACAATGATATGATGTTATATATACCTCTTCTGTTGGGGCCTGGCAGAAACACCTGCTTGCCCTTTGTGTCAGAGGAGAGGATCACTGGAGCACATCCTAAGCTGTTGCCCGAAAGCCCTGGGCGAGGGGCGCTATCGTTGGCGCCACAACCAGGTGCTGAAGGTGATAGCAGATACCATCTGCTCGGGGATCTCACTCAGCAAGCAGCAACAGCCAGCTAGGTATTCAATCACCTTTGTTAAATCTGGTGAGAAGCCTCAACACCGCCCAGGCCAATCAGGGGGGCTCCTGACAACAGCTAGGGACTGGCAGCTGAAGGTGGACTTGGGGAAACAGCTTAAATTCCCAGAGACCATCGCAGTGACCACACTTAGGCCGGACTTGGTTCTTATGTCAGAATCAACAAGGCAGGTGATACTGCTGGAGTTGACTGTGCCCTGGGAAGACCGGATGGAGGAGGCATTTGAGAGGAAGAGGGCCAAGTATGAGGAGCTGGCAGACGAATGCCGGTGCAACGGATGGAAGACTCGGTGTAGTCCCATTGAGGTTGGATGCCGAGGTTTCGCAGGCCAGTCACTCTGCAGGGCCCTCAAGTTGTTGGGAATAAGGGGACTGCACAGCAAGAAAGCCATCAAGAACACCACTGATGCTGCTGAGAAGGCATCAAGATGGCTGTGGATCAGGAGGGGTGATCCGTGGGCCACACAAGCTACCTAGACACAAGCCGGGGTCTGATCACCCCCGGCTGGGTCGCCTGGGCGAGGGTGTCTGATGTTGAGAGACCCGAAACACCCTATGACCTCAGGTTACATCACTGATGATGTGTCTAGGTTGCACCAGAGGGTGTATATTAAACCATATATATATATATATATATATATATATATATATATATATATATATATATATATATATATATATATATATATATGATGTTCCCATTCATGTTCAAATTCAAATTTAAGTCTGAAAATGTTTTTGGAGGATTGTGTAGACAAATAAAACCTCAATATTCAACCTCTCAATTGAGAAGTCTAATTGAATAGGAGTATACACAGCAGTGACTAAATAATGAATACACTATACAGTTTTTTTGAATATGTTTCGAGATTTCTATTATTGGTAACTTGTTATTGGCTTTATACTGATACTGTATTTGCTTTCCTATTATTATGTGAAGTGCAATGTGATGTAGCATTAAACTATATGGACTAGATACAAGTATGACAATATTCAATAAATAATGAAGTAGTTTCAAGTGTATGTTTCTATTATATTTTTGGTAAATACAGGTTTGTATTTGTACTTCTTAAAGTCGTCCACAAGATGATGCTGTTCAGCGCATAATGATATCCCCACTCCCCTGCACTTTAAAAACAATTACGGTGAATTGGACAGCTGTAGTTAGCCAAAGTGTCAATAATGCATTGGAGGATATCAGTATGGATGTCCAAAACATCACATTAGTGTTTAGCCACAAGAATTTGATCTTTGACCAATCACTCTCTTCCCAGAAATGTGGAATGAGAAGGAAACCCTCTGATACCCTGCAAGAGAAGTCATACCTGACAGGTTGAAGAAGAGAGAGCAGTGTTTCCAAACAGTAGGATTTGGCCACCAATGCACTGATGTCTGCCTTGTGCCTTGGTGACATCACAAGTGGGAGTGGCCACCAATGTACTGCACTGATGTCTGCCTTGTGCCTTGGTGACATCACAAGTGGGAGTGTCCACCTAGATGTATGATTGATAGTCAAGCCCAGTAATTAGCTATTCCCACTGATGTATAATTTAAGTATAGTTGACCCGAGACAATTTTAAGGGAAACTACAGGCCTCAACAATACTTTAGAATACCTACATTCTTGTGGGTTGTGTTGTTGCCTCCCCAGGGTAAACCTATCCACCAGTATTCTCGCAATACTTAGGAGGTGGAGCCAATGGAGTCTCAGACACACCTACATCTTCTCTCCGCTGAGCTCCAGCATCACCTTCACAAGCACTACCTAAACCAGCATCTCTCCCTACACCAGTCCTACCTCCACCAGCTATACCGCACCCAGCACCACTAAGCCCTGTCTAACTATTGAACCCTACTACACTCAACCCTCAACCTCCTCCACAAATAGGAGTGGACGGGGAGCTACTGGCAGCAGGTGGCTGCTAAGGTCACCTGCAAGCCAAAAAATCGAAATAAAAATGGTAACCAGTTCTTTTTGTTGGTTGGTTATTAAGGTGTCATAGTTTTATGAGACCTTACAGGACAATGCCAATGTAAAGAGTTAAATAAAAATACATTTTGAGGGGAGATGTCATAATACTATTTATAAGGCCATGGCGATGACAATTCTATATTATTATTATTATTATTGTTATATGCATTTAAGTATTTTACGTTTATGTCGACAATAATGCTTGACTTGAGTCTCGTGTTTGGAACTGGTGACTTGATGTTTGGGCATGAACAAAAATTGACCCAATGATAACAATGAGAAACAATAATCACAGGCACAAGTGTACAACAACACTGAATGTCGTTTTTTTTTTTTTATTGACCAATATGTGGCTGAATTACTGAGAAAGCTGATCAGTGACCACTATGTGGAGGATCATGGACAGGGAGGTGATCAAGCTGCAGTACTCCAGGAAGTTCAGGGTGCCGTCTTGGTCTGCGTCCAGCTCCGCCATCACCTTCTCAGCCATGCCGTTCTACATAACGCACAAGCAACAACAACAACAACAACAACGACAACACGCATGCTTCTCTCATCTGTTGTTTGCTGTAAAACGTAATGTGTTTAACCAGGTTGGTCTCTGGAACGCGTGTGGTTGACAGCTGCTTTAAGCAGCCTCACCTGGTCTGAGACCTGAGACCTGATTTGACTCTGGGGGCTGGTGATGCTGCGCCCACACACACACACACTCGGGAGAGCTCTGACATGCCTGTACTGAACACTTGCTATGACTATTATGATTCTACTGACTGCAGTAAACCCGTTGACTCATCACCCTGTGTCCTGGTTGTCGGAGGAGCCCTGACACACCAACTAGGTGGAGTGTGGCACCCACCTAGGTAGCGTGGAGCATGGGAATACTGCTACAGTCTCATTGAGATTTACCATCTCTTTTACAAGAGCGATGGTTAAAACAGTATCAGCAAAAAATAAACAATTATATATATTATAATGTAAAATACACAATAAATCAATATATGCATGTAAACATTGCGATGCACTGGTGTGACTCACCCCTGCAATGTGAGGCAGTTGTTCTGCTATCATCCTAGAGAGTTCCTTCTTGCTAATTGTTGTGGGATCATCACCTTCTTCACAAGCTGCATATTTTAAAAATGTGCCATATATGAGGGCGAGACCGGACTCCAGGGATGTTAATTTGTCGCTCATATTTCTCTGGTTTAGGATGATGGGGTCGAGCTAGAAAGGAATGCACAGTCAATCTGAAGCAACCATTTCAATTCCAAGTCAACAGGCACATATTTGTTGAGATTACGTTCAGTCACGCATATGAACAGCGGTATAGTGCATTTCTCTCTTACCTGCGTACAGATGGGTTATCTGGAAAAGAATAAAAGTGAAGCGTAAACACAGTTGAAGTCAACAGTGACCTCACTCACTACCTACATATCTCATCTTTCACCCCTCCCATTTTCTCTCTTTCTGTCCATTGTCCTCCCTGAAAACCACATAAGATACCTTACACCCTTTGAGCCACACCTAAAGGGGGGACTTCAAATGTCGTCTAATGAAAAACAAACATGCATTAATACAGCCCAGCCTATAGCAACCGTGTCCAGGATGGTGCAGAGCTATGTTGATTGGCAATATAGGCTCCAGGTAGCCATAAAACTGTCCTGAGAAGTTGGGATATGTGCGACTCCCTAGGTGGCTGCTGTACAGTTAGACTGCATCCCAGTTGCCTCTATATTCGAAATGTTCAAAAATAATGAATAATTGATATGCCTTGTGCTGATGGTGGCTTGCAAAACAACCAGGTCAGGTTCAATGGTCTGCTAGGTGGAATGAGACCTGAATGTTTACAGGCTGGGGATATTTTTAATTAGTCAACAACAAACAAACAACCAAAAAACATTGTTGCCACATGCAAACTTTGGCCTTTTCATGTTTAATTCAATCTCCCCTAGACCGGTAACAGTAGATTCAGTGTATCGGACCACCTGAATCCTGAGGTGCAGAACTGCTGGAGCTATGGCGACAAACAACTCCAGAGCACATGGCTTTAACGCATGGATCCAATAAACAACCTTGCATTAACAAACAACCAACAGTGACATGATGTAACATTGGCTCCATGGATGAAGGATAAGCTCAAGCCACACCAGCAGTACTGCTACACAAATGGGAAGCGATCGGATGCAATCACATTACATCCCAATTGGAATGGGCTGTGCTGGGCCCAGAGGGGGCCCAGTCATTCCCTCAAAGGGGATGACATCCTCGTCTAGGGCTGCTTCGAAATTTGGACGTCCTTCTGCAACCACTGTATCGGCTGTGTTTTTTTGTCCTCTGTCCACCGAGCCCTACTGGAGCCTCTTAGCTCAGCCTCACAGCCTCCCGCACTGTGTAGCGTCCACCATAACAGACCCCCGTCGGCTTCTGTCTAGCGCTCTTAGCTCTTATCAATCCAGACAGAGGCCTTGCTAATCTAATGAACGTGGGTTACAAATGATGCCTTCCAATAAAAAAAAACGTCCATACGTCATCATCATCATGTGTAACCTGATATTCACACACGCATGGGCAGTGGCGTGGACTTTTTGCGAAGTAGGGTGGGCCACTAATTATTTAGGGACCGAGCCTGTGAAACAGGACGAGGGATCTTTGACGTTGATTTGCACTATCTGAACATATACGAAAAGTCAATTTTTTTTGGCAAAGTTGTCAGGCCTGGTGAAAAATTTTATTATTCTTTTCTTCCGATATAGGCAGTATGCCTACAGCAATTATCCCAACATTACACAACAAAAGATTTAATCACAGATCAGACGAATAATGGCAAACAATAATAAGCTGCATTGATAAAAATATAAATAGATTATACTTTTATACTATTCATCCCCGGGGGGATTTAAAGGAAAATGCCACCGTTTGTCCATACTGAACTATGTTCTTCCCTGATCTTAGATGAGTTGATACAGACCTCTCTCACTTTCGTGCGTGCACTCGATCGCTCTGGCACGTAGCGCTACTTCAATAGCATGTAGCTTAGCCCAGTATATTTCTTAGGATCCAAACGGGGGCGAAGTTAGAAGCGACCAAGCACTTCCACGTTTTCCCTATTTAAATATGGTTACATGAGTAGTTACACGACCCAAGTATGGTTACACAAAATGAAACACGGCAATTTTCTAAGTGGATAAAAAAAGGATAGCTATAATGTATGGTGAAATAACACCTGGGAGCACTTTGACGTCGGCGCAGTAATATCATCACTCCTAAAAGTTCCTCTCCCCCTCCGCCTGTTACTTCCTTCAATAGAACCAACGTGAGCTGCACGCCGTTTCCTGCACTACCTGTAGTAGTAGAAGTAAAAAGTCAGGTTGGATCTTTCTTTTTGGGACGTCGAATCCAGTGGAGGTGCTAAACCACATATTTTGTATGCGTGTGTGTATATACCACTCATTGCAGCTACCATATAAAGAATCGCATCATCCAATCCAGCCTGTGTGTGGGTTCTTGGCGGGGCGGGTACACAGCAGTTACAAATAAATATATATATATATATATACAGTATATATATATCCGCCCGTGATGTCATTGTTACCGGGTTCCTGCGGATACTGTCATGATGCTGTCACAAATGGACTTCTGCTGAAAACTGTCAACTGTCTGATGCCTTCTCATTATTAATGCCTTTTAGAGGTATAAATAGCCTTAAATCTTTCGCTTACTGCGTTTTCTATCTCCCCTGAGGCTGTATGATTATAATTTTCATGATATTTAATGTTGGCAGTATTATTTTGTTTTCCTGAATTAAATAGAGCCCTTTCTTATTTCTACTGACATAATACTGCAATCTGAGTCTTTGTTTTTGTTTTTAGGATTATCTATGGTGTTGTTGCAGTGTGTGTGTGTGTGTGTGTGTGTCTGTGTGTGTGCGTGTGTTTTTGTGTCTTGCTCCTCACTCTCTTCCCGTTATCTCTTCCCGCTGTCTGTATTTGTACTTTAAGACATAATTGATTTAAAGGGTCTAAAGATTATTCATCTAAATATTCAGAGTCTTGTCTCAAAAAATGATTTACTAAGAGCCTGGGTTACTCTTTATAAACCTAACATCAAACCATTTCTGAGACATGGCTTCATGAAAACATTACTGATGATGAAATTAATATTGAAAATTTTGTGTTATATAGAGCTGATAGGGCCACAAGAGGTGGTGGTGTGGCTACTTACGTTGCAGCAAATTTAGTCTCTGTCCAGATTAACCCCACTGTTGAGCCAATTAATTTTGAATGTCTTTTTGTTAATATAATTTTTCATGAAAACAAACAGCTAACTATTGGCAACATCTACAGGCCTCCCTCAGCCCCTGCTGACTCTACTATGTGTATTAACTCTTTAGGGCGGCACAATGAATGAATTATTCTTGGCGACTTTAATTGTAACTGGCTTGATCGTTCCTCTCTCAAGGACATAAACTTATTTGATAGTGTATACCTTACACAGCTCATTAATGAACCTACAAGAGTTGATTATAGATCCTCCTCTCTGCTTGACTGGATCCTTGTCTCAAATCCGGACAGAATAGTCAAATCTGGTGTTATGTCAGACTGCTTAAGTGATCATTCTATTATATTTTGTGTTTGGAAAATAAAGGTTCCTCGTTCTCCTCCGAAATTTATTACATTTAGACAAAGTAAGAATATTAATGAGGACAGCTTCATTTATGATTTGATTTCCATTAACTGGGATAGATTTCAGTTAATTCCCTATGTTGAGGAAGCGTGGAATTTCTTTTCTTCTGAAGTAAACAAAGTTATTGATAAACATGCCCCAATGAAGACTGTCAGAATCAAAGGAAGACACTTACCTTGGATAAGTACTGAACTCATTAGTCTTTTTAAACAGAGGGACCAAGCATGGGCTAGATATCGTGCATCCAGAGACCCTACTGACTGGGATACTTACAGATCACTGAGAAATTAATGTACTACTAATGCAAAGTCTAATTACTTTAAAGACAGCTTGTCTCAACATTTTCATAACCCCAGACAGTTCTGGAATCGTTTGAATCTTGTTCTTAACAGAAATAACAAAAATGTTTTAAATCAGATTCAATTTAATAATGAGTCGATCTCTGATTCATTACTTATTTCTCACGCTTTTAATCATCATTTCTCTTCCATCTGTAATTCCTATCAGTTCGACTCCTATTGGACTGCCAGCCCCTCTTATAGTTCCATCTCAGAGCACTCATTTTCCTTCAAAAGAGTCTTGCCCAATGACGTTTTTCTTGCTTTACGGCAACTGAAAGTTAATACTAGAGCTGGTCCTGATGGTCTTGAAGTTAAATTTATCAAACTTGCTGCTCATGTCTTGATGTATCCTCTTGCTGACCTGTTTAACTTGTCTTTGTCTACCTGTTCCATTCCCAAGATTTGGAAATGTGCTAAAGTTACCCCCCTTTTCAAAGGAGGTGATCCATCTGATGCAAATAATTATCGTCCCATCTCTATTATTTGTACAATTGCAAAAAAAATTGGAGAAAATTATTTTTCATCAACTTTCACAATATTTGAATTTTTTTAATATTCTATCACCTTTTCAGTCTGGCTTCAGGCCTAATTTTTCCACCACCACAGCTTTGTTGAAATTGACTAATGATGTGTTCACTTCCTTCGACAAAGGTCAATATACTGGTGCAATCTTCATTGACTTATCTAAAGCCTTCGATCTTGTCGACCACTATCTACTTCTTGATAAACTTTTTGCTATTGGTCTTGATCGAAATGCTTTACTTTGGTTTCATGCTTATCTTCATGATCGTCGTCAATGTGTTGTTTTTCAAGGTCATCAATCTGATTTTTTGATAATTGATAAGGGTGTACCTCAAGGGTCCACATTGGGTCCACTTCTTTTCTCTATTTTTATTAATGATTTGTCAAGTATCTGTACAAATTGTCATACTCATTTATATGCAGATGACACTGTCATATACACCTCAAACTCTGACATCCCACAAATACAGAACTCTCTACAGTTGGATTTTGATATAGTTCAAGACTGGTTTTGTAAGAACAAACTTATATTGAACAAAAAGAAATCATGCAGTATGATTTTTAGTACACGTTACCTCAAATCTCATTTAGGTGATTTTCATATTTATTTTTCTGATGGTTCGCCCGTTGATAAAGTTGACAAATTTAAATATCTGGGATTTTGGATTGATCCTGAATTCACTTTTAAACACCACATCGATTATACTGTTAAAAAAGCATATGGTTGTCTGGCCTCACTTTATCGCTCTATTAATTGTTTTACATTCCATGTTAGAAATCTCACAACTGATCCTACCACTTGTTGATTATGCAGACATTATATATCAAAACACTTCAGATTATCATCTCAAACCCCTGACTGTATTAACTCACTATGTAGATGTATTTTGAGATGCCCTTTCAGAACACATCATTGTTTTATGTTTGACTCACTCAATTGGCTACAACCCAAATCTAGGCGTCACTCTCACTGGCTTCACTTCCTTTTTAAATGTGTTTATTTTCATTGTCCTCCATAAAAGAACTAATGATCCCTTATAACTCATCATATTCTCTTAGACATATGAACTCCCCTTTTTTCTTTGTTCCTAGAGTTTTGAAGGAGGTTGGTAAAAGGTCATTTAAATATAAAGCTCCATCAGACTGGAATGACCTCCCTCCTTCATTGCGTTCTATTACTTTTTTTCATTTTTTCATGACATCTGTACACTCACATCTCAAAACAAACTGCTCATGTTTCTAATTTATTGTATTTATTTATTTTGGCTATTCTAAATGTAATTCTGTATGTTAGAGTTATGTGGGTAGGAGTTGTGTGCGGGAATGTGTCAGCAAGAAGTCTGTATTATGTTTTTTTATGTATGTCTATATTGTTTTGTATTGTTGTTATGTGTTTTTTGTATTTATCTGTCCAGGGTCCCCCTTGAAAACGATATGGTCCATCTCAATGGGGTTACCCTAATAAATTCACATTCAAATATATATATTCGCAGTTAATAGCTATTTTTTCGTTCCTTGAATTTCAAGTTAATGCCGGGCACTACTGATAGGGTGGCCCAGCTGTCAATCATAGTGGCACTGGCCCAGGCCCTTTTGTGACAAGGCGCCTGCGTGTGGGCAGGCACGCCGCCGTCTTTCACGCTGTTGTGGAGTTGAGGAAAGGCGGCGTAAAAGACGGCGTTTTGACCCACTAGAACGGCGCACATTACGGCATATTAAAACACAACTGTGATGTTACTCAATATGCAGTATGTCTAATATGAGGCGTAGTGTTGACCCTTTTGGCCTTCCACACACACACACACACACACACACACACACACACACACACACACACACACACACACACACACACACACACACACACACACACAAACACACAACGCTAATTGTTTTTGTTGAATAACAGCGTCGGCTCTTTTCTTTTTTTAAAGCATCTCGTGAACCCTAAAAATACCGTATGACAGCGAAAAGGTGCAAATCGGTGGGCTGCAAGAAGGTTGGGGGCGGACCCAAGAACGCCTCATTCGTCAGCATGTAGAAGAGCTTGGATTTTTTTTTTTTTTTTTTTCTTGGGGGGGGGGGGGATAATTCTTAAACCAATGTATCTATGTGTGTGTGTTCCTCTACGTGTATAGGCTGCTATATCGAGGGCATAGACCGAATGCCTCCCATTCGAGACAGAATAAGCCCACTGCTGCAAAAATGACTACATATCCTACAACATTTGGAAAAATGCAAGCGGATGAAACACATGGGATAGGAGGATAGCCCACAGAGCACGTTCAGATGCTGACGAGTTGACGCGACACCGGCGGTGGCTTCTATCGTTTTTCTAAGATGGCAGAGTCGGATATCAAAGCAGTCACACCGATGGATGCTTGGGTTCGCGTCAATGTGAGTAAGACATGATGGGATAGTATAAGGTGTTAAGTGCAATGTGTTGGCTATTGTGTGTAGGCCTATAGTCTTTTTATTTTATTTTATTTTTACAGTATGGTCATACATATTGCCAGATCTAAGCCTCTTTTGACCCGAGCACTCGACAGGTTTGAAGGCACGTCTTCCATTTTCGATTCACCTGTTCCTCGCAGGCCCCTTTCAACATAGTCTTATTGGAAAAGAATAGCGAAAATAATTGCAAATATATTGCAAATGTAACGTAAGAACTGGTAAAAATCCAGTTCAAATTGTGACAATAGCCTACGTTTGATGACAATCGAACAAGCGAATATCCTAGTAAATTACCAGGAGTTTGAAAAGAAGCGCAAGAACCTGAAAGGTTATAACTTTTCAGAATTGAACAATGAAGTCTGTGAAAAATAAATGGAAGAGGTGAGGGTTATTGTTTCCATGGAGACAAGAAGCGGCCACACCAAAAATGATGCTGCGGTCTGCCGGTCTCACGACCGTACACGCTTTACATTCACTGTAGCCAATTTCAACACATTTCAACCATTCTTTGAAATGAATTTTTGTAGTTGTGTTTCATTGTGCACGCAAGAATCATGCAGATGCCGGATCGCGTGCATATAAAGCCACTTGCACCAGATGGGATGCGGTGTAGAGCATCCTTTTTTTTAGACCCTCCCATCTTAGTAGTAGCGTCGCTCTTCTCGGTGCGCCGATGCACAGGCTACGTCTAACCTCACCATCATGGCGCCCAGGGTCCAGGTGAAGGTAGGATGTGCTGTCGCAACGCGTGTTTAGCTTGCAGCTACAACACCCACAGCACAGCACCGCGGGTTACCTTTTGGCTTTTAAGGCAAATCCGTGTGGGTATGTGTTTGCCTATTATAATAGGTACATAGGAGTTGCGATAGACAATGTGCAAAGAGGCATATACGAAAATAGGCCGTAGCCCAGTTGACATTGGAAACTGACAGACATCGGCGGAGGAATAGGGGGGAATAGGGTTCTTAATTGCCCTAATTCTCTGAACTAGTTTAGGTTGAAATGTTGTTCTCGTCGGATGTGTTATAAACATGATTGAATCGCGAACGATCTGTGGCAGTGACAATAGGCAATAGCTGATGTCTGCAGTATAGACACAGTATGTATGTCTATTACAACGGCGTTTTACTTGATAGTTTAAAATCCATTTTTCACACATGTCAGTGTTAAACATATGCAAACACCTCTCCCCACACATAACCACTGGTCTGTTTTATGCAGACCAGTGATAACCAGTGAGAGCAGTGGTGAACAGTTTAGAAAATTACATCATGTCAATCAGATTTTTTCCTCCCACCGCTTCGGTCATCACACCGTCACCTCATCGAGGAATGCTCGTCGGCAGCATAACATTGCATTGCATTGCCGGTTAACTATGTCAGCCGCAAAAGCCAGGGACAATGTCACATGGTCCATGTGAATCCTCAGTAGTCACAGTTTTTTTTTTCTCCAGCGTAGGCAGTCTGTCAAGGGATATCCCATCAGGCCAATAGCCTACAGGCTGTCTGTGTTTAAAGGGGTACCTCTTTCGGACAGAGGGTGTGTCAGAGGGTATAGAATGAGGATGTGATTGCTATCGGAGTACTAGGGACCCTGGAAGCCTGGCAAAGACCCCAGCCCGGCCGGGGCGCTTGTCCCACTCCACCTCCTCCTCCCTAGCTAATCTGTCCTGCTGCCGTAGTGGAATCCAGAGCGCGCGTCTGGCGGTGTAGCAACAGTGGCCTGGACTCGGACACATGATCCTTTGGGATCTTAAGACGGGCACTGAGAACTGTAGTCGATAGTCAGCATGTCAGCCGATGCTGCATCTCCTCTCCTCTTAGACAGCTCCACTGTGCTCACTTGAGTTAGTTTCCTTGAAGTTACCGAGCACTAACACCCAAGACATTTTGTTACGACTAACTTACATTCTGAATATGCACCAATCAGGTGGTGTGTTAGTGTTTGCTACCGCTTTGTATGCACCAATCTGGTGGTGTGTTAGTGTTTGCTACCTCTTCATGTGCACCACTCAGCTGGTGGTCTTCAACACTGTTCTCTCATGGCTCGAGAGACATTAAACAAGGATGAATAAAGACAATGTCATCTGCAGCCACACAGTGCTGGTCGGCTCTCATTGGTTCATTCTGCAGCCATTCACGTCACTCTCTGGCGAACCTCTGCAATGCACTGCAAGACCCCGCCCAGATGTAGCTACACAAGCTTGCGAGATAAATCCCTCTTACAAAGTTCCTTCAGCCCTGATTGCTCAGTAAAGGCTGATCGAGATTGAAGATTGATCCATCAGCTCGGACAAGTGTACAAAAGGCATTTTATTGGATACAACTAAGTGGAAACAAAAGGCATTTTATTGGATACAACTAAGTGGAAACCTTGAGCACAGTACAACAAACAGCTTCAGGGGTTCATCTCTGAACCACCTTTGTTCCTAATCTTACTGTGCAATCGCAATTGCGCAATCGTGCAACGCAGGATTGAGATGACGCGCAAAATGGCGTCATCTCTTGTGCGATGTCACCGCATTGCACTTCTTGCACAATAAACGTTCACCTCCGTGCCGCGAGAGGAGTCACCTGTGTCCTCCTCCGTATGGAGTCAAACCCGAGCTCGAGTCTCGTCCTTGTTGTCACGGCAACGTTCCCGACGTCGTCCGTCCGCCGACGTTCTCCCCCCGCCCCCCCCCCCCCCCAGCACACGCCCGCCGGCCGTCCCCCATACAGCCCACCGCCTGCGTGCGCACACACACACACACACTCCATAGTAACCCTGTGGCGTGGTGTGGTTTCTCTTCCCTCTGTCCCCAAAGACCAACATGAAGAGCATGGAGCCGGAGCTGCACTGCCCCGTGTGCAAGGAGATCGTCAAGCAGCCCGTGGTGCTGCCCTGCCAGCACAGCGTCTGCCTCATGTGTGCCTCCGAGGTGCTGGTGGCCAGCGGCTACCCGCCGCCCGAGCTCCCCCCGGAGCCCAACTCCCCGGCCACCACGCCCAACACGCGCTCCCCCCGGCAGGCCCGCAGACCCCTGCCCAAGGCCGAGCTGCGGCCCATCGACAGGCTGCTCCGGGCAGGTGCGGACGACGGCGCTCTGCCCCCCCCCCGTGTGTGTATGTATGTGTGTGTGTGTGTGTGTGTGTGTGTGTGTATGTGTGTGTGTGTGTGTGTGTGTGTGTATGTGTGTGTGTGTGTGTGTGTGTGTGTGTGTGCGTGTGTGTGTGTGTGTGTGTGTATGTGGGGGTGGGGGGTTATGGGGTTTTGTAATGAGGGGCCGCCAATATACACCGAATATAGTAAGCCAGGGGGAACCCAATAAGCACAGGGACTGCAGGGTTCCTCATGGTTCCCTAAAGGTCGGCCACGGTTCCTTTTGGTTCCTCATGGCCAGGGCTGTCACACACACATTTTGGGTGTCCATCCTTACCTAACAATCCCAATTGTACTTTTGCGTTGCCCGGCCCCTGTACCTGCTGGGTAATTTTACTCTCTCTCTAACTTGCTTTTTTGTACAGGATGGATAAGATTTAGATAAGACAGATGTGCTTTATAAATTCCAGGTGGGAAATTATTTACTCGAAATAAAATATAAAATATAGATTAAAAAAGTAACTAGTAACTAATCTCGCGTTGTTACTGCATTGCACTTCTGTACAATAAACGTTCACTTCTGTGCCGTGAGAGGAGTCACCTGTATCCTATATATATATATAAAGGCAACATGAACGTGAATGCAAAAAGTAGTAGACAGACAGACAGACAGACAGACATACTTTAATGATCCCTGAGGGAAATTGCATTATTAGTATAAACATGAGAGGCAATTGAGGATCGAAATGATTGACAGAATACGCCACGGCCACCGCACTGTCGACCATGAGACCCAACGTGTCACGAAAAAAAAAAACCCTGTCTATGACCCTGGCTTTGACCGACACCCCCCCCTTGTTGTTCCACCTCCTCGGCGCGGGTTCTCCTCCAGGACTGGGAACGTATCCGGGGCGCCGGCGCAAAGAAGGCCCTCCCCTGGTGATGATGTTCCCCTGCGGCCCCTGCGGCAAAGACGTGGACCTGGGGGAGAAGGGTCTCGCCGACTGCCTCCGCAACCTGACCCTGGAGCGCATCGTGGAGAGGTGCGCTGCGCACGCACTCACACACACACACACACACACGCACTCACGCACGCGCACACACGCACTCGCACACGCACTCGCACACGCACACGCACTCGCACACGCACACGAACTCG